>JAMXBB010000007.1:33429120-33481676 GCA_024138015.1 Lumnitzera littorea | reverse complement strand
CAAAACAATAACAAACATTGATAAAGTAATTCTATCAACAACTTACCTTCATTTAGGTTGACAAAATTGCATTTATAAAATTGATATTATCATATATTTATTATCACATGTCTATGATTTGGCCAAATAATATACTTCTTTAGGGCCAATTATTATTTATATAGATATAGATATTTTATGCAAATCTTTAATTTGATGTCTGAATATTTCAAAATAAAGTCAAATAATAGATATAATTTTGGCAATTTATCATTTCAACTGACCTTTGAGATATTAAACAAGATTTGTAAAGAGGAAAAAATTAATTACTTTTATATTAAATCTTCCGCCTAATATTTGAGATTGATTCAAATAATAGCAATATATATATATATATATATATCATAAAACCTTAAAAGAAACTTCATCTCTTTCATCTCTCTTATGACAAACCATTCCATCAATCACATAATATCTAAAAACATGAGTATATTTTTCGTTCATTTATGAATCCAAATGAACATTGTCCATACGTCCAAAAATTCAGTAGCACCATACTTGTTCAAAAATTTACAAACACTGTTAAGTCCTAAAACCACTAATTTAGATACCCTTTTCGGAAAAGACAACAAAATATTGCAAAGCCATATGCCCCTGAAACTTTCTCAAATCACTGTATAGGTGCTCAGCTCGATGGGAGAAAGGTCAAAAAGGAGCTTTGCTATCGTTAGGAAGCTACGCGAATCATATAATCCTTGATTCATGAAATATTGTCCTCTTATCATCCCTTTATTGAGATGAAATATTGTTCAAAGAATGAAGATCATCCTCGCATCCATTGCAAGAACATGAAACCATATTTACATTTATTCTGTAAAACCCTAACCTTTAAAATTGGGAAAAATAACATTGTGTATCTTTAATCACACCAATAATATAGAGACAAACAGTTTTGTTGTTAAAGAAAGATCTTAATTTATTTCATGATAGCTCGTATACTACTTGATGGAAATAAAATATTTAGATTTCCACATTAAACATGATAGGATTTCATGTGTAAAATTAAGATGCAATAAATGTAGTTATAATATGGTACTTGAATATATAAAAAATGTTTTTCTTCTAAGGTTATGACCTCCCTTTGATTTTCTTACTAATGGGATGAAAGAAAAGTAGAAGAACCCTAATTGACATATCGCTCGGTTGGGACCCTTAACTTTATACATATAGGATTTATTATTTTATTTCAATATAACCCATCACGATAAGTGAAATGAAATACTTAAATTTCTACACATGAAGTACATATAAAAATTTCTAAAAGATGAGTATATAAACTATATATATATATATATATATATATTTATCAACTAAATGATTACTTTTATTTATTAACTTAGCTCCTTTAACTCAATCAGATAGTCAATGATATATAATTAATTGATATAGTGATATATAAATTACAACAAGAGCATCTTAAAAATGACAAATAATTGACCAACCAAAATAACCATAAAACAAAAAAAAATATCTTTATTCGATCCTCAAAATAAGTTCTCTTTAATTGTAACTATTTTCTTTATCCTTAAATTTATTTAACTAAATTATGTAAGATACTAAACACTCCCACTCTATTTAATACTAAAGATTATACATATTTTTGTACACTATCTACTAAATGTATATATAATAATCAAAATATTATATTGTACTATATTATATTTATATATGTGTGCGTATTATTTACATTATAGTATCTATGATATTAAAGTTCAAAGACACCATTTTGGTGTCTTTAACCCAACATACTTATAATTCTTAATAAATAATAAATATATTAAGGTTATAATGGTAAATAACTCTATATACCAAAAATAGTATTAGACATAAATATTCATATCGTTATATTAATTACTATGTATAGTGTCAAGGTCTCATTTTTGTAACGTACTTGTATTAGCAAGGGTCTATTCTTTTATACATATTGTAATATAGAGGAGGACTTTCTTTTTTTTTTTTTTTCATTTTTAACTAGAGCCTTACTATTATTAGAAATTTCTACTTTTACAAAGTGATAATATTTTACTAGTATTAATATGTTCTCCTATTAAGCCAAAAAATGCTCGTAAAACTCTCTATGGGAATGTAAGTACTTTTCTAGATTGAAGCTCTTAATCACCATGTTGGTTAATCACGACCAACGGTACTAGTTACATACATATTACCCTTATGCACATACATTATAGCCTTATAATATCATTAGAATTAATACAAGTGTATTATTTATTTTTCAATTCATGCATTGTCCCTTATATTTACTGTTAGCTTTTTTTTTTTTTTTTTTGTATTGCTTACAAGTTTAGGCCTTGTTAGCAAGTGTTGCGTGTAAGTTAGGCTTACTTACTATAGAGGCAGGACAGTAAACACCATATAGTTCATTTGTGTACTAAAGAAAGCCTTCAACCATGATAGTTAGTAGCGAAGCCTAAGTTATTCTAATGGGAACAACCATGATACGACAAGAGGAAGTGAGCAAGAGGCTAGATAGCTTGGAGGAAATCTTCAAGGAATTGTCCAAGCAGATGGATGATTTTGTCGTACTATTGATAAAGGTGGTTGAAGTTAAGGCCAATCATCAGGATATAAATACTAAGATGACCAAGATGGTTAAGAATTTCGATGTCATAATGTAAATACTCAAAGAGGAAATGTACGTGATAACTAATGATGTGAGACAACAACTAAGGATTCAAGTGGAAGACTTAAGGAGTTGAAGGCACAAGTAGCTATTTTGAGTCAAACTATAGGGAATACTCTTGCACTTGCCCTTACCCCCGTACATGCTCCTGTTCATGCAGGACATTTGAAGATGCCAAAGCCCAAGGTATTTACTGACGTGAGGAATGCTAAGTTGTTGGAGAACTTTTTATTTGATATGGAGTAATATTTTGCTGCTGTGAAGATAAATGATGAGAGAACAAAAGTTACCATGGTTATAATGTATTTAATCGGTGCTGTTGAGCTATGGTAGCACACCAAGTTTAAGGAGATTCAAAATGCTAATGCTCATGTAGATACATGGGGTAAGTTACGAGCTTAGTTTTTTCCTGAGAATGTTGAGTACAATGCTCGAAAGAAGTTGAGGTAACTTCGACAGGGTGATGACATCAAAAAGTATGTAGAAAGTTCTCAACATTGATGTTGGACATTAAGAACATGGTAGAAAATGATAAGTTACTCTACTTCCTAGAAGGATTGAGGTTATATGCCAAGAATGAGTTGTAGAGGCATCAGGATTATGAACTTAGATATAATGCAAGCAGCAGTTGAGCACTTGACTGACTACACTCATTATAATAAAGGGAAGAATGTGTCGACAGGGCATAAAGGTGGAAAGCAGTCAAGTAAGGCAAACCCAAGAGTAAGGGAACCTTAAGTTTAAGTAATAGCAATACTAACATTGGAGGGGGTAAAAGGAAATCCTATAACTTTCACCAATCCTAAAAGAATGGGGCAACTAGTGGAGGTAAGAAGCCCTAATTCTCATGTTTCATATGTAATGGCCCGTACAAAGTAGCTGAATGTCTACATAGGATTGCACTTAATGCTATAGTAAGAAAGGCAAAGAGTATATGCCAAGATGAAGAGTTATGGAGTGATTGGGATGATCAATCCTGAATAGGTACGTTACATAAGTTGTTAGCTATTGGAAAGAGTTCCTCAACGCAACGTAAGCTTAAGATTGATAATGAGTTGATATATGTTTAGTTGAACATCAATGGCAAGAGTGCTAGTGTAATGGTAGACTCTAGTGATACACACAACTTCATTGATATTCCTAAGGTGGAAAGATCCGGGCTAGTGCTTGCTAAAAACACTAGCTAAATTAAAGTTATTATCTCTAAGGCCTGTCTTGTTTGAGGAGTTGTAAGAGGAGTGAAAGTGAGAGTTGAGGATTAGAATGGAAATCTCAACTTCACAATTGTTCCATTAGACAACTTCCGCATAGTCCTTGGGATAGATTTCTTAAGACAAGCTAGAGTTGCTCACATGCCTACAATAGATAGCTTATTATTCATGAGTAAAAAGCCGTGTTGTGTGATAGTTAAAAGAAATAGGGCAAGCAACAATAGCAAGGAAGGAAAAAATATTAGGGCTATGATGTTATCAACGCTCCAACTAAAAAAAGGGCTCAAATATCAAGAGTCGACTTTCTTAGCTATCCTTACAGAAAAAGAGGAAGTGGGAAAGATAGAGATACTATGGGTAATAGAGAGTGTCCTAAAGGAGTATGATTCTATGATACCTAATAAGCTCCTAAAGACATTACCTCCTAAATGGTCAGTAGACCATGAGATTGAGTTGATTCTTAGTGCCAAACCACTCACCAAAGCTCCTTCCAGAATGTTGTCTCCTAAATTTGCTGAATTGAAGAAGCAGTTGGATGATTTTAGAGACATGGTTCATTTGACCCTTAATAGCATCATATAGGGCTCTTGTACTCTTTTAGAAGAAGTAAGATGGGAGTTTGAGATTGTGTATTGGCTATTAAGCTCTAAACAAGTTGACAATGAAGAATGATTATCTAATTCCTTTAATTAGTGATCTATTTGATTAACTAAGTAGGGCCAAGTACTTTACAAAGTTGGATCTTCACTCAAGCTATCATCAGGTTCACATTGTTGAGGTTGATGAGCCTAAAACAATGTATGTAACCTAGTATGGCGTTAATGAGTTCTTGGTGATGCCCAATGCCCTCCAGTCTCACCAATGCTCCTATAACATCTTACACCTTAAAGAGTAACATGTTTCATGAATTTCTTATAGAACCATGTGAAGCACTTGTAGATGGTTTTCAAGAAGCTATAGGAGAATCATTTGTATATGAAGTGCAAGAAATGTTCCTTTGCCTAGAAGTGCATCAACTTCTTAGGTAATGTTGTTGAAGAAGGGCATATCATAATAGATATGGCTAAGGTGAAAGCAATCAGGTAGTAGCTAGTGCCCAAGAGTGTAATAGAGTTGCAGTCCTTCCTTAGACTTGTAAATTACTATAGAAGATTTGTTGAGGGATATTCGTACCCAATTGCACCCCTTATAGATCTGTTGAAGAAGGACTAAGCATGGTTATAGGATGAAGGATGTTAGAGAGCCTTTGAAGAGTTGAAGTATGTAGTGAAGAGGAGCCAGTCCTTATACTTCTTGACATTTCCATGCCTTTTGAAGTCAACATGGATGCCTTAGACATTGTATTGGGTAAATTATTGACGTATGAGGATCAACTAGTGGCATATGAGAGTATGAAGCTGAATCAAACAAAGCATACGTACTAAGCCCAAGAGAAGGAGTTACTTGCAACCGTTTACTATCTAAGGACTTAGAAACGATATTTGCTAAGATCAAAGTTTCTAGTGAAGATGAACAATTCTATTGCTAGCCATATATTGACTTAACCGAAGCTCTAGACCAAGCAAGCTAGATGGAAAGAGTTCCATGTAGAGTCTAATATGGAGATTGAGTACCACAGTGGGCAGACTAATCAGGTGCTAGATGCTTTGAGAAAGCGAGTTGATTTAGCTTCCTTAGCATAGATTGCAAACCAATCGGCAAGTCAAATCTCAACTTCAATTCAAGAGTAAATCAAGCAGCATATTGGTAAAGACTTACTAGCTAAAAATCTTAAGTAGTTAGTTGAGGAAGGGAAGACTTACAGATTTTGGGTAGAAGGCGACCTCATCTACATAAAGGGATGTTGGTTATATGTCCTGAAGATAGGCAACTTAAAAAGGGTGCTTATGAGAGAGTGCCATGATACTTTATAGGTTAGATATCCTAGGTAGAAAAGGACATTGAGCTGATTGAAGCAAGGCTATTATTGGCCAGATGTGAAGGAGGATGTGATGAATTATAAGAAGACTTGCTTAACCTACCAGTAAGACAAAGTTGATAAGTAAAAGATTACAGGCTTGTTGGAGCCACTTCTAGTGCCATCTTGCCCATAGAAGAGCATCTCTATGGACTTTATCACTTCCTTACCAAAAGTAAGGGAGTACTCATCCATTTTTATTGTTGTTGATAGGTTCTCTAAGTATGCCACCTTTATTCCCACTACAAAGAGTTCAAGTGTAGAAAAGACAGCCTAGCTTTTCTTCAAGCATGTTGTAAAGTTTTAGGGTGTACCCCAGAATATTGTAAGTGATAGGGACATCAGGCTTATAGGGAAGTTTTGGATAGAGTTATTTCAGCTCTTAGGTTCTGAGCTAAGCATGACCTCCAACTACCATCTGCAAAATGATGGGTAAACAAAGAGATTCAACAATTTGCTGGAGGAATACCTTTGGCACTTTATCAATGTCAACCAGAAGAATTTGGTTGACTTACTAAGTATCCCTTAGTTCTGTTTCAACATCTAGTGGAGCTCTTCCTCCAACAAGAGCCTTATAAAGATCAACATGGTCAACAACCATTGTTACCTCACATAGTGGCCGCACCATATACAGGGAGATGCCGAAGAGCTTATCAATTTACCAGGGATTGGAAGTAGAGTTGAGAAGTAACAATAGCATACCTTGAGAAGGCTTCTAAGAGGATGTAGAAATAGGTAGATTAGAACTATCGACCTAAAGTGTACAATGTTGGAGATCACATCCTCATAAAGCTTCTTTTGAAACAGGTTAGATTGTTAAGGAATAAGGACAAAAGATTGATTCATAAGTACATTGGTCTAGTTCCTATCATCTCAAAGATTAGAAGAGTAGCATATAAGGTCAAACCTCCCATGTGGTTGAAGGTCTATCTAGTTTTTCATGTCCATGTCTTGAAGCTATCTTATCTAGACATGGAAGACCCATCTCGCAATGTGTCAAAGCAATCACACGTCCAGATCAAGTTTAACTTGAGTCAAGTCATGGAAGATATCCTTACAAAGAAAAGAGTCAAAGATCTCACCATTAGAGAAGAACATAAAGAGTACTTAGTCAAGTGGAGAGATCGAAGAGAAGAAGATACTAGCTAGGAGACTGAAGAAGACCTTAAGCCCTTATTTAAGAGAAAGTCAACCTTGCCAACTAAAAGACCTTTACCACTAGATCCAGGCTTTAGTACATATTGCCGAGGATGTTAGTAGAATTAAGTGGGGGAGGATATTAGGGTTCCATTTTTATAACATACTTATACTAGTAAAGGCTTATTCATTTATACATATTGTAATATAGAGAGGGACTTTTTTTCATTTTTTAGCTAAGACCTTACTAGTATTAGAAATTTCCACTTTTAGAAAGTGATAGCATTTGACTATCTCCTCCTATGACGCCTAAAAATGCTCACAAAGCCCTTTACAAGGGTATGAATACTCTTCTAGATTGAAACTCTTACTCACCATGTTAGTTGATCACAACTGACAATACGTATTACATATACATTACCCTCGTACACACACATCGTAACCTTGTAATACCATCAGAATTAATAAAAGTGTACTATTTATTTTTCAATTCATGCCATGTCTCTTATATTTACTATTAGCTTTTTTTCTTGTTCATGTTGCTTATAAGTTTAGGCCTTATTAACTAACGTTGCATACGAGTTAGGCTTGCTTTATACTATAGAGACAGGATAGTAAGCGTCATATGGTCTGTTTGTGTGTTAGAGAAAGCCTCGGACTGTAATACATAGTATGAATGATGCATGTTGGGTTATGTATATTACTCTTACTACTTTAATTAAACTTTGAATTCTCCTTTTGATGTTTTACTTTCTTTCTTTCTTTCTTTCTTTTTTTTTACTATATCACTCGTTTCTAGGCCATTATTTGATTCAATGCAATGGAGTTACCATCTACTAATATTGATTGCCAATACATTATCACTTCTTTTAACATATAATTTTGAAAACTTTTATTCAATATACACTTCCGCATTAGAAAAATGAAATAACCTTTTGAATAGTTCTAATATTTATATAATTTAATGTAAAACAATGCCAATTTGTATATTTGTGATATTTTACTTCTATATTTTGAAATATTATAAATCTTTGTAAATGATGATGCATCATTCCATAAGAAAACATCACATGGTTACATAAAATCTTTCATGTATTGTATTTTATATAATAATATCATCATCATCATATATCTATAATAATTTATAAATATACATCATTCATAACTTCAATGTGATAGTCTTTAATGTAAATTTATTATCTTTACTTTTAGAAAAAAAAAAAGTTTAACTAATAAATATATATTAGATTAATGAAGGGCAGATAGACTCCAAGAAGGTTTAGACAGTTTGCGGTTCAGTTTGAAGGGTCGAAGAGAATTGAACATCTTGATCCCCAACCGAACTACTTATTGAAAAATAAAAAATAGGTAATACTTTTTTTCTTTTGTTTTAAACCCTATCCATATTTCAATTCAAGTTTATTTACCATTTTTTCCTATCACTTGCTATTTCATTCTCAAATTTCACAATTCATTCCTTTTCCTTCACCGTCTTCTTTCATCTTTCAAGTAAACTTGCACACCTTCATAATTATCTAAGATGCAATTTTACCATGATATAATGCATGTAGCTTAAAATTTTCAATAATATTCTTTAATTTGAACATCTATATTTACTTGAAATGTGTCACATCCCGGCTTAGTATGGAATGCGTCGTCATATAGGAAAACTTGTTAAAAGCTTAACTCAACCTACTCTTTCATCATAGGATGGCTTTATCTATGTGACAAAAGGGATGCTATAGCGGAGTTCGATTGGATCTTTGGTTTACAACTTATATATATATACAGCTTGCTATTTGCATCAAAACATGAACTTCCTCTTTTTTTTTTTTTTTTTTTTTGTGGTCTACCTATAGCTTCCATCCCAAAAATTACTACCTCTAACTAACACTCTCATAATACATCCCCCTTAGTGTTGGGCCCTTTAGAATCCTATTAACTTGAGGATAAAACTCTTTATCCTTTCAGCTATTGAATGAGAGTGGATAACAAACAATATAATATAGATAATATTACACTCAAACAATTCATTCATAAAAATAATAGATTCATCTTCACTTATACATTAGCTAGGCTAGGTATCTATTGCTAATAATGTAGCATACTATGTTCATGCATGTAACATGCATTGGTACCAATATCATACTAGCTCACTCTTCCGATTAGTCAACATACTTAGGCATCTGGATACAACGTCCAAGAACTTAGAGGTAACAAGAAGTTGCTTAGGAGTAGGACTCCCACTTTGTTTTTACCAAATTAGACTACAAAGCACAGTTAGGTTACCTAGGTAATGTAAATCTATATGTTTCTAAAACTAAATTTGTAAAACCATTGTTTCCTTGTTTACTTAGAAGCCTCATTTTAAAAAGTCTAATTGTAGGTCTCTTTTGTGCCATGCCATGCTATGCTATGCAACAACAATTTAAGTATATCATTCTGCACAATCAGTCTTTAAGTTTTATTCAATTTACTTATTTGAGTCTAGTTTTCAATCTCTCCTTACGGAAATCTATTATCTTATTAAGGTTCATTTAGGTGAACATTTAAAAGATTAGGTTAACAATCACTCATCTCTCTAAGTTAGTATAGTCATTCATAAACACTATAACAACATTCAACATAGCAGCATAACAGTTTAACCAAAATATGACTACAATCTTTGGAAAATCGACATCTCATCAATACAGGAGCATAACAGTTTAATCGTGACATGTCCATGTTCAATCAAGACATGTCCATGTTCAAGCAACACAACATTCAAAAACAACACATAATGTTATGAGTAGCAATATGTCTACTCCAAGCATGGGTTAGATCCACTTACTTAGTATTAGTAGTGATCTTGAGTTTACAAGTCGAGACCGTGATCTTCCTCAGCTTCATCATCTAAAGATATGTACATAACATCATTGTCATCTATCGACCTAATAGGAATTATTTACAACTAGGGTTTGTAGGTTAAAGTGCGCATTCATGTCAACATTCATCCTTGCTAGCAATTTAGTTTCTAAATTATTCTCTGAATTAGTTTCTAAATCACACAATGGTTTAGCTTCTAACTTTAGCTAATTCTAAAACTTCCTAAACTAATGATGTCTACGTTCATCTTAGGTCCTTATTAGCCTAGAAACTTAGCTACATCTTCAGATTCCAAGTTAAACCTTACTAACGTAAATGTGTTTAATTACAATCTCCAATTTTGGTTCTAATTTAGCTTTTGACTTAGCTTCTGAATTAGTCTCTTATTTAGCCTAACTTTGAAATTCCTAATCAAAACTAGTTAAATTATATCTCTAGTTTATCAACTAAAATATTCAATAATCTACCTAACTCAATTGTCTAGATTCAACTTACATAGAAATAGTTAAGTATAGCAATTTTTGAATCTAGTTTTGATTTAGGCTCTAATTTAGATTATGATTTACCCAGAACACCACATTTTCTTATAATACTCCCATTTCCCAAATGAATTGAAACTAATGATCGTAATAGGCTATTCCAAATATAACAGCAATCAAAATTCCCTTATTTTACATTACCTATTATACCGATTTTATCCTTTATCAATATATGTATGAATAGTTGGAAAATATATAATAGTTAGTATTTATACTCCATAAAGCCATGAAAATGCATTGTACTTAGAAAATAGTAATGATCATATTTTGGTTTTGAAAATTACTAAAATAGTATATTATGTAATATATTATATAATACGTATTTTAGCCTTAATCCTGATTTTGTTTTTGAATTGGGTTTTGATTTGTAAGTACTCGTCATTTTGGCATAGATAGCCCCAAGTTTAATTCTCAGTCAAATTTAAAACTCATTATATAACTTATTCCTACTATAATGTGAACCTATCTCCCTACTTAACTTCTTCCTTAAACTACTTCACATATACATATATATACTCCTCAAATCCATGATAAAAGAATTTGGTGCTCTAATCACCGCCAAACTCATAACCCAACATTATTCACTATTATCTAACACTATAATTCACCCCATATCAGAATCTAAGTCTATAACTTGAAAAATTACAAACTTTATGTTGATAAATAGCCATTTTAATAAGATTTTGATGCCTAAAATTCAAATAAAAATATGAAAAATAGTTTTACAAGAAAAACTTGTTATAACCTAATAAGATAAATCCATCATGTACTATAATCAGACTACATTTTATTTCATTCCCATAATTATTTTTATAAGTTAAATAATTTATCTTTAAGGTTTTAGGTTCATTTAAAACTCAAATTTCGAATTTTCAATAATTACTGATCGTACCAAGAAAAAATATGTTTCATTGAAATTAAATATTATATATACATTATTTTGAGAAATTAATTTTACAAAGGCTCTTCGTCTAACTACTATGACCTTATATTAAAATTTGGCTCAATTCGAACAAAATTGTTCGTAAGCCCTAAATCGTTTCGAATGCTGTAATTCGTATCGATATCAAATAGTTAGGTTTAATCATATGACTAGACTTATTTCTCAAACTTTTATTTTATTACTTTCCCTCATCTATACTTGGTCTCGTGTATAGTAAGAGTAGTTCACTATTCTGAGTCTAGGGTAGTAGGTCAAAGATTGGGTATTGTGAACTGTGACCAAGAATAGACAAAGTTGGTTGCTGAATGGGTTCAAGTTTGTAGAAAGCTCGAAAATGGGTAATGGGAAAAGGTACGGAAGGGTGAAAATGAAGAATGAAAATAATAAGTAAAACTCAAGGACAACTCTAGAGGATATGATGCATCAATGGAACTTCTGAAGACTTGTGGCACAATTTGATATGATGTATGAATTGGTCCAATGAGATTACTTGTCACCTAACCTTGCTTAAAGGAAAGGATAAGAGTGACGCCGAGAGTAAACAAATAATGTTTACACAAGGAAGAAAGTATTTAAGTATATTGAAGGTAATCTGATGAATTACAACTATAAGTATAAGAGTATTTATACCTGTAAGTTAGGGCAACTTACCCAAAAGGGAAAAGACAAAAAGGATATTTCCTAAAGAAGTAATGTACATGATAGAAAAGAGTAAAAATGAATATACAAGGAAAATAATTATTGGTGCTATAGATTCTACATATGATACTATATATGTGGTAATGTTGTATTAGCAAGGTTATTAAGAGATGTGGCCAATAGGTACAAATGGATGGGCTTGTCTAAGCAGGGATGACTTAGTTAGTCCAGACTCTCTCTCTCAACTTCTTGGCTAGGAAGATGTTGAGTAATTGGTCAACTTGGTGCTAAAGAGTAATCATCAACTCGGCATACTATAGAAAAATAGGCGGTCATACGGCGTGACATTAAAGGTAACTTGGTAAGAAAATACTCGGCCTCGGTAGGGATTAGTTGGAATAGGAGGATTTGTCATGCCAGCCCCTATAGTCCTTAAGCTCAGTTGCAGATTAGAGTTTTGGTAGCATGATTCCTATCATCGAGTCTCATAAAATGCCAAATGACTATCAACTAGAGCAAAGGTCTTTTGAAAATGGTTTAAGCCAACTAAACCAACCTACATTTATACCAACTTTCTGAATCTTCATGATGTAATAGAAACAACATTAATATATGCGAATAGAAATAGAGAAGAAAAGAGGTCATATTGAAAGAAAATACTACTGTGTTAATCTGGTCAAATAATTGAAAAACTACTATGTTACAAGTATTTATATGAAGTTATTGACATAACTAACTAAGACTAATCAATTACATGAGGAAAATAAAATTGACAGATCAGTATAAGCATAAATACAACTATATAATCATAAATTATAATCTTAACATTCCCCCCTCAAATTTAAGCCTCTTGAAGGCTTAACTTGGAACACAAGAGTTGGATGCACTTGTGATTAAGGGCCTTAGTAAAAAGATTAGCTAATTGTAGCTTTAATGAGACATAAATAGGGAGAAGAAAACCAGATCAAATGTGATCTTGGATAAAATGGACGTCAATACCAAGGTACTTTATCCGACCATGAAGATAAGGATTGTAAGCTATAAGTAAAGTTGATTTGTTATCACTAAGCAATGAAAGAGAAACCCTAATATCACGTAATAAGTAAGAAATCCATATATCTCCTTTGAAGTGAAGGCTAAACTTCTATACTCAGCTTCTGTGGTAAAAGTTGAGACAGTAGGTTGTTTTTTACTTTTCCAAGATATCAAACGCTGACCAAGCAACAAACAATAATCGAAAATAGGTTTTCTATCCAAATGACATGACCCCTAATCAGCATCACAATAAGCAGTAAGTGTAAGATCATTAGATGATGGATAGAATAGACTTAATGAGATAGTTCCTTTAAGATAATGTAACAAATGAAAAAGAGCTTACAAATGAGTTCAATGTTAAGTCAAGTAAGTGTAACATATAGTAATCGACCGATAAGCCTCCTGTAAAAAGTGGGATTAGGAAGAAGATCCCCCATGTCATTGTCAAGATGAAGATCAATAGCCATAGGAAATGCCATTGGTTTAGTACCTAAAAATCCTATATCTTGTAATATGTTCATAATGAATTTTCATTGATCAATCAAAGTGCTAGTAGAAGAACAATAGAGCTCTAATCTAAGAAAAAAACTGTGTTGTACCCAAGTCTTTAATGGTGAAAACATGATGAAGTTTGGTCTTTAAAGAAGTAAGAAATTCCTCATTAGAACTAGTAAGTAACATGTCATCAACATAAATAAGGTTTGCAGCAAACACATGAGAATCATGAAATGTAAACAGAGAGTGATCATGTGATGATTGAATAAAGCCTTCACTTTAAGTTCTACTATTAGGATGCTTGTTTGAGACCATAAAGGGCTCTCTTCAGCTTACAAACTTGATTAGGTAAGGCTTTTATATACCCTTTAGGAGGAATCATATAGATTTCCTCATCCAAATGACCTTGAAGAAATTCATTATTAACATTTACTTGATATAAGTGCCAATTAGATGAAGTAGCAAGAGCTATTAATACCTGAATAGTGCTAATCTTTGCCACGAGTGAAAAAGTATAATGAAAATCAATACCTTCTATTGGGGTATAACCACCCTTTACTATAAGCCTTGCCTTATATTGTTCTACACTCTCGTTAGGATGATATTTAACCTTAAAAACCCATTTAGACCTGATAGCTTTCTTACCTTCAGGCAACAAAGTCATCTTTTAAGTCCTAAGTATTATTGGCTTCTAAGGCATTTAATTCATTTTGCATGGCATTAATCCATTCTTGATATTTAATAGCTTGAGAGTAATTATATGGTTTTAGAACAATCAACACATGTGCTAAAGAGGCTACATAATTGGAAGGAAATTTATCAAAAGTAGTATGGTGTAACAAAGGATATCAAGAAGAAGAAGTATTTTGGTTTAAAGTATGTATAGTAGAAGCATTTGAATGGATTGTATGTGCAAAAGTCAAGCAACTAAGTGTGTAATTTTTTTGTCTTTCTAATTTGCATAATGGTTGAGAAGGAACTACTGTAGTAACATCTAAAGAATTAAAGGGTGCTGATGTAAGTTTAGTTGATGACAAAACTTTAGGGTTTTGAGAAGAGTTAGAAGCAGAGTAATCTAATGATAAAATATTAAGAGAACGTGACTTAAATAAGATAAGAAATTTAGGAATATCAATTGAGTCCAAAGAATTTGATACAACTTGATCTCTATTAGGAAATGTATCCTCATAAAAGATTACATCTCTCGAAACAAGAACTTTTTTTGTTTAGCAAGATCAAAAACTTTATAACCCATTTATCCATGTACATAGCTTGGGAAAATACATCTTATCCCTCGTGGATCAAATTTGTCACTTGGTTTTGGAAGTATGGCTACATAACAAAGGTAACCCATTACCCTCAAACATGTATAGTTAGGTGAAGAACCATAAAAAGCTTCATAGGGTGCTTTCTAACCAAGTTTTGCCATGGACATTTTGTTTATTAGGTATGTGGTTGTAAGAACACACTTCCCCTACACACCCACCATACCTCCCCAAAAAATTCTTGGGCAAATTGGCACATAACATCAAGGCTCTTGAAATGTCTAAAAGATGCCTATGTTTCCTTTCCACTCACCCATTTTGTTGTAGGGAATAGACCATGGTTTGTTGGTGCACTATTCCTAAGCTATGTAACATGAATTGACATTCTTTCAAAGTGAACTCACTTCCATTATCAGTTCTAATAAACTTGGGATGAACTAAAAAATGATTCCAAACATAATAAAAAATTGTTGAAGAATAGTATGAACTTGCAACTTGTAAAGTAACAAATATGTCCAAGTAAAATGAGAGAAATCATCAACAATCATTAAGAAATATTTTGCACCCAAAATAGATGCAAGATGATAAGGACTCCAAACATCTATATGCAATAAATGAAAAGCACTTGTTGAATGACTAATACTATCAATAAAAAGAGAGATGATGAAACTTAGCTTAACAGCAAGTATGACAAACAAAGTCTTTTAAATTGTAGTATTTACTCAAACTTAAATGCTATAGCATGAAGTTTGACAAATGTCTAAGTTTAGCATTAAGGAATTCAACAAAAGCTTTCTAATCATTACAAGAATGAGAGGTCCTTATAATGTTCCTATCAACAACACAACTATTAGAGCTCTTGACTAAAGTACATACAGTCCATTAAAGGCTTGTGCAATTTCTACCTCTTGCTTAGTTATTGTCATGCCCCAAAGCAGTAAAGTCATAATATTTCTACCGTGTAAATCATTCTAAGATAGAAACTGACCTTACAGCTACTATCTTAGACTTGATTTACACAAATTATCTACAACTAACTCACTTTGAAGTAAGCAATTTATAAATTAAACTTATTATTTACCTATGAAATTATGAAAATTACATATTTACCCTAAAATAACCCAAGTATGTTTACAAATCCAAATTTAAGAGTGTAATTGATCCTCGAGTTTTTATCCTCACTCCCCTAAGATCCAATAGTTGCTAGCTTTAGGATAATTATAAGACGCTTCTTAGCTAGTTTTTGCAACAACATCTATAGGGATGTGAGTAATCAATAGCTCAGTAAGTTAGAATAGAGATTTAAAACTATACATTAAACATAAACAAGGTTATCAACCAAATTAATTAGATGGAATGCATATATAAGCAAATGCTATTGTATTATGTCGTCCAATCTATCATGAGATTAGAGAAATTACACCTGCTATAATTCAGGTTGACAAGTTTCCATGTCTATACAACAACTGATGACCAAACCCAAGTTTGTGTAATAGAGACACAACTCCTCTCGTAACTACTTTTGAACCATTGACTTTACCCTTGTTGTGACCTCCTCCCTTGTCACTTAGTTTGATTAAGGATGAAAAAGGCACCCATTATGTTATCTAGCGTTATCCTTTTTAAAGGGGTTAGTATTTAGCTAGAGAACCTTAAACATTTCCCTTATTGTTTTGCTATGCAAGTCTGTTTTAAACTTATAAGTCATATATTTAGTTAGATCTAGTTTAAGGTATTTAATCATTTTAAACAAATCACATAAATACAAGCCATGATAGTAAACCAAAATCATATCATCAAACTTTAGAGCAAGCACATATAAGTATGCGCACAATCAACTATCTAACAAACACAATTTAGTATAATCTCAAGCCTTTAAGTATTATAAATCAGTACTTCAAAATATAGTAACGTATTAATCTCAACTTACTTAGACTTCCTGCTTGCTCACTTAAGGTACGAGTTGCACAGGCCATCATAAGTAATCCTTATAATATAAATGTTGTTTTAATACTCAAATAATTATCTTATATAAGCTTTATTCGGTATTTCTTTATGTTATCTTTAGCTTAGGGTTTTATTATACCTAATTATTTAGGATTTTAAATGTACCTAATTATTCAAGATTTTAAATATTTTACAATTATTCTTAATTTAAGGTAAGTTCTGGTTTAGTTTCTGAATTAGTTTCTAAATTAGGTTCTAATTTAGTTTATGATTAAAGGTTATACAGGAACCCTAAAAACTTGTTCCGAACTATAATATGAAATTAATCATTTTATAATTGGGTATCTTAAATATCGTATTTAGTCTTTAATTAGTATTCTAGTTTGTAAGCCATACCATAATCCTAATTTAACTACTGATTTAGCTTTTGATGTAAGAAAAATTTACATTTTTTTTATAATTATATAAATTTATATTTTATATCAAATTTGTTTTATATTAATATTATTATAATATCAATTTTGACATAATATTATGTGTTATTACATAATTCACTCCTAAATAGCTTATTTAACTCTTCTAACACTATATATATCATCCTTTATCATCCAATAACATATCAAATGTCTAATTATATCCTAAAGTAGAATTTTATATCTAATTACCCTAAATTACAAAATTAACTTAAAATATATCATTTTACCAATTACATATATACTATATAATACACCTAATAATTACACCTAAATGCTACAAATATTATCCTATATCAAATTCAACATCTGAAAACACCTAATTATACATTAAATAATTAATTACTCATTTAATTACTTAATTAACTCAAAATCACCCATTTTATATATCCTTTTAAGGTCTAAAAATTATATAAAAATTTTGAAAATATATTTTTGAAAATCCCTTTGTAACACTATTTTAATTACTCTAACTAGCCTATATAAAAATTTTGAGCTCAAAACTACACCCTTAAGGTTATTTATTTTTAAATCGAATAAAACTCAAGTTTGTATGATTTTTTAAGCACAGTATATTTCCAAGCATAAATTCATTAAACTAAAATTTTTCCATAAATCTACATAAATAAAAACCTCAAAATACTAAATTTCATAATTATTTAATATTTTTAATAAATAAAAGGAAATTGGAGGAAAAATCGAACTTACTAGTGTTGGTTACTCCAACCACCAAGGCCTTTTCAGACAACTTAGGCACTGCCACCATCATCAAGTGGTGATGGCTGTCCATTCTCAAGTACTTGTCAAGTGTTGGTTTCCTCTAAATACCCTATTTGCACTATATTTTTCTAAAAATATCTTCTCCTCTCTTCTTATCTTTTCTCTATTTTTCCTAAGTTCTAAACTAACCAAATGAGATTTAAGAAGTGGTTTTCTAAATTTGTTGTGGAGTCTAAGGTTTACTTTTAATTTATTTGTGCCAAGTATCCTTCTCATCTTCTTTTTTTCACTTTCTACTTAGGTAAATTTGATTGGTTGAATTTCCATGTTCTACTTCCAGGTTACTATACCCCATTTCTAGATAAGCTCACATGTTTTTATAATTTTCTTGATTTTTCCTTAATTTTTTGTGAATTTCCTTTAATTAATTATCGTTATTTTAAGATATTTTGGGTATTTTAAGTAATTTTGTGTATTTTTACCTATACGTAAATATATTTATAGTACAAATAAATTCTCCTAAATATTATTTATATTATTTTATAATTTTTAGTGTGCATATAATTTATTTCTATCGATTCGTTAATTATCAAAACTCATTTTATGAATTTCCAATAAATAATAAATAATATATATAATTTAATATTATATTATTTATTATTTTAGTATTTATTTTCCTAAATCTAAACTCATGGGATTACTTTTTCTAATATTTCTAGCTTCGTTGTAAAATTTGGGCTTGATTGCCCTAAACTTTACGGATGGAACTCCGAACACTAGATTGAGAGGCTTACAGTTATTTGGTTCTAAAAGATACATTTGAATGAATCAAAAAAGGCTTCAAGATGGTACTCAACTAAAAGCTTGTGAACAGATAAGAGATTATAGGAAAATTGAGGTACAAACAAAACATCTGGAATGGTCAGAAATCTTGTAATCTTAATTGAACCAACTACATTTATGGAAATGATTATTTGGTTGGGTAGTTTAATAGCAATTGGTATGGATAGATGATGTACATCATGAAATAAATGATAAAAGGGAGTCATATGATCAGTAGCCCCATTGTCAACCATCCAAGAACTCATATTATTACTCTCAACACTAAAACAAAAAGACATATTAGAAATACCTGCACAGTATGCCGTATTAACAGTTGAAGTCTTCTCCTTATTGTTCATCATTCGATAAACTTCTTAACACATTTGTTGAAACAATTGCTTGTCCATCACTTGTTGTTCTAACACAAAAATTTCATCAATACAATATCTAAAGGTGTATTAGGCAAAGGATTACCAACATTATCATTAGAGACAAAAGAAGCAACTACTTTCTTTCCTTTCATAACTCTCTTAGTCTTATACCAGTTAGGGTACCCAACCATTTGGAAGCAATTCTCAACCAACTATCCCTCTTGTTTGCTATATTTGCAAATCAATTTGCTTTTACTCTTCTTCTTATCAAATGAACTTATGCTTATCTCTTTACTAAATGCCTTACTTGAGTAAAAAGCCGAAGTCTCAAATTCTGGATTCATCAAGATCATGATTTTCTTCTATTTCTCAATTTTTTGAACTAAGTAAAACACACGACTCACAGTAAAAAGACAATCCATTGTAAGGATCTGATTCTTTATTGAATCAAACACATCACTCAACCCCATTAAGAACTACTGAAGCTTTGTTTGTGATTCAAACTCAGAAACTCTCTCTTTCATCTTATAGGTATAGTATTCTAGACGACCACAAGTATAACTAGGGTATGGATGAAGTTTTTATAACTCATCCTAGCATTTTTTTAGTTTATTGTAGTATGGACCTATGCTACTATTTCCTTGTCTGAGATTGCTAATCTCATGTTAAAGTTGATATACCAAAGGACCATTAGAGATTCCATACTATTCTGAAATTTCATCCTACAATTCATGTGTTGATTGTGTATAAGCGAAGATAGAAGATAAATCAAATGTCATGGAATTAAGTATCCAACAGCAAATCATGTAGTTGCATCACTACCACTTAATCAAATATAGAGAATTATTAGCTGGTTTAGTTATTGTTCCGTCTACAAAACTAATCTTGAGTTTAGCTCCTAAGCCCATCCTAACTAATCTATTCCAAACAAGATAATTGCTACCTTTGAAAATTATTGATCCAATTGTCATAAATGGATTATCAGAACCAGATAAGTAATAAGGATTCATAATTAAAGGATCAACCATGATTGAATCAAACAAACCCTAACAAGAGATCAATTATTAATAATTGCAACTAGATCAGTGCTTGATACCATATCAACTTTCTAAATCTCCATGATGCTGTAGAAACACATTAATAGATGCAAAGAGAAACAAACAAGAAAAGCAAAGAAGAAGAGAGGTAGTAAAGAAAGAAAATGCTATTATGTTAACTTGATTAACTAATTGTAAAACTACTATGTTATGAGTATTTATATGAAGTTACTAACATAACTAACTAAGACTAATCAATCACGTGACGAAAATAAAATTGATACATCAGTATAAGAATAAATATAGCTATATAATATGCAAATTATACTCCGAAAAACTTAAAGCAATTCGGTTCAAAGCCCTGAATCATTAAAAGTGTTTGGTTTCATTACAAGTTTGCACCAAATCGATCCAAATGTAGTTTGGTACCTAAGCCAAGTCAAACTATGAACACCTTAGCATCTTATATTATTGAAAGGACTTCAACTAATTTATTTGCAACACTTTCAATAGTCAATAATATGTAATTTTTAAATTATTCTAGGAAGTGATTACAGGTGTAAGGTGCACATCGTAAAAGGTTCAAATGACAAACTTTTACCTTTTCATTATGGCATGTATATTAATTGGAATTTTACTACTAATTTATTGAAAAAATAAAATTAATATATAAAAGTTCTGTTATAAGAAAAAAAAATTGGTATTACTTACTAAAGTTTCATGTGATAAGACCAAAACAATTGTAGTATTGATACTGTCATCATCTACTAATAAATCTAATGCAAGAGCTTATTTAGTTAATTATAATTTTGTAATGAGTGAAATTTGATGTTTGTAGTTTTTACAAAAGGAAATAAAAATGAAGGTAAAGATTTAATTACTTAATATACATTACGTATCCTTTACTGTTGTCAATGTTTTGTCAATGATTAGTTCTTTCCTCTCTTGTTTCTCTAGCCTTTTTGTATATACTCTCTCTTCTTTGTTTGGCTTTTATCTTTCTGTCTTTGGGTTTGTCATTATCCTTCATCAAGATTGTTCCCTCTATCAATGTTTTCATCCAATAGTCTTTTTGTTCTTTTCTCATTGTTCTCTATATTTGTAATATTTATTAATTACCATTTTCATATAGTATTGTAAAACAAAGTATTGGTCTCGATATGTTTTTATTTTCAGAAGAAACTACTAATGCAAGCTTTAAAGGGACATGTAATGTTTTCAACAGCATTTCACAACTAGAAAGATCAAGTTCGGCAGCCTTCAGATCTTGTGAAAGTAGAGATTTAACATCATTCTTTTATGTTATGACAACACTTGTTTTATTTTGCAAAATCACAAAAGCTTTAAAGTAGTTTTTGAGGCTATTATAAAGCAGGAAAATGTTCTTCTAGTAGATTAGAGTGAAGAAATCTAAGACTTACAATTCATTATCAAAATAAACATGTCTTTAGTCACTATGTTCATATTTCCCATTATTGAAACGATCAATATCTACGAAATGAAAAGATATGAGCTTTTAAGATACAATTCCTTGTTAATAGTTTAGATATAGAAAGAGAAAGGGTCGTAGCCTACGGGAGGGAGAGGGAGGGATTGATGTAAAAAAAAAAAAAATGGAGTGAGTAAGAGTGATAACTATGACAAATTTTGTTGTGTTTAAGGAGGAGAGGGAGAGAAAGAAAAAGAGAAAGTAGAAGGGTCAATTGGAAAATGGAAATGGAAATGAAATTTTTTATTAGTTAGGATAAGGAAGTGTCTAAATTAGGAATCAAAGCTAGTTGGATAGTACTATTCTTTCTCTTTTCTACGGAAACTCATCCATTTGTTATGTGACCCTTCCCTACTCAGATGGTTAGAAATGGATGTCTTCTAGTTTTTTTCACAATTTTATTCAATTCATATAGATGCTCCCAGTTTGTGGTCTAATAATTAACTCCATACAATCTTTAAAAGGTTGTAAAACTGGGAGAATTCGCCTACTCCAATTAAAATCTTGTAGTCATATTCAGCTAGCTATCGTAGCATTATCAATAATAGAAGCTCAGGCTACTCCAAAGAAACTTGAAGCATGTTCATTTAGAGTTTCCATTCTCTCCTTATTCTTTATGATGTGTTTATTATCTTGTTTAGTTGGTTTTTTCTTTCTCGGAATTGCGATTCCTACGAACCCTAATTCCTCAAAATTTAGTAATAACCATTCTTTACTGCACCTCATAAACCAAGATTCCTAACTCATTTCTCCTCTTTATACCAAATTATCCATATTTAAATAACATCATTACACTTACTACCCTTATGAAGACAGGAATCACGATGAAAAAAATAACCTATTTCTTAACTGTTCATATCCTTCTCTTGAACATTCATGGCTATTGTTCGTCCTCCTTCATCCTCCTTATTCATTGTCCTTCTTTGGCCTTCTTCTCAATCTTTCTTCTTTTTCCTTCTTTGTCCATCCACCACTACCCTCGAACACAATCACCATCATTCTTAAACATAACCACCATCAAATGGATTTTCATGTCAGGTTAGGACCAAGGTTTCAACTGTCTATCTAAAGAGAATGGGAAATAGAGTTTTGCAGATTTCTTCTCAAATTAGGAGTTAAGGTTTCACTTTGAAGACAAATATCATCATGATCATCTTTCTTATTTAAGTCAATTTGAGGCTAAATTAGGGTTAGGGTTTCAATTTCAAGACAAATTTCATCATCATCATCTTTCTGATTTAGTTCAATTTCTTCTCAAATTAGGAGTTAAGGTTTTGATTTAAAGACAAATTTCAACATCATCAATTTTCTATACTAGGGTTTCAAGATGATTTTTTTCTCCATTTTCGGTAAAGGTTTTGATTGTAAGAGGAAAACGATACAAAAAGAAGAAGAGCTGTTTTATTCCTTATTGTTCCTTTGCATTTAAACTTGTTTCTTATTTTATTATTTAATTACATAGAGGGATTTAAGGAGTTTCATATTCTACTTATGTCTCATTCCCTCTTAAATACTAAACACCATAACATATGTTCACCACTTATTATACCCCTATTTTATTCCTTAGTAATTGGAATCCATTCCCCCTTATTCCATGGAGTGAACTAAACAAGCCTTTAGTAAAGATGAACTCCGTAATGTTGTTGGAATAGCAAGAACTACAATGGCTAGTGGTGGCAAGTTTCGATAAGAAGCTACTTGGAGAAAAGAAGGCAAGGCATGACCATAAATATTGCAAGGTTTATATTCAAGATAAGTTTTATGTGTCTATTATATTGTTTGATTTCTTAAATAATTTGTTCTTGTATTGTTATATATCCTTAACTTTTCCCCCCTTATGTAATTCCTACTGGTTGTAGAAGGAACTAGTGCAAGTTCTAAAGAAAATGAGCAAACAAGTAGAATTCTGAACAAGATAATCTCTTAGAGTTTCTATGCACACTTAATGTCAATAAGGTGGAAGTGGCTTCTTTATATCAAGTCCTTTCTCTGTAATTAGTTTTTGGTACATAATGAGTTAGTGTTTAAAGCTATAAAAAATTTTTTATTATGTTGATTGCTGTAGGTTATAACCATGTACAACATGAGAAAAGAGAAAAAAAAAAAAACATAGAGCTTAGAAGGGGGATTCATCTCCAATCTCTAGCAAATTGAAGCCAAATAAGAAAGTACAAAAGAATGGCATTAAGGAAGGTTCATCAAAGAAGGGAAAGTCCAAGTTAATTTACTTAAACATTATGTTTGTAGAGTTTTGAATTACATGCTAGAAGTCTTTGTTGGTATGAGAAACTTTTGTCATAGAGGATTTGCTTATTCCTATGGGCTAGGCTCAATTATTTTCTCATTTGTTAATGTAATATCATTTGCTTAGTCAAAATTTATATTTTTATTTACTGCTCTAAGCTCCCCCTACATATAGCACCTTTTGCTCCTTTCCTCCACTTCTTAATGGTATTACTTTTGTTTTTGCATATTGCTATTATTCATGAGCAATCGTGATGAAGTTCACAAATCACAACTTCACATAAGGCTTTAGGTTTGGAAAAATATAGAAAAGGATTATCCTAAATTTTAATTGTCCTACAACTTTGGTTTTGGTTAGATATGCACCTGTAGCTATTGTCACATTTTTTTTTTATTGGTAAATGATATTACGATATATATATATATATATATATATATATAGCTATATATGATAAGTAGTGTAGAAGGAAATAGTCTTAATTCATCTTAGAGTTGGATAGAAAAATGTTGAAGCTAGGTGTTCCATTATTCTTGTACAAAATACCTATAGTATTGGTAGTAACGGTTGTTTCAACAAAAGTCTTGGTCTTTTTACACAATAAAAAAAGGTCCTTCCTAAGTAAGGATAAACAAAAGATAGGTGATGATGGGAATTCAATATGACATAGATCTTCCTTCAAGATCTATGTAGCTAAAGCATCTGCAACACAATTCAACTCCCTTGGGATAGCTTCAAATATCCAACATTGGAGGTGGGGTAGCTTTTCCTTACAAGCACAAATAGCATGATTGTCAAGCTTGAATTTTTCTCTTTTTTGTTCTTTAATTCGATTGATATTAAACCCTACTTATTTAATATTAACCATCGACTGGGTATTAAGAAGAACTTGGTTTTTATTGACTTTAAAAAGTTTAGACTCGCTACTTAACTAAAGTCGAGAAAACATAGGTTAAGTTAAATTGATTGGCTGGATCGATTTTAATATAAACATAGGTTTACTGGAAAAACCAATTTTTGCAAAGGATTTGAAAATAAAGATTTTGGATCCGAAGGCTACCCTATTAAACTCTAATTGGGCACCGCTTTTATCTTTCCAAAATTAAGTTTATTTTTCAAATTATCCTTTTAACTAATTCTAAATTTACAATTAGAGAAGATTAATTTGTTTACAAAAAGGAAGAAGAAAATAAGAAATTAAGTTTGTTTACTAAAGAGAAAATAAAAAGAATTTCTCATTTTAAATTGCCTTGTAAGTGCCTATGTACCCTTTAGTATGGATTAGACTTTCTGCACTTCATTTGGGTAAAACTTTAATGTGTTGGTGATTTTGAAAATACATCTAACTTTACATTTTAATCATTTGTTTTGTTTAAGAAAATTGGTAGGAAAGGGTCTTAATTTTTCAAAGTTTATTTTTTGGAAAATTCTAGAAGTCTTAATTTTGAAGAAGGTTAATTGAGAATTTTATTCTTTTAAAAAAAAATTTTATGAGATGAAAATTAATTTTATTTTTTATTTATTTTTATGTCTTATTATTTAATTTTTAATTTATGATTGAAGCATAAATAATAAAGCTTTTCCTTTTTCTTTCTTTCTTTTCTTTTTCTCTTTTTCTTTTCTTTTAGGAAATTTTTTTATATGTTTCTATTACAATAAAAATAGAAAAAAAAAATTCAAAAATGAAAAAGAACCAAACTAAGGACAGTAGTTGGATTGCAGGTTAAATGTGCAGGTCGAATCGTTGGGTTGTATGTGCCTCTTACGACGCATGTGAAGGAGATGGAGTAATTGACGGGAGGAGGGGGGGAAAGGGGAGGTGGTGTTTCTAGGTGTTTCCAAGCAATGTTTGAAGTGGATAAGCCCACTTTCACAGGTTTTATATTGGTGATAAGGGGTTTGGTAGTAGTGCTTCAATGTAAGCCCACTTTCACCGGTTTTATATTGGTGATAAGGGATTTGGTAATAGTGCTTCAATGTTAGGTGGTTATTTGGTGGTTGTGCATAGTTTGGCTATGAGCGATGGTGGCGGTGACTGATTTGCATAGTAGCTGCTAAAGCTCAAATGAAGGTTGGATCTTAGGTTTTGAGGAGTGGCGAGGTACATGGTGTGGTTGTTTTTGCTTAAAGTAGTAGCTAAAGTGATAAGGGAGCAAGGTGCGACGGTGGTTAAGGTTTGGGGATTCCTTGCATGGTGGTTAGGCTAAGGCATATGCTACTTATGAGGGGGGTTTGTTTCGAATGCCAATGGCTAAAGGAGCTCTACTACGTGATAAGACTTGTTTAGAAAACACCATAGCCAAGTTTTAAGCAAAGAGAGCGAGGTTGCAATAGGGGTTTTAAATAAAAAAAGTATGTGTGGGATGCAATTGAGAGTGTTTGAATGATTGTTTCATGCTAAAAAAAAATTCCTAGAGCCCTTTTTTATAGTGTTCTTAGCTTAAACAAACATGGCAAGGATCAAAGAAATTGAATTTGAAGGATTGAAATAAGTAAGTTTTGAATAGAATGATTGTTGGATTTAATGAAAAAAGAAATGCGATTTGAACACAAATGGTAGTCAAAACAAATTCAATAATGTTTATTCTTACCAATAACCTTGTTCAGAAGCTTCAATTTATCTTGAAAAGCTTCAATCCAACTTGGATTAAGATGAAACCAAGATCATGGAGTTGATTTTCTTTGCTTTTCTAACTCAGATTTGACTAGCTTAATGGATGGATCAAGACTCGATTTTGGGTTCAACTTAAATTAGGCCATGTCTACTTCATGATTTCATTATTAATTTGATGAAATTGTGATAACAAATGGATAAAAAATGTCTATGAAATGAATTGTCCAAGCTTAGTTTGTGTAAGGAAAAGGATTGAAAGAATGGGAAAGAGATGGAAAGTGGATACGATCAGCTAATCAAGGGCTAACACATGTTTATGTTGGCAAACAAAAAAGAAAAAGGCACTTAGCCTTAACCTTTTGATCATTTCCAATTGCAAGTTTAAGCGTAGTACCAGATGGGTTTTTGGCCCGTATACTATTTTCTTTTGCAAGTAAAATGTATATTAGACTTAAAGATAACCTAAGCTAAATTAAAATACTATTCCTTTCCCAAAACCAAACCAAAAAGTACCTTAAAGCTTTTTATTATTCTAATATATTCCAACATTTTTCCTAACCTTTCTGTTTTATTAAATTTCTTGAAAAATTCATCTCTTCCATATTTTTCAATTTTCAATTTATTTGGTGATTTTCTTGAATTTTTTTTTTTGTGTTTTTCTAAATTTTTTTTTATATATATATTTTTCTAAATTTTCTAATTTTTTGCATTTTTTTCTAAATTTTCTATTTTTTGTACTCTTCTAAATTAGCATCCTTTTTCCTTATTCTAAAAATTTCTAAGATTATAGGTAAGTAAAAATAGAGTGCCTATAATTGCCTATCTTTGTGACCTTTTATGATGAAATTTAAGTAAAACTTTACTATAAAGATATAGTGAGACACCATTTTTACCTTAGAAATGATTTTTCCATAAGAAGCGCTATAACTAGCAAGCTATCTTAGGTTCAATCTACTAGAGATTTTCTTGGAGAAGTAAGATGGCGCTCTAGGAGCTGATTGAGAACTTAAAGTGAGTTTTAGAAGGGTTTAGTGCCCTGGGAGCTAGCTAGATCCCTAAAAGATATTACGAGGAGGTTAATATCCTTGTAGGCTGGCAAGAACTCTAAAATGATATTGAATGAGGGCAGTGCCCCTATGGGCTAACAAGAACCCTAAAAAGAAATGTAAGATGGAACAACGTTCCTTAAGTTGGCTATAACCCTAAAGAGAACTTAGACATATTCCTTTGAGTTGACTAACCTAGATGAATGGGCAAAGCACTATTTAAGCTAGTTAAGACCCTAAATGAGAACCTAATCATACTCTTCTAAGCAAATTATCTTAGGCGAATGGGCAAAGTACTCCTTGTGTAAGCTAAGACCCAAAACAAGAACATGGCCATGCGCCTTTAAGCTGACTAACTTAAGTGAATGAGCAAAGCGCTCCTTAAGTTAGCTAAGACCCTAAAAGAGAACTTGAGACAAGACATCACTCCTTGAGCTGGCTAGAACCCTAAAAGAGATTGGGAGAAAGGTTAGCGCTCCTTGAGTTAACTAAAACCTTAAGAGATTGTGGGACGGGATAGCACTCCTTGAGCTAGTTAGAAACCTAAAAAGATTTGGGAAGGGATAGCACTCCTTAAGTTGGGTGAGCTGCTAGAACGCTAGAGAGATTGTAAGATAGGATAGCGCTCCTAGATCTGGCTAAAACTCTAAAAAGAAATGTAAGATGGGACAGTGCTCCTTAAGTTCGCTATAACTTTAAAAAATGATGAGGCGGATTAACGCTCCTTAAACTAGCTAGGACCCTAGAAAGATTGTAAGGTAGGATAGTGCTCTTTGAGTTGACTAGAACCCTAAAAAGTTATGAGATAGGACAATGCTCTTTGAATTGGCTAGAACCCTAAAAAGAGATGAGAGGGGTCAATACCCCTTGAGTTAGCTAAGACCCTAAAAAGATTGTGAGATAGGATAGCACTCCTTGAGCTAGCTAGAACCCTAACAAGATTTTGGAAGGGACAGTGCTCCTTAAGTTAGTTGGAACCTTAGAGAGATTATGAGACCGGACAACACTCTTTGAGTTGGCTAAAACCTTAAAAAGAGATAAGATAGGTCAACACTCCTTAAGTTAGCTAGAACTTGAAGAAAACTAAGTGCTTTTAAAAGATAGCAAGACATTAAGAGTGACATTGAGTAAAGGGTAGCGCTCTAAGAGTTAGCACAAACCTTAATGGATATTGAAAGGAAGGTAGCGCCTCCATGGACTAGCAATAAACTTAAAAGATGCCAAGATGGAAGGTAGTATCCTTATGGGTTAGCAAGAACCTTAAAAGAGAATGAAAGGAGGGTAATGCCCTTGTGAGTTGGTAAGAACCCTAAAATGGTATTGAATGGAGGGCATCACTCCGTGAGTTAGCTAAGACCTTAAATGAAAAATTGAAACCTAGTCATGCCATCTTAAATTAACTAACCTAGGCAAATGAGTAAAGTGCTCCTTGAGCTGGCTAAAACTCTAAATAACGAATTAAAACCTAGTCGTGCCCTTTTGAGCTGACTAACCTAGACAAACGGGTAAATCGTTCTTTGAACTGGCTAAAACCTTAAATGAAAAATTGAAACCTGGTTGTGCCTTTACAAGTTAATTAACATAAGTAAATTAGTAAAGTACTCCTTAAGTTAGCTAAGACCCTAAATGAGAACTTGATCGTACTCCTTTAAGTTGACTAACCTAAGTGAGGTAAAGAACTCCTAAAACTAGCTAAAAACCTAAAGGAAAACTGGGGGATGTAACTTGTTTGAAAAACCTCTTAACTTGAAAAATTTATAAATGAGGAATTTGGTAAAAACAATTTATGACCAAAAAGGCAATAGGGATTAGGTCCATTGATTTGAAAAAAAGTTAATGGATATTGAAAACTACATCTGGGAGAATGACTCAAACTATTATATTTAACTTAAAAGGTGTAATCACATTGAAAGCAAAGTAAGTGACGTAAATTGAAAGCTTGACCACTCAGGCTGACATGGACTTGAAAATAGATGGAAGAAACTTGTAACAAGCCTTTACTCTCTCTCTCTCTCTCTTTCTCTCTATTTTTTTCTCTCTTCTTTTGCTCTTTTGTTCTCTTTCTTTTTTTTTTTTTTCAAAGTTTGCTAATAGATATAAATTCTTATTAAAGAAGAAAATGTTATAATCATCCCCTTCCTTAGTAACCATGTAGGGCATCTCATTCTCAATCTCTTAAAATATCGCTTGACCCTAATGCTGAGCTTCCTAGTAAGACCTTATCATTCCTTTTTTAAGGAAAAAGTAACTCATGATTAGTGTAGTTGAAGAGGACTTCTTTGCATACTCTCCATCTAAATTACACTTTTGACTACTGTTCTAAAAAATATAGTCCAATTTGCAAGTATACACCTTGATCAACATGTTAGGTCTTTTTCAGTTCAGTATCATGAATTTATGCTTTTGGTCAAATGGTTTCAAGAGTGATTAATGAGAAGGAATATTTCGAAGGATTTACTTATGCAACCCGAGTATATAAGTTAAGAACCTTTAGGAAGAAACTACAATTATGCTTGCCTTAATTTCAAAAAACAATTTTTATTTAGGATAAATTATTCCTTATGATTAAAATAACTTTTATTAAGTGTAGGTGGTATTGAGGGTAGAAAGGCTTTGTGTTTGTGATAGGTAAGGGATTTCATGTTTGTGAATTGCGATGGATATGTAGGGTTTGTGTTTTTAGGCTAAGCATGAAATTTAAGGCCTTATATCTTCTGGGCCTTCTTCTTTGGTTGTTTTTTTCCCCCTTGCATACAAGCTTTCTCTTTTTTTTTTTTCTTTTTATTTAGTACTTAGCCCCATTATTTCTTGCACTTCTTTCTTTTCTTTGGCCCTAAGAGTGATTATCTCTATTGTTGAGTTTTTGTCTTTAGGAGGTTCAAGGCCCTAAATCCATAGATTCCTAGTGTATGGGCTTAGGCAAGATATGTGTAAGCTTGGGGTGTTCGAAAAGACATTAGCTTTTCTTCATTTCAAAGAAAAATAACTCATTAGAAATAAAATTCGTCTTTGAATTTATGTTACTAAAGCAAGTACAAACTAATTTTATTCTTCCCTCATAATCAGTAACCTTGACCCTCGAATTGCCTCATTGTGCGATAGGTCTTGATAGGGCTTAAATTTGAAAATTAAATTAGTCTAATAAGGTTAACAAAGGATAATTGTGTTTGGATTTGAAAATGACTTCCTAACTTCATTTTAATCAATGTATCAAATTCAAGATGGACCTCCTTTAAGGAATAAGTCCAAAATATCCTCTCTATGATGTCACTCAACTCTCAAAGTGTTTAAAGGTTAGTGTAAGGGATATAATTTGTCTCTTTTCATTCTAAACCTTTTAAAAGTGAGTTGCCAATACTATATTTAATTGCCTTGGGGTAGAGATTGATTTTACCCCTTAGTTCTCTCAAAACATGCCCTAGTTTGATACTTTTCATTCGATTTGAGTTCAAGAATGGGGTTGCATTTGACTTTATGTTTTGACTTGGCTTATGGTTGAGTTCAAATTTCTAGGTTAGCTATCTTAATGGGCCTAGAGGTTTGCCTTTAAGTTGGCTTCCTTAACGGGCCAAATGGTTTTGTTTAGGTTGGTTTCCTTAACGAGTTAAAGGGCTTGTGTTTGGATTGGCTACCTTAACAGGCTAAGTGGTTTTGTTTAGGTTAGCTACCTTAATGAGTTAATGGGCTTATGTTTGAATTAGCTCCCTTAACAGGCCAAAGACTTTGGATTAGTTCGACTACTTTGATGGGTTGGGTTTGTGCTTAAGTTGGCCTATAAAAATTTGTAATCATTAGTAAATTTCTTCTTTTTATCTTTTTTTCCTCTTTTTTTTTTATTTTATGAGAAAGAAATATAAGGTTTTATTTTATAGAAACTGAAATATTAAATTACAAATAAGGATGGTGATTTTAGGGTTCTATTTATAATTCTATGGAATTTATGTACATTTCCTTGAGGGAGAGAGAACAATGGTTAGATGAGTTCTATTGAAGTATTATTTACAATAAGGGAACACTAAAGAATGAAGAGTGATAAACTAAAGGTAACTTTTATTATTTTGAAAAATAGAAGAAAGACAAAGATAAAGAGCCTAACATTTATTCTAGATTGAAACTTGACATTTATTCTAGGCCCCTTAGCTATAATTTGAAAAACCCTAAACTAAGTCTTGTAGACGAGCTAGAAGGTCTTTTAGAATTTCATGGGCTTATCCAAGAAGGGCTTTTAAGGCTTGGTTATGAGCTTCAGAACATTTGAGCTTCTCCTTTAGGTAGGCAATTTTAGCTACTAACAACTGTTCGCGAATCTTAGGATATCCTGTAGCTTATTAGTTCTCTAATTGTTCACTTAGTCATATGCCATTTTAGGCCTAAAGATTTCATGGACAAGAGTCATTTATCAAAGAGATAGAAGAATGTATATAGAAACATGAATATGGTAGTTACATTGGGTTAATACATCATTCCTTAAGTTGTAACCTTACTGTTGAAAAAAATGATCAAGTTCCTAAAACACTCCAATATTAGTAGGATTGTAACTTTTAGGAGTAGTGTATTAACTCAAGATTTAAGGGAAGTACATGCAATTAAGGTAGGTTCTAAAGGTCTTTAAGCTCTTTAACCTTACGCATTTCCAAGGAAATGGTTCATTAGTTACATCTAAGCTTAAGTAGGGTAATCTAATTAACCTTAAGCAGTGGTTATCTCATAACATCCGAAACCTATACGATGGTCCCCTCCTAGGATCCTAAGATGGCCTGGGTTTGATCGTATCTGCCCTACATCTTTGATGTAATCATCCCCCCAATGTCCCAAGTATGATGCATGCAAATGAATAAAGCAATTTAAAACAAGATATATTAACATAAAATGAATCATAATAATAAATAAATAACATGGATATTTTGAAAGAAAAATTTAATTTAGTAAGATTTTTAAGTGGTTAGCCCTCTTGACGTCTCTAACAGAGTCGCTAAGCTGTTGAGTCTAAATTTTTCCCAATTTTTATTTATTTTCCTTAATTCAATTAATTTTAAACCCTATCGATTTAATATTAACTCTCAATTAGGGATTAAGAAAAACTTGATTTTTATTGATTTTAAAAAGTTTGGAGTCGCTACTTGATCGATTTTAAATTGATTGGCTAGATTAATTTTAACATAGTTACTGGTCTATTGGAAAAACCAATTTCTAAAAAGGTTTTGAAATTAGAGATTTTAGATCCAATGGCTATTCTATTAAACCCTAATTGGATATTAGTTTTTCTTTTCAAAATTAAGTTTATTTTTCAAATTACCCTTTTAACTAATTATAAATTTACAATTAAAGAAGATTAATTTGTTTATAAAAAGGAAGAAGAAACTAAGAAATTAAGTTTATTTACTAAAGGAAAAATAAAAAGAATTTCCCATTTTAAGTCGCTCGATAAGTGCTTACATACCTTTTAGTATGGATCAGAATTTCCATATTTCATTTGGGTAAAACTTTAATGTGTTAGTGCTTTTGAAAAAACATCCGACTTTACATTTTAACCATTTATTTTATTTAAGAAAATTAGTATGAAAGGGTCCTAATTTTTCAATGTTTATTTTTTGGGAAATTCTAGAAGTCTAAATTTTAAAGATGGTTAATTGAGAAATTTATTCTTGCAAAAATTTTTCTAGGTGATAAAAACTAGTTTTATTTTTTATTTATTTTTATGTCTTATTATTTAATTTTTAATTTTTGAATAAAGCATAAATAATTAAGCTTTTCGTATTTCTTTGGTTCTTTTCTTTTTCTCTTTTTCTTTTTTCTTTTCTTTTGGGAATTTTTTCACAGGTTTCTTTTACAATAAAAATAAAATTAAAAAAATTTCAAAAACGAAAAAGAGCTAGACTAAGGGTAGTAGCTAGATCACGGGTCAAATCATTAAGTCAATCAAGTCAGATCGTCAGGGTTACACGTGCTTCTTACGTATGCGTATGAACGAGATGGAGCAATCGACGGGGGTTAGGCAAGGGAGGGGAAGGGAAGGGTGTTTTTGGATGGTTCCAAGCAGTGTTTAAAGTGGGTAAACCTACTTTCATGGGTTTTATATTAGTGGTAGGGGGTTTGGTGGTAATTGTTTGATGTAGAATGATTATTTAGTGGATATGTATAGTTTGGCTATGAGTGGTGGTGGTGGTTAATCCGTGTGGTGGTTGCTAGAGCTAGAATGAAGGTTGGACCTTAGGTTTTGAGGAGTAGCGAGGTGTATGGTGTGGTTGTTTCAGCCTAAAGTGGTGGCTAGAATTATAAGGGAGCAAGGTGTGGCGGTGGTTAAGGTTTAGGGGTTCCTTACATGGCGGCTAAGCTAGGGTACATGACTGCTTGTGAAGGGGGTTTGTTTTGAATGCCAATGCCTAAGGAGCTTAGTTGTATGCCAAGACTTGTCCAGAAAACACCATAGCCAACTTTTGAGTAAAGAGAGAGAGGTTGCAATGGGAGTTTTAGAGAGAGAAAGTATGTATGGGGTGTGATTGAGAGTGTACGAGTGATTGTTCCATGATCAAAGCTAATTCCCAAAACCCCTTTTATAGTGTTCTTAACTCAAACAGACATGGCAAGGATAAAAGAAATTGAATTCGTAGGAATGAAATAAGTAGGTTTTGAATAGAATGATTGTTGGATTTAATGAAAAAAAAAAGTGATTTAAATACAAATGGTAGTCAAAACAAATTCAATGATGTTTATTCTTACCAATAACCTTGTTCAGAAACTTTGATTTATCTTGAAAAGCTTGAATCTCACTTGGATTAAGATGAAGCTAAGATCATGGAGCTAATTTTCTTTACTTTTCTAGCTTAGATTTGACCTGCTTAATGGATGAATCAAGACTAGATTGTGGGTTCAACTTCAATTAAGCCATGTCTACTTCAGGATTTCACTGTTAATTTGATGAAACCATGACAACAAATGGATAAAAAATGTTCATGAAATGAGTTGTCTAAGCTTGGTTCGTGCTAGAAAAGGGATGGAAAGCATGAGAAAGAGATGGAAAGTGGACATGATTAGCCAATCAGAGGCTGATACGTGTCCACGTTGGCAAACAAAAAATAAAAAGGTACTTAACACCTACAACCATAGTCGAACCCTTAACCTTTTGATCATTTCCAATTGCAAGTTTAAGTGTAGTACCAGATGGGTTTTTGGCTCGTGTACTATTTTCTTTTGCAAGTAAAATGTATATTAGACTTAAAGATAACCTAAGCTAAATTAAAATACTATGCCTTTCCCAAAACCAAACCAAAAAGTACCCTAAAGCTTTTTATTATTTTAATCTATTCTAATGTTTTTCCTAACCTTTCTATTTTATTCAATTTCATGAAAAATTCATCTCTTCTATATTTTTCGATTTTCAATTTTTTTTGGTGATTTTCTTGAAAATTCTTTTTTTTTTTTTGTGTGTGTTTTTTTCTACATTTTCTATTTTTTGTACTTTTCTAAGTTGGGACCATTTTTCTTTATTCTAAAATTTTCTAAAATTACAAGGGGGCAAAAATAGTGTCTACAACGATGATATGTAAGTTTATAATTTACATTCTCTTGCATTATTAATAAGTTGCTAAAGAATCCACTCTTATTTCCACATTGAGATAGCTAATGTCAACGCAATAATGTAAACCCTAATAAATATTGCACAATTCAACTATTAAGATATCTAAATGCTTTAGTTTCATTTCAAAGCCAAAGGTCCATTTTTCTTGTGAATCTCTTATCACTCCTCTAACTGATGTTTTGTTTGTGCTAGTTAAAATTGAGCCATTTATATGTAGGCTTACCTAACCTCATTTAAATGGTGTCAAAAGTAAATTTACTTGGCTTATCTTAAAGACTTTTCTTGGAGTGCTTATGGTGTGCCCGATATTCATGAGCAAGTGTTCTGATTGAATCAACTAGATCCTCCATTTTTCCATTAGTTGTGAATAGATTGATATTCCTAAAGTGTCATAACTTCCATTACATAATAACAAAGATAAATGCTTGTAGAGGATGGAGTTGGGATAACTCCCCCCTTTTGAACATGCAATTTGATTTCACCTAAAAAGGGAATGAATTTTTAAAGGAAGGATCTTCATGAGTATATGTTCGCCATTTCTAAGCAATATGTGTTACGTTTGGACGATTGAGAAAGATATGGTTCAACATATCTACATCTAAAACAAGGGTTGTTTATATGGATATGTCTCTTTTCTAAGTTCTTAATGGTTGGGATGGCTTGGTTGAAGTCTCTCTTGATGTACCTAAGAGCTAAGTTATCACTAGAGCTTATTGTAGGGTTGAAATGGGTCCTTCGAGGTATAAAAAAAAGTACAGTAGGAAAGGCGAAACTTCAGTAGCTTCCTGAAGCTATACAACAAATATGGTGCACTGATGAACAAAGCATGACTTGGTCTTCACTTGATATAACTCATAAGCAAAGAGCTACGGTCCACTCACTACTAATCTCAAGCTACTAGCAAGATTAGATAAGAGTAGGGGTTGTAACTTAGAAAGGGTTTTTTTGCAAGACAAAAGAAAAGGGAATATTCATTGATAATAGTTTGATAATTTCAGCTATAAAGGTTAAGAAACTATTTATAGTAAGTCTCTAGGGTAAGGAACAATGAAATTACAAAAGGGCAATACAAAATAAAGATACCTAGTACAAATTAAAAATATACGACAAACAAAGCAAAAGGAATATAGTAAAATGTTAGAAAAAGGTTAAGATAAGTGGTGCATTGCTATTACAATCGTACTCTAGGGTAGTAGAGTATTGGGGTTAAGTTGTTTTGATGTGGTAACAAGTCAGTAGAGAAGAGGTCTATGGTCGAAGTTAAGGACCTCAACACTAAGCAAGTCGACCATGCTAGGAGGGATTATGAGCTTAGTCTGAATGTTTGTAGTAGAGTAAAGTAGGGTGCATTTAAGTTAGGTGCGTATTGAGTTCAGCAATAGGCCTTCATAATACTAGAGCTTGTCATAGGCAAGTTGAGAAGATTAGATCCTTCTTATAAGACCTTGTAGACCTCGAAGAAGAGCTCAGGTTAGAGGTCCTGAGGTCAGTAATCTATCAACTCCCTAGAGGTGTTGAAGATTTGCCCTTAAATCTTGGTTGGTTTCCTCTTTTGGTATATATGGCCCTAGATTAGAGACATTGAAGGTTAGCGACACTCTATACCCTTCTGGTAATTCTAGCTCATAGGTGTTATCATTGATCTATCATAGAACCTTGAAGGGACCATCCGACCTAGGTGATAGCTTATTTGTTCTCTTTACTAAAAACTGCTCCTTACTGAGGTGAACCCAAACAAGGTCTCCTTAGTTATAGGCAATGCTCTTTCGACCTTTGCTTCCTTGTTCTTGCTTTTAGGCCACTATTTTGACTAGATGCTTGATGACTGTCTTATGTAGTCTTTGGAATTCTTCTGTACATTGTAGGCTAAATTGAATTTCTCTTCTAAAGGTCGGTTTAGCAATCACATCCACTAATAAGCTAGGGTTGAGTTAATAGCTAGCTTCGAAGGTTAATCTTCTTATCGAGTTGTAGGTGGAGCGATTGTAGGTAAACTTGATGATGGGTGGGTATAAATCCTAGTCATACAGATTCTTCCCAATAGTAGCTTACAGTAGACTACCAACCATCCTATTCACCACTTCAATTTGACCGTTTATTTGAGGGTAATAGGAAGTACTAAATATTAACTTAGTGTTGAGCTTCTTCTATATGGTCATAAGGTCTGCTAAAAGAACCTCATGAATGTTGTATCTCAATTTGAAACAATACTTTTAAGGACTCCATGAAGTCCCATGTTCTCCTACAAAAAGATGTTAGAAATGTATACAGCATCATCAGTCTTATGGCAGGAAATGAAGTGGCTCATTTTACTGAACCGATTGACCACCACCATGATAGAGTCATGCTTCCAAGCTATTCAAAGTAGTTTAAGCATAAAATCCATGCTTAGGTCAGTCGAGGACATACAACGCACAAGAAGAGGTATGTACTCCCCATAGGGTTCCTTTCTTCCTTTAACTCACTTGTATACCTCATACCGTTCTAAAACTTTGTGTACGTTCTTTAACATCCCTAGCCAATAGAAGTGCTCTTTCAATAGTTTATGTGTTCTATTTTGCCTAAAATGGCCAACTAGGCCTCTTGCATGAGCTTCCAAAACTAATAGCTCTCAGGCTAAACTGTTTGGTACATAGATATGCCCACTTTTCATTAGAAATCCTTAGTTTATATAAAGCCCATCCACGACACCTCCATAATTACACTTGACCATTATAGGTCCAAAGTATAGATCTTGCTCATATTGATATGGAAGAGTACCAAATCATAATATCTAAGCTTGTAAGGTTGTAAGAAGCACATGCTGACTTGATAAGACATTAGCTATAGTGTTAAAACTTCTTTTCTTGTACTTAATCACATAACAGAAAGTCCTTAAGAACTCCACCCACTTGTCATGACACGAGAAAGTTTCTGCTAATCTTGCAAGTGCTTACGAGGCCTATGATCCATATAGAAGATGAATTCCCAAGGTAGTAAGTAATATCGCTAGTTTTGAAGAGCTTAAATAAGAGCATAGAATTTCTTATCGTATGTAAAATATTTCAATGTAGAACCATTGTGTTTCTCGCTAAAGTACGCAATAGGTTGGTGCTCTTACATGAGAACGGTACTGATGCCCAATCTTGAGGCACCACATTTTAGCTTAAAGACTTTATCAAAGTCTGGCGACACAAGCACTAGCATAGAAGTCAACTTAGACTTGATCTCCTCAAAACTCCTCTAAGCTTTTTTTGACCACCTAAACTTAGATTTCTTCTTGGTTAATTCGATCAATGGGGTAGCTATAGTATTGAAGTTCTAAACAAACCTTCGATAGAACGAAGCTAAATTATGAAAGCTCTTTACATCTGCGACACTAGTTAGCGTGGGCAAGTCAAGTATAGCTCGAATCTTCTTAAACCTAATGCTTATTCTTGATTATTATTCCAAAGACTCTGACATTTATTTTAGGCTCTTCTAATTACATTCGACAAATCCCTAACATAACCCATCGAGACTTATTTCTATGATCTTCTAGCATTGCTCACTTTCCTTTAAGACCCTTTTAAGATGGGCTAGTAAGGCCTAGTAGTGATCTTCATAACACTTAAGCTTCTCTCTCAGATAGGCAACCTCAACTTCTATAAACTATTCCTTTAGATATTCGGTAGCCTATGGATTCTCTCATTGTTGATTTGTTGATCACTAGCCACTTGATGCGGACTTATATAATTAATGGCTAAGAACTGTTTGATTAAATAAAAGAATGCTTGTGGATGCTAGAACCATTTGGGTTAATACATCATCTCTTTAAGTTACTACCCTACTAATGATTTAGTATTTATAAAGTACCCCAAGCTTTTATAAAAGAATCTCTATGCATTTGATAAACATTTGATAATTGGTTGTACTTCTAAGACACCAATTCATTAGTAGGGTTACAAATTTGGGAAGTAGTGTATTAACTCATGGTTAAAGGAGCTATATATAATTTTGTGTTGGTTCTAAAGATTCTTAAGCTCTATGACCTCACATGTTTTTAAAGAAATGGTTCATTGGTTTCATGGATGCTTAAGTAGGGTAACGTAATTAACTTCGAGCGATAGTTACACCATAGCACTTGAAGCCTAAATAATGGCTTCCCATCCTAACGTCTTAACACAACCTAAGTTTGACCATATCTAGAATGCATTTTATGATGTAAAACTATTAATACATGTCGCTTTTATATAACTACAATAAGGTTAGTACCAAAATATACAAAAAGAAAATATTTATAAAAAGGAAAAAATAACAAGGGTTAGCACAAATATATACAAATAAATAAAACATATATACAAAAAAGGAAATATAATATGGAAAAGGTAGTTTGAAAGATAAATTTTAATTTTAGAAGGTTTAGGTAACTAGCCCACTTTACGATCCCTAATGGAGTCACCATCCTATTGAACCTAAAATTTCAGTTTTTATCTTTTTTGTTCAATTACTCTCGACTAGAGATTAAGGAAAACCTAGTTTAATTTTGATTTTTAAAAATATTGGAGTCATTACTCAATTGGGAACAAGAAAAATGGTTAGGTTAAAACCAAATGAGTAGATTAATTATAATTTAGCTATTAATCTATGAGAAAAAATGATTTTGAGAAACAATTTTGAAAATAAAAGGTTTTGGATTTGAGAGTTAACCTATTAAACCAAAATGAATTCTTCTTAAATATTCCAATTTATATTTACCTTTCAAAATACCCTTTCATCAAAAAATAAGTCTATTTTTTTACTTTTGTTTTTTTATATATTATTTATTTTTATCTTTTTTTTTTTTTGTTTTATAAGTAAAGAAAGGAATATCTTTATTTTTACAAGAAAGAATTCATTTACTTACAAAGAGGGGGAAAATAAAAAATTTCTATATTTTAAGTCACTTTGCAATTTCTTATGGTTGCCTACGTACCCACTAAAGGTATAAACGAGTCAAATTATTTGTGAGCTACTCGAGTTTGATTAAAAAAAAATTGAGTTGAGCTTGAGCTACTCGAGTAATTAATCAAGTTGAGCTCAAGCTTTATAATGTTTAGCTCGATTAACTCGTAAGCTGGAGTTAGATATAAATATCAGTTGAGTTTGAGTTGATTTTGATCACTAATATTATTATAATTAGAAAAAAATGTGTTTTAAATAAATTGAGCTTAAGTAAGCTTAGTCAAGTTGAGCTCGAGCTTAAGATTCTGAGTTAGAGTTAAGCTTTAACTCGAGCTTTAAAATTTTGAGTTGAGGTTGAGCTCGAGCTTAAGCTTAGGCTTGTATCATCTCGACTCGAGTCGACTTTTTTATAGCCCTAGTACCTGCTATCCAAGATCACACTTTTATAGTTCATTTTTTATAAAACTTTAGTGTGTTGGTTTTTTTTAATTTTGAAAACGACCGATTTTACATTTTTTTATCCATTTTTGTTCTTAATAAGAAAATTCCTAAAAAGAGTCTTAATTTTAAAAAGGGTTTATTAATGGTTTTTTATTTTGAGAAACATTTTTTCAAAGATAAAATATTTTATTAATAAAAACATACTTTTATTTTTATATCTAAAATAAAAGGTTTCATGAAAAAGATTTTACAAAAAATGAGAGGAAAAGGAAAATATTTATGAAGATGGAAAAATATTTAAATAAAAGTTTTTTATTTTTAGATATATATTTTTTCTTAAATATTTTCCTATTTATATATATATATATATAAATGACTTACATTAGTATAAGATGAATAGATAAATAAATAAAAACCAAAATTAGGATGGACTTGATACGTGAGTCTAATTGGATGGATTGGTCGAGTTCTACGTACGCAACATGTGGTTGGGTCAAGAGTGGGTGCACGAGTCAAACTTAGATAATTGGGTTAGACTTTAGGTCATCTGACTTGATCACATGCAGTATATGTGCTTAGAGTGAGGGTTCGACTAGCTTCTTGAGGGGAAAAAACAACTTCCATGTGGTTTTCATTAATGGTGAATGTAGTGATTGTTGAAGTTGGGTCGTAGGTAAGTGGTAATGCTCGAGTTAGGTGGTAGCTGTTAGGGGTGAAAGGAGAATATAGCTAGGGGTTTTATGGAGTAATGAAGCTATTGGTGTGGTTAGTTATAGGCAGAGAGTTATGGAAGATAAGGTTTCGAAAGTGGTGGTAGCGGTTGAAACCCTAGGTGGTTCATGGTGGTGATAGAGAACATGGTAAAAGGTAAGATAGGTAGTGTTTGGAGGCTTGGTGCTTGAGCGACCTATGGGTAAATAGAGAAAGAATGGCAAGTGTTTTTGGAGGAAGTAAAGGATGAGAATTGATGTTTTGAAGTCCTTATTCGAGCTATAATTTATACCACTGGAGCTCTAATTGAGGATGGAAAATTATCATAGCAATGAAAATTAAGATCGAATGACTAGGCTTTGATCTTTGAATTTGGGTACGAATTTGTGTTGATTTCTAGTCAAAAGCATGTTCCCAATGTTCATTTTTGCCAAAACAATTAGATGGAAGCTTCAATTTTTAACAAATAGCTTAAATCACACAAAATCAAAGTTGGAGTAAAATCCGTGCATTTAAGCATTTTCTAATTATCAAGAGTCAATTTAATCTTCTAGATGACTGTATGTAGATGTGTTTTTGTCACCAATCTATAGTATGCTAATTATGGTGAAATTGCGAAGAAAAAAGGATAAAAAAAGGATGCTAAGTGACCTGACTAAGTTGTTCTTGTGTGAGAAACTCTAAGAAAGGGAAGGAAACAAAAGGAAAAGTGGGCACAATCAACCAATCACAAGTTAACACATGTCCATCTCAACCAAAGAAATAAAAAGTGCAATGTACCTTATGCAAGAACCAAACATAGGTCTTCTAAGTGTATGTATGTTTGCACACATATGTTTGTTTGTATGTGTGTGTATGTGTCTTTCCACATGAGTTGTTGGCCCATGTCCTATCATTTCATACGAACAAGATATATATGGGCTAAAATAGACCTATGCCAAATTTAAATTACTTGGTCTTAGCTCAATTACATCCAAAGTGCCTAACCTTTATTATTATTTTAGTATTTTATTAATCTACTCTAAATCCTATGAGTCTAAACTTTGGATTTTATCTAATTCTCAATTTTTTTTTTTGTATTTTTCATTTTTCTAATTTTTGTGTTTTTTTTTTCTAATTTTTCCAATTATCTTATTTTTTATTCAATTTTTATATTTTCTTGATTTTTCTAATTTTTGTAATTTTCTAAGCTTTTCTAATTTCTTTTATTTTTTAAGAATTTTATAATTTTTGTGTTTATTGAATTTCCTAATTTTTTTATTGTTCAATTAAGACCCCTCTTATTATCCTTTAAAAGAAATTTTAAAATTACAAAAGCGCAAAAATAAGATGTCTACAACACTCCTCTATTTCCTCAATTGGATTAAGAGAGAACGCATTTACATAGACATCTTGCATTTGCCTTAGCACCATATCTCGATATGAGTTCTTTTTTTATACCGAGCCTTTTGGGCTTCTTTAGGTGAATTAGGTGGGGTAGGAAGTATGCCTTTCTAGATTGAATGAGGATTCAGTATCTAAGTCTTCAATCGATTTATGTCGTTTTTTCTTATAGTTGAGAAAAAGGGGGATTATTCAAAGTGGAAGATAACTTGAGAGAGCTCTATCTACTTAATTTGACCAACTTAGGGTGCAATAGAAGGATGTCCTCACATGCTGTATGTGTCTACAATTACATTATCTTCTTCTAATATTCTCATTAGAATACCTTTTGGGCCTAACTCGAAAAACTTATTATGAGTCATTATTGATGGACAAATAGATCTTAATTGAAAAATTTGATCTTCTATGGTAAAACTAGGGTAAGGAAAGCCTTTAGAATGCAAGATATCAAATTTATTTTCGTGCATGTTTTTATTTCTTTATTAGGGCTAGTAAGTTACTATCTCATGTTTCATTTCTATGTTTAAATAGGTTTGTGTTTAGAAAACCTCAACCATGATAAAACTCATTTATTAATCATATATGAAAATCTAAATTCACAATCTTATACGTTTAATAAGTATGTTTCATATCTAGATTAGACCCGTTTATCGATTGAAAAATTATAAATAAATTTATAAAATACTTATAGCTACAAGAGGAAAAGGGCAATGATAATAATTTAGATTAAAAAAAGAGACAAATGGCATAGGATTTTAATACTTAATATAAAATTATAACCTAGATAAAAGTTTTAGTGAAGTAAAGTCTTATCAAATATAAGACATTTGAGAGTTCATGTTACATGACATCACTAGATTAAGTGGAATCAAGATTTAAATAGATATTACTATCTGTGTTGTTCACCATGTTGTCAAATCTTTAAGAGAGATAGTAAAAAAATTTACACATGAATTCATAACATTTTGTTCATTTAAGTTACAATATAGAAAAAAGAATATAAGTTAGGCATAGTAAATCTCATATCTATAATGGATATCTCTAATTTGAAAAAAATAAATAAATAAATTGCACAACAAGATGCAAATATGAAATAATATATAGCATATATCCTATTTGGATTTGATAGTGAGACACAAACTCAAACATAAAGTTAAACGAATTGAGATGTGTCTGATTTGTTTGTCTCTTTCATCATTTTTTTTTTTTTTTTTTTTTTGCATAAGTCCATTTAAATTATATCATATTGTGTTCAATGTTGCAGGTTGAACCTTAAATTGTCAGCCCTATTATAAATACACAAGGAAAAACAAAGAAACTTGTCGTTGTGCCTTGAAGCTTTTTCCTTTCTAAAAATACGTAAAAATAAAGATATGCGAAATATAATTGTAAAAAGTATAATTCTCTCTCTCTCTCTCTCTCTCTCTCTCTCTCTCTCTCGCTTAATGGCAAGTAATATTTGCAAGATATCTTATGTGCTTGTTTCACATTACAGTTATTTTAAGAGATGCACCGCTATAGTCCACTAATTCAAGCGTTTTTCTTCTATATATATTTTTTTCTCTTCAAACTTACATCGAATTGAATACTCAATTTTAATGCAAACTATCTCCGAATCCACTTTAAAAAAAGGTTTTGTCGATCTATGCATTTAGTTGCTTGTCGATGGACAATTTTTTAATGTCCTTTCACATAAATATAGATCGGGAATTTTTCTTCCTAGTTTTAATAGTTAATTCAATAAATTAATGGTCAGTAGCACAATTAGGGCTTTATTTTTAATTCCTTTCTAAGTTTTGGACGAAGATTTAAACTCAACAGTCATCATGAATATGTTGAATGATTAATCAACTAACAATGCCCACCTCACGTCTCTAACAAAAGTTATTGTATTAAAAAAACAAAAGAATCATAAAACATAAGTGGAATACTACATGGGACAATGTCTTCAATCGTTTTTTGTGTCATGTCGGTAAACTAATTTTATCTTTTCTATTTGGATTTTTTTTTCTTTTATATTTTATCTATATTTGATTTGTATTTGTTTGGAATTTTATGTTTGAAAACTATCTTATTGCCATGAAAATTGTAATCAGAGTGTCAAAATTAGAAAGTAAAATTTTTTGAAAAAATATATTTTATGCATTGAAAATGATTATTTTAATTGACATATATTTTAAAAATATATTTTTATCTTTTTTATGTTTTATTCTTACCGAATACAAATATTTCAATAAACAATAATAAAACGCCAATAAGACAAATTAAATAGAATAATACATGGACATAATTGATAATTCTTTCATGGTAGAAAATTCAAATTAGGTTCATGTCAAAGAAAATTGAATTCTACATAACAACTCTGTACAGTGAAAGTAGGCATTAAAAATCACATATTCAACCATTGAATTGCGCTCCTGTAATTTTCGTCAAAGATGCTTTTATTTAGGAGAGAGATACTCAAATTTTGTAATTTGTCGTTTTAGGCACCTATATGTCGACATGGACACGTAGAGTGGTCAAGAAATAGCTGATTGTGCAAGATTAACACAAATAAAAGCATGTATCGTCGTGTTATTGCCGCTAATAGTGACTATATTATGGAAGCAAACCCATAAAATAAGAGGAGTAAGACTGGCAAACAAATTTCAAATTGAGAATAAATTAAAAGTGCGTGCATAAAATTACAAAAGTTGGCAACTGACATTGTCTCAACAATTTTTTATGTCCTACATAAATCCAGATGCGGAAAATGTTACTTCCTGGAATTTTTCTAAGTACAAATATAGGTGGATTAACCACCATCATCCTACAGAATAGCAAGAACATTTCTGCTACAACAATAGCCAGTATCATCATCTTACAAAAGTAACAAAATATAAAATTAGGAGAGTAAGAAAATTCTTTACCCACATTCAATCAGTTGCATCATTCACGCCAAGCTGTCTGCAACAACATTCACCTCCTTTGGTATTGATTCAATCCGTCAGTCTTGCAGCTGAAAATAAGAGATTTTCTCTACAAGTCATAGCTACATTTGAATAATACAATTCTCTTATATATATAATTTCGAAAACTTTTATTTGAATGATGCATTCTTTATTGAAAGATGAGGATATTTTCCCTAAATTAATGTAAACACCACAATTTTTCACATTCCCTGTGTTTCTTAACTCTCTAAATGATGAATTAATTCAAGGGAAAAAATCACGTATAAATATGTATTGCCTTTTATATAATTATAAATAATAAGCACTCGTTATATATTTATAATAATATATAATTAACATGTTTGTTGAAATAATCTTTTAAGTAAATTTATCACCTTTACCAATAGTTATGTTTTAAATAAATAATTGTGCATGCATGTGATATCACCTATTTAATATTTATTTGTAATGATGATATTGAGTAACTATATATGAGTTAGTATTGATCTTCACATTTAAAAGTCATTTTTGGATACAAAATTTTAACCCCTGGTATATAGCTCATAGTTTTACTGTAATTATATATGCTCACAGAAGATTTTAGATATCAATTTCATAAACTCAAACCGACTTATTTGGGTCTAGGCTAGGGATGGAAGCAAACATTGACAACGAAAAGGAAAGTCGATTGATCAAACCGTATTGCTGAATTCATTGTGCTCCATCCTCATCCAAAGATACATTTTCTTTATCTAGCAAGATCCGTCCTTATCTTAATTTTCTAAATTATTTTCGATTCTTCCATAAGTAAATCATCTATACACAAACATACTATTTCTATTGCTATTTTGTTATCAGTTAGCTCTTTCACAATACTAACTTAAGAATGAAAATGGCTCTGCGGGACAACCCTAAGCTATTCCACTAAGCATGTCCTGAAGATTTATTTAATTCAATATTCTATGTTCAAAATTCTATGAACGGTAATATCTATTTTACCCATGTTTCGAGAAAACCAAAAAGCGATTGCAAATTGCACAAGTAATAACGATTTATTACTAATTCCTTTCAAAGTCATGTACGAAGATTTAGATTCATCGTGAACATGCAGACCGATTAACCATTAAATAAGCACTTTCCCACTCCTCAAGGGCGAAGACGCAAATGGACTACGACGATGGGGCAGCGTAAAACAAATTATTCACCAACAGAAGATGGCACATCTTCGTGGACATAACTCTTTCACGGTAGACAATTCAAATTAGGTTCTTGTCAAAGAATTCTGCACAATAACTCTGTACAGTGGAAGTAGGGATTATAAATCACACCAACACCAACCATTGAATGTCATCCTACGGCTACCGAATGCCAAACTAAACTCTCGTCATCCATCCAATAGCCACACCCCCATTTCCCTATATAAGCACGACACCAAGTATCATGTTCGTTCATCCCATCTTCTAGTAATATTTTTCATTTTAATTGTTAAGAATGGCTAAGTCTGCATTTTTTAAGCTTGTTTGTGTGGCATTTATGTGCATGATTGTATCGGCACCCAAAGTTCAGGCGGCGATTACATGCACTCAAGTGTCCAGTTCCTTAATACCTTGCATTCCTTATGCCAAGGGAAGTGGTGCTGGAGCCCCACCAGGAGGTTGCTGCAGTGGAATTAAGTCCCTCCTCAGATCCGCAAAGACCACGCCTGACCGTCAAGCCCTTTGCAACTGCTTGAAATCCGCTGCTGCCGGAGTTTCTGGTATCAATTATGGCGTTGTTTCTGGAATCCCTAAAAAATGTGGTGTTAACATTTCTTACAAGATAAGCCCCTCCACCAACTGCAAAAGGTAAAGCCCTCTAACCTTTATTTATTTTTTAATTTTTTCTTATTGATATGGTGCATGTTTGCTCAAAATGAGGTTTACTTAATTTTATTCTGTCCTGGAGTGTCAACTAACTAATTAATTTCTTGTATATTTTGTCGCAGTGTCAAGTGAGGCATATGGCAAGATAGCATTCAGCCGGGAAATATTCTAATAATAATTGCCATTAGCTTTTGAATAAAGATTTACACGACCTATTAGATCTTGTATCGGGGAGATTACTATGTTTTGCTTCTGCATGCACTAGGTGTACTTGTAGCAAATGAATATTGGATAAAGAATATTATATCATGCTACGTCTACTCAAGTGCTTGCGAGATTTTCTTGACCCTTATTTCTATTTTATTATTCCATAGAATTTTTCCCTTTCTATTCCAACACAAAGGGGGAAAAAAACCTAAAACACAAACCATCTATGATGCAGTATATCTGCTGAAAATTAAAAAATATTTACTGCTCACAGTATGCCACTTGAGCAATAATGTGTGATGAGCAACGCAATAAAAATACGATAAAATTGTAAAATATTTCTTAAATATGGATAAAAACCGCATATATCATATTATTATTATTGGTTCCCGTAATCACGTTAGATCGCAAGTTATTGACATAGAGTGTTTGGAGAACTTAAGTTACATAAACTGAAACACAGAAATGATTGCAATACGGAAGCAAAATCCAGAGCAAACTTTTTGCATTACGTGTGCATTAGCATTTTATTGAACTATGTGATTTTAGAATGCGATATTTTTATTGGTAAGTACATTAAATAAAAATTGAAGAAAGTTACGGAAACTTTGCTAGAAATTAATGCCGGCATCATCTACGTGACCATAGAGAAACTCGAAATATCATTTCCGAAGGCCCCACAATGTACTGGGAAATCTTACATGAAACACAGAACTTGTGCACGGATTCGGGTGTATGGCTCGTGCGTCGTGCCAGCAATGATTGCTCTACCCTGAAAGTCCGATAGAGTTCATTTGATTTCAGCACCAGATAAAAAGAAAAAATAAAGTAAAAATAAAAAATATATGAATAAAAATAATCGAATGCGAGAGACAAGATATACTGCACAAATATGATCCAACACTGTCAAAACAAATAAGGCACAAGATAGTGTTTTTATCCAAATAAATACATGAATAAAATATAAATATATTTAATAAATATATTTTTAGTTAAAAAAAAAACAGAGTGTCATATTGGATATCTAACCCTAACCGATTTTTTTTTTTACGTGAATTTTAAAATTAAAATTAAAATTTCAATTCTGTCAATTAAATTTTTTAAGGTTGCAATAGTCTGGCTAACTCCATTTGTTACTATATATCTAATGGCTCTTTGGATTGATTATAGACCGTTATATATGTCTTGGATGTCCACATGGCGCACCAGTATAAAAAATTGACGACTGCGAATTCATGCTGATCCATTTCCTTCTTATTCAAACTCTAATTTGACGCAATTCCATATTCAAAACATACAAATATTGAAAAGTAAAAAGAACTAGACGTAGCAATAATACAATATCAACACTATCGAGCTAAATCAAATGCTAAAAACGAAAACATTTTCATAAACTGAAATATGAAAAAGTTCATGTTATGTGGTCTTTAAACATATAGAGGTACTGGAAACGATAAATTGCAAGATTTTTTTTCTTGTAGTTTTGTCTATTATTTTTATAGGATTAGTACCGTCGTTTATTACATTATTGATTTAAAATTTATTAGATTTAAATCATTAAATCTATTGTATTGTTAGTCGTCTAGATCTAATGAATATTAAATAAATAGTCACATAAAGGGTTAAATCGATTATATCAAAATAATGGACAGAATCATCTCACAAAAATCAATTTTTCAGAGAGAAACAAAATCATAATAAACCAAAACATTAAATCATAAGTCATATATGAAGTATCCAGTTTTACTACAAGCAAGATAGTAATGCGAAATATTATCTTAATGAAAATTTTTAGAAAGAGAAAATGCTACTCATCTATCAACATCACCTCATGTGATGTGGATACCTATAGTTTGAAAATATTAGGTGTAAAGTTGATGCAGGAAAATAAAAATAGATTAATTTAAAGGAGCAAAAATAATGTGTGAGATGTGGAAACTAAATTAAAAAAAATTAAACTAAATAGGAATTAAACTAAAAATTGCTGTTAAATGTGCCGCAAATAATAGTGATATGTAAATAAAATCTTAGTTTTGAGTTTGCTTTAAAAGTGTAGAAGTCTATACTCAAGGTGATTTGCTAATGCAATGTTGAAGACTAATGACATGGGTCAATGACATGAATAACTGAATTCTTATTTATTTTTACGTGTCCATAGTAGATTGGCTGTAGAGTGTATATATATTTGTTTGTAAATAAATTTGTAATGTACTAATCATTTTTACTTCTAAACAACTACTACAGCAATAGCTCTTTATAAATGTATGATTGTAGCCTTCTTGAGTAGTGAACAGATCGCCATTCTGCAAAAAGTCCTCTTCTTTGGAACCTCGCTGTGATTTTCATGGTGCCTTCTTCACTTAACACTTCATGGAGATCAATGCGAAGTGATTGAACTAATGTTCTTTTCATAACATAGTAACATTAACAATTGGACAAAAGAATTTTATACGAATGAAGAGCTCATGAAAGAAAAGAAGCCTCTTTGATTTAATTATTATTTGATTCAACGCAACCAACTGGAAGAGAAAGAACTGAACTGAAGCATGGTCGCAGCCGATTCTGGAGGTTGTCCGAAATTTGGAAAACTTCAAAGACTTAATTGCGATCAACGAACGGAGAGGAAGAACAAATAAATTGAAATAATACAGCTTAATGGACTCACATCATTGATAAATTATTATAGATTACCTCACACCATCGTTGAAATGATGAAATCACTCAATTTTAAGAAAAGTAAATTTTATTTAATCTATTATTCAATTGCTCAAAGTTCAAAATCCTAAAAAGAAAGATATTTATATAAAGACAAAGATAAATATTGGGCCTTATGATGTAAACACAATTCAATGGCTATTAATAAACCATCAAAAAATAATAATAAAGGCTCAAATCTAAAAGATATTAAAATATTTCTAACCTAAAAAATAATGTTTCCAATAAACAATAAAATATAAAAATCTTCATGCCTTGCATTGTCATGAGCTACTACACATGTTATGATAGTCCCCATCATTTCTCCCTAGCTTGGGAAAATTCACCTCCAATGAATTAAAATAAATGTACCGCTCATAAATGTTTAAGTTAATTCTCTCAAGCTTTGACTCAATAACCCATGTAACATCTAAAAGTACACAATCCACCCATTTGACTAGAAAATATTTACCATCTCTCATGATCTAATCATCGTTAATATCTGTCATCTCTTCTTTCTTTCCTTTCAACGATAGAACATGTGGAACTTATGGAACCAAAAGAGTAAGAAATGTAGTCCTTGGCTCAATTGAAGAATCAAAGGTCTTAGTTAGCTCATGTTAAGCAAGGGGTCCTCAACATTGAAGATGTTACTAATGTCTATATCTAATGGTAGCTCTAAAACGTAAGCATTTGCATTAATTTTCGTGAGAACCTTAAAAGGTCACATGCCTTTAGCATGTATTATTTTGAAGAACCTATTGAAATCCTCTCTAGTCTAATCTGAGCATTCACCAAATCTCTCTTTTTAAATTCTTACTACTTACAATGAATATTTGTAGTAGACTTATATAATTTATTGCTTAAGTTAATTTTCTTTCAAATTTTCACGTGTAAGTCATAGATATGGATAGAAAGGATTTAATAGGTTCGAAAGGTTTTAATGAAAGTGGGAGTTTACAAGACCAATGGGATAATAACTTACTACTACTTCAAAGAGACTCAATCTAATGAATCTATTTATTAAACTATTATCTACAAATTCTATCATAGGAAAGATGCGATCCTAAGTAGATACATCATCACCAACCATACATCACAACAAATCACCTAAACTCTTATTAACCACTTTGGTTTGACCATCAGCTTGAAGGTTTAATGTAGAAAAAAACTGTAATTTAGTTTATAGCATTCTCCATAATATCTTCTAAAATTAACTAACAAATTTAACATGTTTATTTGACACTTTAGTTTTAGGTAATTTATGTAACCTAATAATCACATTAAGGAACAATTTGGTTATATGAAAGGCATTTACAATCTTAATACATGGTACAAAATGTGCCATCTTAAATAAGTGATCAACTACCACAAAGATTGGATCATGTTTTTTAGGTGTCACATGTAAACTCAACATAAAGTCCATACTATGGTCATGCTAAGGTGAATGTAGAACAAGTATATAAAGACCTATGTTTTGTTTCTTATGATTAGAAAGTTGACAAGTACAACACTACCTCACAACTCTAACCATATATCTCTTCATGATAGGCCAATAAAATCCATCCTCAACTATGTATGGTCTTATCTATCCTAATTGACCAGCTACACCCCTTGAGAACAATTTCCAAATTAAAAAGTCTCCTAGGGAAGTTTTTGGAACATATAACCTATGACATCTAAACAAATATCCATCCTTAAGGGCATAGTCAATGTGAAGTCCTAATTGACCATTAGATAATGAAACATAGATCTCTTTAAAATCAAGTCATGTCACATATTGCTCTCTCAATTTTTCAAAGCCAACAATCTCTCACTATGTCATTTATGCTATGGGCGATGTTCTATAAGGCAATGGTTTAAAAACTATTGTCTTAAACTTAATATCCAACGATTAAGGTTATGGTTTGTAATTGTCAGACTAGATATTTATATTATGTGATGGATTCTTAAAAAAATGTTACCAAAGGTACTTTAAGCAATGAAAATTTGGAACTGTAGTCTTGTCTAAATAAGATGGCACCAAAAAGAAAAATAAACAAGTTGTAAATTAAAACCCTATTTTCCTTTTTGCCAATAAACAGATAATTTAAAAAAATTGTTGTACTCATAGAAACCCTCTCATTTTTTCCTTTTGCTAATCAAATTTACCTAGAGAATTCCCTCTATTTCCGTTTTCCTTTTGGCTGATCAACCCCTCTCCTCATCATCGAAGAAGCCAGAATGCACCACACCACCCCACCACCCTCACCACACTACGCCGCTCCTCCCCACCTCCCCCCAACAACCCATACCACACACAACAATCTTTTTAAATGATCTG
>JAMXBB010000007.1:33103844-33428720 GCA_024138015.1 Lumnitzera littorea | reverse complement strand
CCCACTTCTCATCCACCCCCCCCCTCTCTCATGTACATGTTTCTACAAATTTATTTTTGGTATTTTTTTAAACTGTCTTTATGTTTGTGCGTATATTTGTAAGATGTTGAATATTTTATATTCTCTATGTTAGTTGCATGTTGTTTAGATTAAAATTGGTCATTTGAATAAGAAACTAAACTTTTTATTATGAGTTTGTGGAGGGTCCTACAATTATAATTTAGATGTTTATCTTTACCGGAGATATTATTAGAAAATCTGTCTTAACATGCTAAATGTTAATTTTAAAAAGGTCGATATTCGTCTTTAAATTTTTTAATTCCCATAATGTGCTATGATAAAAATAAATTTAACGTCCCATGTGTCGTTTGGACTTTCTTTGAAATAGTTCTCTTTGCTTTGAGTTTCTTGTGTGTATTCTGGCTCCTCGTGTCCGTTTGTTTTTGAGAGGATGTGTTATTTTTAGAGCTTACTTGGCACTCAGTTTTATTATTTACACCACGTAATGGTTGTAAATTCCTAAAACTAGGCTTTTCCACTAACTTTTGTTTTTCTGCAATGGGTCTTCTCTATACATCCTTCCGTTCAGTGAAATTTTATTGAACTTAATTCCCCCAAAAAGGGTCATGTGGTGCTTGTTATTTGTTCCCTGAAAGGGTTATGTTATTTTTAGTGGAGTTTTAAGCAGAATGAGAGTATGTAAATAGGGAATGTTGAATAATAATATATCCCGAGTTCCTCTTTTATGTAACAGAGAGCGTTGAGAAAAAAAATCAATTGGCATGCTCTCGTTCCTTTCTATGGGTAGATGACAATAGATATCAGAAGTTTGGCAAATGTTATGTTTCAGAATTTTGGAGATATGAAATGTCAATATGTGTTGTTTCTGCTATTTAAGCTAGCAATTGTCTGAGGTCTTCTTACTATATTTAGCCAATGGTGGTTTATAGAAGACAGTTCGCTCTTTGCATTTGTTAGGAAAATGTGACGCTGAAGGACCAAGTGGATGTGTAATTCTTCGAGATAACATTGGAAGCAACTCCGGAAAAATTAATAAGGCAGTTTAATGAAAACATTATTTAACATCGTCGGAATTAGTATAGAAGAAAAGACACTCCGGGAAATACTTAGAAGATTTCAGTGGCCTTTGGTATAAATGCATTGAAATTTTGAAGATAACCTGTTCGTGAGGAATATAAAATGCAACATCCCAAAACTCGTAAACTAAACAAACCATAAGCACATATGGACTACGAGTAAAATATCTCCCTCAGTGTAGTTTCACGAAGATTTAAGAGTAACCGATAATGGGAATCTTAAATACTCAAAGGTACTAATATTCATAAAGTATAACTAGTGATATTAAGTAAATAACTAGAGTTCATGATATCCGTACTTAATAACAAGAAGCTTTTATGCAAGCAACTATAAACAAGTATCTAAAAAGTATTTTGAAAAAAGAAAATTCATACATGATATCCGTACTTAATAACAAGAAGCTTTTATGCAAGCAACTATAAACAAGTATCTAAAATGTATTTTGAAAAAAGAAAATTCATACTAATATATATTGACATTTTTCTTAACTTAGACACTAGGCTAATAAAATATTCCCAAAAAGATTATACGTTGTTCCATACATTCATATATATATATATATATATATTATTGAGAAATATCACATAGTTCAACAAGTATACATATATATATATATATATATATATTTGTTTTTGTTATTATATATACAATAGTACATGTTGTGTGTACAAAGTGTATTTAGTGTACAAGTTAAAGTACGTGTAATATCATTATTTTGAAGTGTAGTTAGTGTTTATGTAAGTGTCTTCAACACAATCTACCATAATGTTTTCTATTCAAAATAACCACTATTTCCAAACGTTTTCATAAATATCTATATAAATAGTATTTTGTTGAAAACTATATTTTTATACTGGGTGAAACAACTCTTTAAAAAATTCATCTATGTATAAGTTGTAATTTAGCTATACTAAAATTAATACATAAATTGAAATATACTAAAAATTCAAAAGTACCTCCTCATTTAGGAACTGATAGAAATATCACTAATAATGGTTGACTTATGATTAATGAAATACTGATATGACTAAGTATGTCAAAATTACATAAATATAGTGCAAAATTGAAATAGTAACTGAGGGTGATTGTTGGATGAAACAAACAATTTATATACTATCTCTATAAAACAATTCAATTAGTAATTATGAAACATGAGATGTTGCAAAAAAAGTGTATCAAATGATTGCTAAGGAATAAAATTATAAAAGGAAACTATCCCACTTAGAAAATTATAAATGAATCATACATGAAAAATCATTGGAAACATTGTAAAAGGTTTACTTAAGAAACATAATTAATTATACCTCGCTACATAAAATACTAATCATGGACCTTGCAAATGTCATATTAACCTATTGCATACCATTCTAATCATAGTGTATGATATATACATGTGTGCTGGTTTGTGCATAACTTAAACATTGAACTTACATCCTTTAGTACTAACACTATTGACAACTAAATAATGATATTACAAATGATAGAATCGCCTACAATAACAATATTCGAATCAACAATACTAACAATTAGTGCCTATAGTTATTAAAAAAAGGTTTAGAATCCATCCAAACAATGTTTAATAAACATATAGCTACAAAAGTATGTCTACCACTAATATTATTTTCATAAAGAAATTATGATTAAAAAAAAAGACTCCATAGAAGAAATATAACAAATGTTACAAATGTTATTTAGGAAATTTGATAAGTGAATAGTAATAACTACACAAAATCATTAGACAAATATCGCTATTGACCAGTAAATTATCCCACAGCACAACCCAACCAAGGTAAATATCGCTCCTCTCTCTCGAGCTCGCTCGCAAATGTGTAAACCAGTAAATTGACCTCCTTTCTTTTCCCTTTACTTTTCTTGCGGTTGTGGTGAACTCTCTCCCATCTCTTTCGAGATTGGACCAACAAAATCTAGGTGCTATAAATCCACTAGGTAAGTCAATGCCCTTGTAAATTTCTTTCACCGTATTACCCTTGCGAATCTTTTCGTTTTCTATCATGTTGCAAACTTGAGGCATGTTAAAGATCTTCTGATGAGCTTAACATAGGACGTACCCATGTCTTGTCGGTGCACAATGCTTCGTAAATTCCTCTAAGAGCCTTGCTTAAGCATTATGGAAAATTCTATACCAAAATAAAATGTCTGTAAGCTGTAGCATCACACGCATGATTAGTGAATGATGGCTTGTTATTAGTTAGTACGTTTTGGTAAAAGGAAGAAGACAATCTATTCGCTTTAAGCTTCAATGTTCAGATAAAATGAAAGGATTATATTAAGCAATATTGCAATATCTGTTAATAACTAAGTCAATGAAGATTTCATCGGGTTATTAAAAAAAAAAAGAAAATAATAATAATAAATAAATAAAAGAAGTTATTTTGTTGTCTACAGTGTATATTGAAATAAGAACAAGAGATTTACCTGTTGAGGTAAGCTAAGGTGTGTTATATGCTCTCCAAGGCATAATGTGCAGTATTCTTTAGAAAATAATAATAAATAAATTTAAAGAAGAAAAAGGAAGAAAAAAAAAAAAACAAATCAATAACACTACGGCTGAACTTAGTATATTGAAAGTCTGCAACCTGCCCTCAGAATCCAATCCGTGGCTAACTTTAGAATATTAGTAGAAAAGGGAACAGATTAAACTTATGAAGATAGATAAATAAATAAACAAAACCCAGAAGTATACATGAATATGCCGAGACATGATTGGAAAAGTAACCTTAAAGGAATTGAAATCTCTTATTTTAATGCACTTCTGGTCAACAATTGTGAAACATTAGAATTAATAGGTAATATATATATATGTGTGTGTGTGTGTGTTAGTAGCAGTTGAAATTAATTAATTGTATAATCCAAGTTCATGGAATTCTTTATTACTAGGTTGTTACTTGGGGATGATGACTCGGTATACATAATTTTTAAAAGGTATATATATAATTTTATTTGTTTAGTATTTATAAGAGGTTAATATGTGTCTATACTTTAGTTTTCTAACCGTGCTGTCTAAAACAATTGTCCAATTTCGTAAACGAAAAAAGCAACCTGATAATTGTTTGGTTATTCTTTATGCAGTGTATGGATACTAAAAATATATGCATATATATATGTATATAGTATATAATAGTGTCATTATTAATAATGTTATTCCTTGCAGTATAAAAAAAAATTGAATGATTAAGTTGTGTTGTTGTTACTATATTTATTTACTAATTTATTGATATAATATTGTTCTATTGATTAGCACTAAAGCGATAGGTTATGTATTCAACAAAAAGAAAAGAAAGAAAGAAAATTTATTCCGTCAATGGCATATAAATTTAATCATATTAAGCATGATTGATTTTTACAAATTGCCATAACATAATACAAACTTGAAACATAATGCAGCAGGGGACAGGCTAAGTGACTGACAACTTATAACGTTAATAGGCGTTATATAAACATATACTTAATAGTGATAAACAATAATAAATGACCTGCTGTTAGTGTAGCGACATGTAAGTTTTGATGCATATGCTTTGTGATTACTTTATTGTATAATAAACATTATAATTATATCTATCGGTGTCAACCAAATTTGCATTTTATGGATTGACTTGATAAATTAAATTTATATTTATGATATATTTAATTTATAAAAGAAAAACAGATTATTGAACTATTTGAAAAGATTGGAAATTTCCATCTCATCTAACTCACTACGTAAATTAAGCTTAAATATAGTGTTTTAAGCAAATTTAGGCTTCTCAAGTCTTGAAAGTATTGCCTACTCATTAAAAACAAAGTTATAAGGAATAAGACCACGATAAGTTGAGGTTTAGGTTCATCAAAGCGAGTTAAGATTAGGTTAACTAGTTACAATCACAAATAGCTTACTTCTCCTATTCGATATAGTTATTGGTAGCACTGATTTCAAAGACCCCTTAACCAACTCAAGGACTGTTGCAATTGAGCACTATAGACATGTGAGTAACTCTCTATGATTATTATCCTTGCCTATGTTCGTAGTTTAGTCGCACCTAAAATTATATATTTAAAATGGATATGTGTAGGAATATGAGGAATGCATATGCATGATATTTCTTACTATGCTATGCAAAAATACTTTAAATTATATTAAATTGCAATTAGATATCATGTTCATTAATTGCATTCTTGTTATTAAGTGTCTACCTCATTTGTTTGGTCATTGCATAAAGATAGTTGTCAGCATTATGTGGATCATAAAAAGGCCATATGAAGGTGATGCTTTGTTCAATGTAACCTCGCTTTAACCTCTAGAAACTACCTAATGCTAGAGAATGCCGTTCTTTGATTGAGAATCCATTTGCAGATGCATCTACTTGGGTCTATCCATACACTTGAGCATATATGTATTATCAGATCATTATTTTAACAGTAAAGTAAAACCCCACTTGAGCTAAACTCGTGGTATTTTGGTATATTAATTAATAAGACATTAGGTTGAGAATAATTTAGCTAGGAGAGATGGTACTTGGAATTAATGTGTCGGTGCTTATTCTCCAACCTCTAGTGACCAAAAGGGGTAAATTTAAGCTGTACATAGTTTCCTGATGATCGTGTATCTGATGATCGTGTATACTATTGCATTTATATGGTTATGCATATGTTGCATGCTAATGGTTGATAATTTACTTACTAATTATTTGTTGTATGATATGAGAGATGATTTCACTTAGTTGTGGTTTTGCTTATCCTCCAATAATCTTTCTTGTAGGTTATACTAAAGTTGAGAGTTGGTTAGGAGCTAAGTTGGTATGGGTTTGATATAGATGAACATATGACATTCAATATCTCACGAACTAAAGGGGATGGATATGGACAGCAAAATGGTCTGAAAAGTAAATGGTAGTTGAAGGTTTGAGTAGGGGTTCCTATGTATCGACGAAGGATATAATGCCTCACATGAGCTTTGATTACACTTGATATAATGTACAAGTGTGAACGAAAGGTATTCACCACTGATCCATGCTCACAAAGGATCGAATAAAAGTTAACAAGAGTAACTGGAAAATACTTAGCTCACGAGAGCATGTTTAGATATCAATTGCATTGGCCCCTTTCAACTATTACCATTTATAAAGAATATGTATAGGATAAAACATTATTTTAATTGAATTTAGATTGTGTAAGGAAGAATATGGAAACACGTATTCTTTTATTTTCAAAGTTTCTATCCCTTTAAACTTGTTTTGAATCGATACCCCTTAAAAGGTTTTGACTACTCGATCTTATTATTTGGTAAAAGATTCCGATTCTTTGTAGTGTTGGTGAGCTATGGAATATCGGTTTCCATAGAAATTTTCATGTAAATATACTATATATTATGGTTAAATTTAATGAGTGAATATTCAATTAGAGTATTTTAATCTTTGACATACATGACAATCTTCATGTTGTGAGTTTAACATAATATAATGATTTTAGGATAATTCTACTAAGCCCTTTATAGGATTGTTACAGTGAGTATGAACTTTTTTTGCATATGCTTTCTTCATACCATTTGGCTTTTCCTTTTTTTTTTTTGTGGTACTTAAATGTTATTAGGTGCATTGATAATCATATTAGTGTTGTTTCTAGTTGCATTTAATGCAATCTTGCAATTTATTTGAAGTTTTAGAACAATGGCTTTAATTTCACATCATAAACTAGGCAATTTAGACCTATGCCAAATCAAGGAAGAGCCTCATCCTCTAAAACAAAAAAATAGAGAAGATTGGAAAGGTTTATGGAAGATTAAACCTTGACCTAAGATTTGTCATTTCTTTTGGTGTGCAATCATGAATTCTCTTCTAATGATGGAGAATCTATTCCGTAGAACAAAAATACCCACATCGATGTATCATTTTTGTGGAGAGGTAGAATTGGTGGAACATGTATTGCTATGTTGCCAATGGATAGGATATGTGTAGTATGTGGTGATTGGGATTACTATTTCATTGCTAGCTTAGTGGAGAGACATGGTTCAGAATCTTCCAAAAGGGATATGTATAGAGAAGGAGGCAAAATTAATAGAAGTTTCCTAGATTATATGGAATGGAAGATGTGATGAGATGTTCAACAATCGCATACCCGATTTGTTTTCTATTATTAATAGAGCTTCTTGGTGGTTCAAAGAAAAGGGGGAAGCATCTAGGGTTTTCTTAGTAGTAAAAAAAGTAGTAGATCGAAGAAGCCTGTATATAAAGAGACAGTAGGATCAATTGGGTACAATTGGTGAAAGTTTAAAGTTCGAATTTTGTGAAGGGAAAGTTTTGATAAGGGTAAAAGGCAATGAGGGTACGTTAAAGGCAAGGCCTTTTTTCAAGAAAGTAGATGGAATGCTAGTGAAGAATGGTAAAGGTGTAGATTAGAATGGTCCTTTGAGGATAGTGACTTGTCACTTATTTTTGTATAAGGAAATGATGGAGTTTTATACGAATACGGGCTTTTTTTATGAAAAATATTATGAAAAAGAGCTTATTTAAAAAAAAAATTATAAATATAGTATACTGAAGGTACATTCTTACATCAAGTGAATGCACCTTTAGTTACTCATATTTTTTACACGGATGTGCCTTTAGTATAATTGAAGGCACACATCCACCGCATGTGCTTTTAGTGTAATTAGTCATAACTGAAGGTGCATGTAGTATATGCGCCTTCAATAAGTTAGGTATAAATATCCTAATCCACACGACTACAGCTCATTCTTGCTTATATTGGTTTCTAAAATTTATAAAACACAAAAAAACCTCAAGAAAACCTATAGTTGAAGTACTGGACTATTTCTTTACATAAGTAAATGTCTGAAATAGACAACAATCTATAACTTATAGGCATGTTATTTATTTATTTTATTTTATTAATAATCAACATTATGCAATTATTATTTTTAGAAAAAAATTTGTTACGTTGTTACATAAATTTTGTAATCGTAGATGTATCATAAGTTGTATAAATTATTAATATTTCATAAAAATTTATTGTATGTTGTCTAAATTTAAGATTATTTTGTATTGCGGTAGATAAGTTATACAAATATGGGTATGACTAATATTAGAATGTAAGTGGAAATTGTTGTATATATATATATACATATATATATACATATACATATTTCGTGTTTTTTATTGTGTTGAGTTGAATTAGAAAGTTAAAGCTAGGTAATTGTGTTGACGACGTAGCTTACTGAGATGATTAAGTGCATTTTGTAATGTTGTCGCTCAGTGTGTAGATGAAGTTTATAATTTCATCTAAATATTCGGTTTATTATGGCATTACTAGGGTGAAAATAGCAGATTACATGAAAGTTATTGTATATGTGAACAAAAATATAGTGATGGAAAGTTGGGGGTTGGAATATGATAGGAAGCTTGTTAAGAAGTTGAAAATTAGAAAGGATTTAAACTTTTCTTATTTCGGTTGGAGAATTTGTGAATGTTTTGAAGTTAACCTAAGTGGTGTTGAACTTGTGTATAGACACCCCTTTTTCCATGATGCTGAAGTAGTCTATAAGTTGATAGCTATTAGAGATGATAAAGATGTTGAGAATTTTATTAAGATGGTAGAATCATGAAGATTCAAGAAGTGTACATAAGGCATATTGGGAAATCGAGTGCCTAGAATGAGTATGAAATATATAAGCTAGATAATGCAATCCTTTTGGATCTTAATGTGCAATCAATAATGACCGGTGCAAAGTAAACATATGTGAATCAATCAAATGAACCGTACATGGATTTCTCTTAGTACAAGCATATGAATTTCATAGAAGAGCAGCTTGACGAAGCATTAGATCCCATTATCGAATGTGAAGAGTCTTATGATCCGTATGTAGAGAGAATGTACATGGATATAAATGTCGATGATGGGGAGAATGCAGCAAATGTGGATGGTGATGAGGATGATGGGGATGGTGATGAAGATGCTGTTGGCCTCGAAGATGACTATGTTAGAGATTTAGCAGAGGCTCAGGTGAGACCATATGTTGGCGAGAGTAGTGTATCGGTTTGGACACTTCGCGGCGATAGCCCAAGTAGGTTATACCATCGAACTAGTGAAGTATTGTCAAGTAGGCAATTTAAAGACTTTCTATAAATAAATAAACTTGTTGATAAGCTTATCAAAGATCATGTCCCATTTTACAATAGCTAGTACGATGGCAGTGGTTATGCAATATTCGAGAGAGATGTTAATGAAATATGCAGTAATATCATCAACTTTGATGACTTGAGTATCGATATGCATTTCAATAGAAAGAAGGATCTCATAAATGTAGTTAAGTCATTTCACTTAAGGAACCACTATGATTTTCATGTAGACATTTCAAAACCGAATGTATATGCTGTCTATTTTAAAAAGAAAGAACAGAGTTGTAAGTGGAGGCTACAAGCTTATTTGAAAATAATAGAGGGTCTTTTCAAAATAACAATTCTAGAGGGTCTGTACACTTGTGTGAACTCGATGATAAACCAAGATCATTCTCAACTCGACAGCAACATAATGGCTACATTATTCATCAATAGTGTATGGAACAACCTTAATGTTAAGATACTCGATCTTGCAGCTAATGTGTAAATTATGTATAGGTATGTAGTAAGTAATAAAAGGGTTTTCAAGGTCTAGTGAAAGGCTGTTAAGATGATTATGAAATTAGGAGAAGCCGTATAATGAGTTGCCGAGATTATTAAATGCAATAAAGTTGAGTAACTCGGGGATACAAGTAAATTGGGGCTGGAGTAGTTCACCAAAGCAAGGTCAATCCCAATTCAAGTAGGTTTTTTTAGACATTTGGGCCATGTGTTGAAGCCTTTAAATATTGTTAACCTATTGTATGTGTTGATAACATGTTCTTATATGTCTTGTCGTCCACCTTATGGGGAAGTATTCGGAAGTGCTCCCGTAACCACGTCAAAGATAAGTGAGCACCCTTTATTCGAGCAGGCCTTATGCCCAATAACCTCTCTCCTACATCAACTCAGCTCTCCTCATCATCCGTCTCTATTCGCTCTGCCAATGCAAACCTCTCAACTGGAAGTCCAAGCTGGATCTCAACATCCTGTAGTGTAATGGTTGCCTCTCCAGTGGGTAGGTGGAATGTGTATGTCTCGGGCCTCCATCTCTCGATAAGTACTGTAATTAGATGTCAATCTAACATAATAAATAGGAGTTGTGCAACTCCCCAAAGCCTAGCCTCCCGTATATACGGTTTTATCCTAGGATGAATAGGGATATCCTACTCATCCTTGCGTATTGACATCTCGCTATGTCACACTCATAGTGCATATGCCGCCTCCTAAATAAACATTTAGTTAAGTTAGCAAGTAACATATCATTAATAAGGGAATTGGTTGTAAATGATAATGACATTATTTACCTTACCCTCCCAGATAGCCAGTGAACGATGACTGGCCTGCCTCATAAGTATACGCGGATCAATCGGTCTCAACTCCATTTATCTTACCATCACATACAAATAAGTTCAGTACACTAATTACCCATCACTATATTCCTGTTCACATAGACATTTACTTTCACATAATTTATCATTTACACTCTAGTAATGCCACGATGAACCGAATATTTAGATGAAATAAAAAATGTTATCTATACACTGAGCAATAACTTTACAAAATGCACTTAATAATCTTTTTAAGCTGTGTCGCCAACACAAATATCTAACATGGACTTTTTAATTTGACCCAATATAATAAAAATGCCAAATATATATACCACAATACAAAAAAAAAAATTCCTAATTTTATATAACATAAAATATATTTTTATCAATTATTAATAATTTACATAATTTATGATACATTTATAATTATGAAATCTATATTCGTTTAATTTAAGTATTGTAATACAAAAAATTTATAAATTTAGATAATATAAAATATATTTTCATCAATTATTAATAATTTACACAATTTACGGTACATCTATAATTACGAAATCTATATTTGTATAACTTATATACTGTAATACAAAAAATTCCTAAATTTAGATAAAATAAAATATATTTTCATCAATTATTAATAATTTACACAATTTACGGTACATCTATAATTACAAAATCTATATTCGTATAACTTATGTACCGTAAGATAAAAAATTTCTAAATTTAGACAACATAAAATATATTTTTATCAATTATTAATAATTTACATAATTTACGGTACATCTATGATTACGAAATCTATATTTGTATAACTTATATATCGTAACACAAAAAATTTTTAAATTTAGACAACATAAAATATATTTTCATCAAATATTAATAATTTACACAATTTATGGTACATTTATAATTATGAAATTTACGACATTAAGTAATAAATTTTTTTTCTATAATAAAATATTGAATAATGTCAATTATTACTAAGATAACAAAAAAATATTAAATAAATAAAATTCACGTAAGTTATAGATTGTTACTTGCTAATAATATATACTCACGTTAGGAAATGGTTCGGTACTCCAACTATAGCTTTCTTTGATTTTTCTCTATGTTTTGAAAATTTTAGAAACTGATATAGGTAAGAATAAATTTTAGCCGTGTGAATTGGGTTATATATAGGTAGTATACTGAAGATGCATTTACTGTATATGCCTTCAGTTATAATGAATTATACTGAAGACACATGCAGTGGATATGCCTTCAGTGTAATTCATGCAGTAGATATACCTTCAATATAATTGATTATAATTGAATGTGCATGCAGTGGATAAACTTTCAGTTATTATGAATTACACTAAAAGCGTATGCAAGGCACATTTATTGCATGCATCTTCAGTGTAAAAATCATAATATACTAAAAGTGCATTTACTTGATATACTTTCAGTATATTATATTCATAATTTTTTTTAAATGAGCCATTTTTCATAATATTTTTTTGAAAAAAAAATCAATATTCGTATGTACTTTCAGTGTAAAAATCATAACATGTTAAAGGTGTATTCACTCGATACGCTTTCAGTATATTATATTCGTAATTGTTTTTTAAATTAGCCATTTTCCGTAATATTTTTTAAAAAAAAACCTGTATTTGTATAAAACTCGAAAATAATGTGGCCAATATTCGGTCCATTATATGGTCTGCAAAATATTTTTTCTTTGATCGCATTATAAGCTTTGATAAATCATGGGCTAGGGTAGATGTTCAAGTTAGGCTTCGGGTCATCATGAGGGACTCACGTGGTAGTTTGTTGGAATGTGGTGCTAAGTGTGTGTTTACACCTAGCCTTGAAGCAATGGAAAATTTGGCTCTTATGGTGACTTTAGAGGTGGTAATCAAAGGTGGATAGATGGGAACTTTAATTGTCACATACTACTGGAACTTATTTTTGGCCTTACTAGGAATGACTTCAAGTCTTCATTGGAGTTTCATTCCTTATTTTTTGGAAGTCCAGCGGCTATTGGATTCAATTCACTCCGGATCGCTCGCTTTTTGTTTTTCAAATAGATCAGCAAATTTTGCTGCTGATAGGGTTGCTTCATTGTGTAGGAGGGGAATGTGCTCATTTGAGTGGCGTTCAATCACCCCATTCTCCCTTTAGAAGCAACTTCTTTTAGATTCTAAATGTTTTCCTTTTTCCCTGTTTAATGCTTCATCTTGTATTCAGTTTGAGGTTGATTGATGATTAATAAAAGTTCATCTCTTTTGTGGCAAAAAAAAAAAAAAAAAAAAAAACTAGGGTGTCTGAATTGAATTTCAATCAATATTATTTACACACACAACCTTTACATAGCTTATAATCTAAAATCTGTTGTCTTGATTTTCAAGTACTTCGGTGCTACTGTTATAAACCATCACGTTTTTGCATCATCCTTGGTGACCCGTTCCTGTAAACACTGTGAAATTGTTGTGTCTCGGCCCTGGAAACATCATTACACATGTATGTTCTGGTTTTCCGATTGTCACTATATACTTGAAAAATATTTTCATAGCGAGCTCCTGTGGGATGGATAAAAAGCAGTGAACAGATCTTTATATGAACTATTCATTTCTCTATGTAAAGCGTCATGCCAGTTTTCATGCCGAAATCCCCAATAATCTAGAGTTAATATGTTTTCTATTGCTCAGCCCTGCACATTTCTATCTCACCTGCAACATAAAACATGGCTTCATTGCTCCATATGAATCATTTCAATGAAAAAATCCAAGGAAGCTATCAATGAAATGGGAGTATTATTTCCATTTGACTAAATTAAATATGTATAGATACAATGCACAATTTTCATGTCCCAAAAAAAAGAAAAAAAGAGAAGGTGCAAAATTTTGTTTTGTTGAGAAGTTCTTAAAAAACCAGCAGCTGCTTCATAAGGCCTTAAGTGATTTAACTTTCCTATTCGATGCAATAGATACCTAAAATTCTTGAATGTGGTAATAAAAAGAACCAACTGTCAAATAATCTTGGTTGAGGGGTTGGCAAATATCCATCATAGAAGATACAAAAAATAAATCAAATCTGCTTGTACTTGAATTTTGAATGAGCAACTAGAGAAGAAGACTAGCACTACAGATAATACTTTTAGTTGAACCAAAGAAGCTTGACTAAAGCCCATTGTTGTTAATTGTACAATGAGAAATTATCTAGCCGGCACCTGCCTTTTCTTTTTGGGTTTTCATGACAAAATTTGAATCTGGTGATTGATTAAGTTGTTCTTCTCTTATGGATACCAAATGGGTTTTGATTCTTATTAGCAAATTTATGATTATTTATTTTCTTTCTCAACGTTTTCCTTTATCTATTTTCTGACTTTCGAGAATGATTATCAAGATTCTAGGATTGTCTTACTGGCTCTTGTTAACATGGTCGGAACACAGATCAATTTTAAGAGGCTGTCTTCAACAGCTATTAAAATCAACATAAAGAGGATGGCAAAGAAAAGCACTTTGATTTAAAGCCATGGATATGGAAGAAGATGGTATGACTGCTGTGGTGTTTCCCAATTTTGATGCTCTTGAGCTTATGAGAAATTCTACTTTGATGAACTTTCTTTCACCATGATGTCCTTTGCAACATATGTGAAGAACAAATGGGAGAACATCTCATGGAGCAGAAAGATTCACAAGGCCTCAAGTAATTTAACTTTCCTATTCGATACAATTAGATAACCCAAAATTCTCTGGTAGGGTAATAAAGAGAACCAACCATAAAAAATGCCAGTACAGGGGCAGGCAAATGTCCATCACAGAGGATGCAAAGAATAAAACAAATCTGCTTATACTTGAATTTTGGACTTCCGACAATCGGAGAAGAAGACTAGCTAGCACAAGAGAAATTACTTAAGTTGAACCAAAAAAGCTTGACTAGGGCCAATGGCTATTAATTGTATAGAAATTATCTTTTGGTTAGTGCCCGCCTCTTCTTTTTCAGATTTTTATGACTAACTTCGAATCTGGTGATTGATTAAGTTGTTCTTTTTCTTACATATAAGAAATGTATTTTGATTTCTTATTAGTAGATTTATGATTATTTATTTTCTTTCCCAACGTTGTTCTTACATGTAACAAATGAATTTGTAGAGGATATCTATGACATGTATCAAAATTAGACATAAAAAGGGTACCAAAGAAAGCACTTTGATTTAAAGGAATGAAAGAAGCAAGTATGAGTGCAGTGGTGTTTCCCAATTCGACCTTGAGCTTATGAGAACTTCTACTTTTAGGATCTTTCTTTCACCTTGACGTCCTTTGCAACAGATGTGAATAACAAATGAGAGAACGACTCTTATGGTGGAAAGCTTAATGGTACAAAAGGGCTTACTCAATTACCTCGATAGATTCAAGCTTTAGGTTGGCTAAGATCAAGGTAAGGAGATCGGGCTAATAATTTGCAGTGTTTGATATTATTATAGTTGAATGGTGTTGTTTTGCAATACCTTGATGACACTAGGCACTTTTGCGAGGGCTGGAGCTATCTGTCAAGAGTTGGCAACTCTCAAGAAGCAAGCTACTAATTGTAGTGCATGTACTAGTTTCATTGTCATTGTTTACAAAATTTTTAACCCAAATTTGCTTTATTTTGGCTATGGATTGTTTTTCTTCTAGTACTCTGTTACTGGTTTATTCACGCAAACCAGAGACATAGCCTAAGAGAAGCGACATGAAAGCCAATTAAATGCAGATCGAAAAAAAAAAAAAAAACGTTACACAAATTATAAGACTAATAAAGAGAGACCGTAGAATACACCATAAAAATGTGATTTAGATATCTTTTGGACTACTAAAATATTGGAGATGCAAGGTACAATGTAACTTTTAATATATTGTACTTATATGATGTTAATTCTTTACATGATTTAAAAAATATTCATAATTTGATGGATAAACAAAAAATTATAGCTTTAAACAAGGTTAATAGAGAAAAACATAAGGACTTATACTGTGAGACCAAAAATCTTTGTAAGGGTGTGAAATGAATTCGTAAGAAGGTTGTTTTGTATTTTGTTTATTATTATGTGATGATATCAATATATATGTACTATTATAATTTAAGTAATTATAATATTTATATTTTCATTGATCAAAATGCAAAAGAGGATAGAGCACCACTTATTTGTTTGGAGATGTATGTTGTCACTCAAAAAAGAAATCTAGAATGATTATGCAATCAAATGAAGAGACACAAAATGAAATCGTAAATATTTTATATATTTTCTTTTATCTTTACATTTCCTTCCATTCATATATATTAAAAATATACCTAAAAGTTCAATCATGCACTTAATAATGGGTAGGCTCACATGAAGGTACTACAGTTTCAACAATTTAACTAAGATGAAGAAAGTCATGAGGCAATTGATATATTTTCTAAAGTGATGTAAAAAGAACATAATGGATATATTAGACTTTTTGGGATGGGAATCACTCCATCTAATTTGAAAGGAAAGGGAGTTGCTAGTGGGCTATCTATAAAAGCTCTTGAAAATCTTATAGAGTCTATCACATTAAATATAAAGGTGGAAATAGATATAGAATGGGAACAAAAAATGGAGCTACAAAGAAGTGAAATGACAAGAGACATCATGTCTACGCTTGTTTCATAGTTACAAAGGCTCAATCTTAATTTAAATATTGATCCTAATATTCTTAGTAGTATAGTTCCACCAATAAAGTCTATTGGAGACACTTTTAGTGTCCTGTCAATTGCTTTCGGCAATAAGTAATATTCAAATATCATGCATAGTCCTTATACCCAGTTAATTATATAAAATCTATATTATATAAGACATGAGTTTCCATATGACATGTATAGGTTTTCATAGATAACGTTAACTATTTTAATATAGATTTGTAATTAATTTTTATTTTTCTTTCTTTTTTGTAAGATGATAATGTTGAAGGTAATGGTACTTAAATATATGTCAAAGTATATAAGGGACTACAATATTGGAGATATCTTCGAACATTTTTTGTCTGAAATGTTAGATGAAGGATCATTGAACTTCTTGTTGTTACTTTAAAGTGTTTGTTTGAATTGTAATGCCCTGTCTCTCTAAGCATTTGTTTATAATTTTTTCTTACCATATAGTGCCTAAGAGATGGTTCAATATGCCATCCTTAAATTAAGGATAAGGCTAAAATTGTAATCAATCTATTAATTCAACTCTACAATATACATTTCCAATAAAACTACTTTCAATTAATATAAATAGCATAGCAAAACTTTAGAAAATATGGGTCTCATTTAGAGTATCACATGTCAGTTCATTGTGCAACTCATAATCCAATAAGGAAAATAAACTTTTACATTTATAACCTTAATATTAGAATCTTAAAAGTAGTACGATGACCTTCCTGTAAACTTGATTCCAAGAACTGGATAAGAAACTTTATAGCTAATCGCTCTCTCTTTTACTTAGCTCAGCCTCTAAGTTTTAACTTATTTTGTCTTTAATACCTAGGGTTAGATAAGCTAATCCCTCTACTCAGGTTTTGTGCCAAGTGAGTCTAAAACTAAACACAAAAAGCACAACAACCGAGTATTCTAAATCATATCAAGTAAGATATATCATATGTTTGATAATCCTAACATCATCAATAACTCGTTATATTCAAGCATAAAATAATATCATATACACGCATAACGATTCATGCATTATACGAATGCCATGCTAATGCACATCACATGCATCGATACTAGTATCCAAGTCTAACTTAGCTTCTCATCTTATCAGTTGGCCCTCTTAAGTATCTAGATATAAAATCTAGGAACCTATGGCAATAAGGACTTGCTAGAACTTAGAATGTAGCTAGCTTAGCTAAAACGACATAAAGTGGCTAGAGCAACTCAAGATGTGGTTGGCTTAGCTGAAACCATATGAAGTGGCTAAAGTAACCTAGACCACATGATGTGGCGAAAATTGATTAAGTAACGCATCTCTACATGTGTAAAACCTAACCTAAAAATATCTCAAGTTGAGAAAGCTTGACCCATAGGTCCATTTTGTGCTATGCCATAAATACATTCAGTTAACATATCTAGCCTAACCAAGTATAGGTTTTGATTCAAACCAACCAAGTATAGTTTTTAGTATTAATCAAGCCAAGCATGAATTCCAACCAAATAGTGAAATCCAAGGAAATGGCAACCAAGCTTAGTTCTCAACTTAGCAACCAAATATCACACTTATATTCATGGCATAATATAGAAACCACAGCTTTTGTACAAAACAAAGTCATCTCGACATTCAATCAATGTCATACAAGATGTAGCAAGTCACAACATATTTTGATCAATCATCATATAAGGCGAACACTCTCGTCAACCAAGTACAATTGCATTACCATGATCAACTAAGTTACATTTCCAATTCTCAATCCATTATTAAAAATATGAAACACAAGAATTTTTGTTAGGTGATTTTAGATTAAAATCTTACTCTTACAAAACACAAATAACTAAAGGGTATCGGGGCTAGGCTGGTATAGCCACTCCGATGCCTAAGTTAGTAAATGTGTTTTAGAGAAGCTAAGTAAATAGTTAAAGATCATGAGAAAGTTCTTAAAATGCTTTTTCTCTATATTTATAAGAGAATATCGGGTGTCTGAAATAGCAGTTAATCACTGATCATGAGATACGTGGAGACCTCATAATTAGGCACATGCCTGAAATATAGCATTAGCGGGCAATTATATAATAAAATCATGCAAGACGATAACCGTTCAAGCTACTTTTCTTAAGTTCAAACTAGATATGAAACTGTCTTAGTTGGAGTCTATTGAGATTAGAGTTACTTAACTTTTTGTCAATCAAATGGTCAAGTAAATTCAAAGGATGAAATCCGACTATCAACATTTACCCCTAACTCCCATGATCAAGAATTCGACTAAAGGAGTAAACAAAGCTCAATGTTCTATTTGTGGGGTTAGAGTGTGGAAAACTAAGTTTCTTAAATGTTAAGTAATGTAGGAAGTTTTTGTTTTCATTTGGAAAACGATAGATTGTATCCCAGTCGAAAGGTCATAACTCTTCAATTTTCCCACCTATCTAGAAACTAAGTGGTAACATGTGCAATAATAGTTACTCTAGCCATAATTACACTATAGGGGCTAATAATTGTCAGATATATGATAACTGTCAAATCTCTATTTCAAAATAGATATCAACAATCCGTACTACATCATCTAATCAGTGCATCATTCCTGTAAGAAACGTGTTAAGGTTATGAGGGGAAATTGTTCATATATAAGGGATTTCCACTACTGAAAAGAAATTTCCTCATTTTATTGTCATTTGTATCCATAAGCTCTTGCTTGTTTTCAACATCTCATCTTTGTCTTCCAAATTCTCAAAACTTTTGTGACTTTTATCATATAGCTAAATCAAATATGGTTTGAAATATAATTCACCAACTTGTTCTTTCAGATTTCAAGGCAACTGAAATCATGGCTACTTCTCCCCCCTAAAAAAGGAACGAGATGGCATGTTCCTCAAGTAGTTCGATCAATAATGTGGTGGAGTGGTAGGAGAAACTCACTTGTATTAACTCTCTTACAGCAGATACTTATCTAAATGACAAAGAAGGAAGATTTGTAATCAGGTATTTATATAATAACGTAGTTTACTTTAGTGATTCTTAGCAAGTGCTATCGATAAAGTTCTTATATCAAAATACAATAAATACTAGCAAGATCTTCTTAAAATATGGAATCTATGAAGGCCAAGAGAGGAGGAAAGAGTGTACTTTTCAAAGGAGCGCGAGTTTCACATTTATCTAAAATACTTTGACTTTAGACTGCGCTTCCCATTTTCTGCTTTCACTAAGCAATTCTTTAATTATTTTCGAGTTTCACTAAGCATGTCCTTACTAAACACTTATCGACTTCTTGCAGCTTTTGAGATAGTTTATAAAGAGGTCGAAGTTAAGGTTGTGCCTCAATTATTTAGGTACTTCTTTACAATAAGGAGGTAGCTTGATGGTTAGTATTTCGCAGCCACTAGGCATGGGTGAAAATTCATGGACAAATTGGAGTCCAAAATTTACAACTAGCTTGATAAGTTTGTATCTATTATATTGAACGAAGAATTGGATTTTGGATCCAATGGACTGAACCTATCTGTACTAAGGATATTGAGTTGATGCCCAATAATGCTGTCGTAGCAAAAAAGATTCAAGAAAGAAGAAAAAACAAAATGCTTTTCTAGGATACCAACATAATAATAAGGTAATATGAAAATGGGGAGCTAATCTTCTCCAATAAAGAAGGTATGCTATTAAGTAATTGTCATGCTGAGTAAAGCTACAAGAGGAAAGTCATTCTTGTGACTTAAGGGAAGAATAGTTACCTTGGAGCTTCGCTTAACATAGAACACGTAAGTCCTTGATTTCTCTATTTTTATTGTTAATGCTTCTACTTTTTATTATAGACATGAGTATAGGTGACGTAGATCCTATCAAACTGTTAGCCTAAGCAAAGGCCAAAAAATCTAAAGTTGACAAATGAGCAAGCGCCAAGGTAACTGTGACCTGGTCGATTGTTCTAAAGAAAGTTGCACAAGAGAAAGTGGTGAAGCAAATATTAACTTAGAAGAAGGCATCCCATCCTACCGATAAGCAATAAGGGAGTAAAAAGCTTAGGGTCATTAGGCCATACAAGTTGAATGATCTTACCATCGAAAAATATTTCTCCAGATGAAGTGCTAAGAGATTCTTGCTGAGATATCGACATTTATAGTGGGGCTCAAATCACTTGTCATGAGGTTGCCAAGGGGTCATCATTCAAAGTAGATATTGTGTTGAGTCTTAGTAAAAGAAGGGTGAAGGAGCTCATTGGCTAACCTCCATATAAGAGATCTAAAACTTTGGATGAAAAGATGAAGAAGGCCATGAAGAATAAAGCTCTTAGCATCAATAGTATCAAATTTGTCCCTAATAGTGAGGTGGATGAGTACTTTATTTCGTATTAGGGCTACATATCCTTTACATTGACTTGACCTTAGGCGATAGGATCAAATCTTTGGGTTTGATGGAAGGTGTCATTCTTCCCAAGGATAGGAAGATTACAAAGAAGGACGTTGATAGTGTAGGCGGCTGTAATAAGGCACACAATGCAGCTAAATTATATAATGTAAGTATCAATTGAATCCTTTCACTTGTGGCACATATCTATGTATAGATTAGCAGCTAAGTTCTAATGATTTTAGATGAAGCCAATGAGGAGATGAAGAAGGTAATAATAATTTATTGCTCTATTGGGTGATCTAACGAATTTATCATTTTTATTGTTGACTTATTATGAAAAATTGAAGATGCATATAACTCTTCGAAGGCTCAAACTGTAGCGACTGAGAATGCAAGAATCAAGGTTGAGATTGAGGCAAAAAAAATTAGGAAGAGCTAGTTACTGAGAAATTGGCGCATTCATTAGTGGCTGATGAAGTCTCAAGCCTTAAGGCCAAGAGCAATAAGCAATATAAGGAGGTTGAAGAGCTGAAGAAGGAGCTTTGTAAGAAGAGGAAAGAGTATTGGGGCTTAGGTTGAACGCTTAGCTTAATGAGTGATGAAAAGGGTAGGCTTAGGGTGCAAAAAAAAGAACTAGATACTAATAGCTCTAAACTGCAAAGCTATATTGCTGAATTAGAGGAGGAAGCGAAGAAAAAGGCCTTCTATTAAAGAAGCTTTAGAGATCATGACTCAAAGTCAGGAGTATGAAAGATTAATAAGAAAGAAGTTATTAGAGGGGGTCTAAATGGCAAGAGAAGAGATTTTAAAGTTTCACCTTGAATATGACCTTTCGTGCTTAGATTTCACTTACCTCGATGGTAACATTGGTAGTTGTGATGAAGAAGTCAGCGAAGATACATGTGCTGAGGTCTAAATGCAGGGTGATGATGATAGAGTTTGTGCCTAAGATCCTGGTGATGACAAGGATCCATTATCTAAGGAGATCCTTCATATGCATAAAGAAACATCTACTTGCTCCAAAACCCCCAGCGTCAAGAAAGAGATACGCTCTAGTAAGGTCCTAGCTTCCTATTAAGAGAATGCCTTTGCTCAATCTAAGAACAACTTGAAATCTTAAGATTGTTGCTATGTTTTGTTTTTACGAAGTTGTATGGACAAGATTTAGTCAAGTGGTCAGACATTTAGTAGTGTATTCGTTATTAATATTATGTAGATTTTTTCTCATGTGTAATTTAATAGCTTTGGTACGTTTTATTTCATGTGCTTTGTTTTTTAGGTATGTTTTATTTCACATGCCTATTTTTCTCGGTATGTATTATTTCACATGTTTAATTCTCAGCATGTTTTATTTTATACATGATGTGTTGAGTGTCTTTTTGAAGACAATGTCTAATAGTCATTTAGGATGTAGACTAGTCATCTTATTTAAGCGGTGAGATCACCTATAAGAACTAACACATCCATTACTCACCTTTCAAACATAGTTATAAAGTTCTCTAACCACGATAGGTTTGAACTTATTAAATATTAGTTGATTCACTATGCAGCTTAAACATAATAATAATCCTTTAGTCATGGAATGATTAGGAATAAAAACAAGTTGACATTGGAACTTGGAATGAGTGTTCACATTTGAAATGAGAATTAGGTTAACTCCTTACAAAGCAAGTAGAGATAATTTGTAATATTAAAGGGATTAATTAAAATAAATCTTCGAATTCTCAATGTTCCATGCACAAGGGATGATTGATCCATCCAACTTCCCTGGTGGATAGGCTCCCTCGCCTACGACTTCCCGGATCCTAACAAGATCTTCTCAATTTGTGTTGAGTTTCCCTTATGCATCTCGCGTTAGTTGCTTCTAATTTCCTACAAACCAAATCTTTAGGCCATAAAACCTTATCTTTCACCTGCTGATTATAATACCTGACTGCCCTATGATGGTACGCTACAACTCTTGTTCTTACTAAATATCTCTTATCTCTTTAATAGCATCTAAATTAATAGTCAAACCAACTTGGTTAGTCATCACCTCGAAATTTTGCATACGTAGATAGGGTAGGTTTAATTTAATCAATAATATTGCTTTCGTACCGTATGCTAATCTGAAGGGCGTTTCCCTTATTGCAGTCTTATAGGTAATCTTATATCCTTGTAAAACATCCGGCAATTCATCGGCCCATTTTCCTTTAGCTTAATCAACTTTTCTCTTCAATTCGTGTAAGATGATCTTATTAACGGCTTCCACTTGACCATTAGTTTGAGGATGTGCTACAGATGTGTAATTCAAATGGATATTGTGTTTTTCGCAAAATGCCTAAAATTTGTCGTTATCAAATTATGGTTCATTATCTGTAATTATCATAAATGGGACCCTGAATCTTGATATAATGATATTGAAAACAAAAGCCTCTACCTTCTATTCTGTGATTTTTGCCAATGCTTCGGTATCCACCAACATGGTAAAATAATCCACAACAATAATGACGAATTGCCACTGGACCATAGTCTTTGGAAATGATCCAAGTATATCTAACCCTCATTAGGCAAAGGATTAAGGACTGGTTAGGTAGTACAGTTTAGTAGAAGGCACATGACTTAGTGCCTCATGCTTCTAGCATTGTGGACACTACCAAACAAATTTGCATCATCTTTCATTGTTAGCTAGTAATAGTCAAATCATAGGGTATGGATATACAACGTTTATCCCTTTACATGGTTGCAACATACACCGCCATGTAGCTTAGATAATATTCATTTTGCATCTTTCAAAGGAAGGCATCGAAGATAAGGTTTAGAAATATTGTGTTTGTGCAGCTGACCATCTATTAACATATAATTTGAAGCCTAATAAATCAACCTTTGAGCCTCTTTCCTATTATCAGGAAGGACACCATCCTTCATATAATCTACAATCTCTCTTTTGAGCAGGGAGCCAATTAAAAGCTCTGCTAAATAATTTATAAGCTCTTATGTAAGAGAAACTTGACTAAGAGTTCATCATTCAAATCAAGGAGTACCATATTAGCTAACTTTGACAACTTGTTGGTTGCAATGTTCCTATTCCTTAGTATCTTATGGATTGAAAAGGATTGAAATTCCTTTATGAACGTTTGTATTATCGATAAGTACTTACTCATTTCTTTCACTTTTGTTGCATAACTCCCTTTGACTTGATTCACAATAAGTTATGAATCGGAGAAAACTCAATTTTCTCGGCACCAATTTCCTTTGCTAACCTGAGTCTAGCTATTAAGGTTTCATAATCTGCTTTATTGTTGCTAGTTAGAAATCAAACTTCAAAGAATATGCAAAGTAAGATTCACAACTTTCCTCTTTAGTTGAAGAACCATTGATATAAAGATTCCACATCAGCTTCTCAACAATTTCTATGTTGCCTTCTTCACTTGTGAACTTGGCCAGAAAATCCATTAACACTTGAGCTTTTAATGTCATTATTGGTTTGTATCATATGCCATAAGCACTTTGCTCCAAGGCATACTTCATCATCCTTCCTAAGAAATTTAGTCGTTGAAAAGCTTACAGTAAAGACTAATCAATAAGGACTATAATTTGATGAGTCTTAAAGTATGGTTTCAACTTCCTTGACAAAAGAATCACTGCTAACACAAATTTCTTAATTTTGGTGTATCGATGTTTCAGTCATTGTAGGACATGATTCACGTAATAAATTGGCCGATACTCCTTACCTTCAATTTGGACCAATATAGAGGAAAGTGCTCAACTATTGATTGATAGGTATAAATATAAACTTTCTCCTAAAATAGGTGTCGAGAATATTGGGGTGATGTGAGAAATTCTTTAAGCTCATCAAATGCTCTTTCGCACTCATCCATTTACTTGAAATTTTTCAAATTCTTTTAAATTTTACAGAACTATACAAACTTATTTGTACTTCTTGATACAAACCTATTAAGGATAGCTATTTGCTTAGTCAACTCTTGAACCTCCTTGATAGTACGAGGAGATTTCATGTTTCTGATTGCATAAATCTCTTTTGGATTTGCTTCAATATCGCCTAGAATGACCATGTATCCTAAAAAATTTCTGAAAGTAGCACTAAAAACACACTTTTGCAGATTTAGTTTCATATTCTATATCCTTAGAGTACCGAATGTCTACTTAAGATTGGTGAGATGCTGATCCTCTGTTGTGATTTTTATAATCATATTGTTGACATATACTTCGATGTTTTGATGAATCTAAGGCTTGAACATCATGGTAGTAAGCCCCTAATAAGTTTCACCAGTGTTTTCTAGCCCCAAGGGCATCACCTTATAACAATATGTTCCAAAATTAGCGATGAATGATATGTAAACTTTGTCTTCCTCATTCATTTTAATTTGATTGTAGCCGGAAAATGCATCCATGAAAGAGAGCAAAGCATGTCCAGTAGTTAAGTCAACTATCTAATTTATTCTTGGTAAGGGAAAGCAATCTTTGAGACATGCCTTGTTTAGATCAATGAAGTCTATGCACATATGCTACTTGTTGGTAGACTTATTGACTAACACATAGTTAGCTAGCCAAGTTGGATAAGGCTCTTCCATAATAAATCCTGCTTTTAGAAGTTTCTAGACTTCTTCTATGGCTGCTTGTCTCTTAAGGACAAAATTTCTTTTCTTCTGTTGAATCATCGTTACACTTGGATTGATTTAAAGCTTGTGTACCATGACAACTTTAGGGATACCTAACATATATGAGAAAGACCATATGAATACATCAGCATTATCCTACAAGAAGTCGATTAAACTTTGGCAAATGTCTACCAGCAAAGGTTTCCCTAGCCTTGTCATCTTCTTAGGATCATTTCTTAGTAAAATTTCTTTTGTCTTATCCTCAGCATTATCTATGTCGATTGACTTTTCTTCTAGGTAAGTTTCAACTTGAAAAATTTCCTTTCATCGTAACGCCCTTATATACAATGATCTTGTTAGTTGTTGATCTCTCTTACATATACTAACCCTAGCGACAATGGGAAATTTGGCCTTTAAGTAGGTAGTAGAAGGGACCATACCGAATAAGTGCTAACGCGGCTGTCCCATAATCATATTGTATGGGGACCAACACTTGATAACAAGGAAGTCTACTTTGTCTTTCGTAACATGCTCATCATCTCTAATCTGGATTGGTGGAGAAATTACTTTAGCCACTCCAATGGGTTGATTGTTGAAGGCATACAAATTGTAGTTGTAAGATCTTAGTTGTGCCTTAATCTTTGGTCTCATCTGATTAAAGGCATGTTGGAAAATAATGTTTGCCAAACTTCTAATGTCAATAAGAATTTTCTTGAACTCAAAGATGGTGACTCCCGTGCTAATCATGAGTGCTTCATCATGGGGCCTTTGAATGCCTTCGAAATCCTCTTTTGTGAAGGAAATTACGTTGTTGATTTTCACCTTCTTTCCTATACATTACAAACATAGTGAATGGCATTAGTCGAGCCTAAAGAGCTTAACCAACCTATGGTGGAAGGTCAGTTGACAATTGTGTTAATTATACCATTTGATGCTCTACTATTGCTTCTATCTCTCGCATCTTTCCCAGCATGAGTTAGGCGAATGGCATTCCCCTATTCTTCTTGTCTCCTTTGAGATGGTTACTCAATATTTTTGACATCATGCGTGAGAAACTTACTCAAGTACTCTTGTTGAATTGCATCCTCAATTGTGTTCTTAAGTTGGATACACTAGTTAATATTATGGCCCCTATCGTGATGGAAATCACAATATTTGTTGGAATTTCGCATTGAAGGATTTCCTCTCATCCTTTCTGGCCATTGCAACACCTCTGTTTGTCTGTGCAACTCCATTAATATGTCTGCAATTGGACGATTGAGTAGTGTATAAACTAAATAGGAGGGGATACGATGCCTCTTTTTCTTAGTGTTAGAACACCGATCATCATTTTCTCCAAGTTGATCTTTAGCACTCTTTTTTTTTTTTTTTTGTCACCTTTCTGATCACTTGTATTTTGATTTGCATCTTAATAGGCTTTAATGTTATCTTCATAACGGATGTAAGATGCGACTTTAGCTTTGAACTCAGTAAAAGTTTTCGGCTTGTTTTTTGCTAGAGACTTGAAAAGGTTTTCTTGCGGCTTCATATCATCAATAATTGCGTTGAGAGCAATGCTCGTATTTAGCTTTGGAATTTGGACCATATTGGCCATAGACCTAACTAGATAATCTCTAATAGATTCATCTTATCTCTATTTTATTGTGTTAAGGGCAGAAGAATCCTTGATAGGAATCTTACTCATAAAGAAGTATTGGAGAAACACTTTTGCCAAATCTTTGATATGTGTTCCACTTTAGGTGCCTAAACCATGTACTTACCACATTCCTTAGTATTGAGGGAAAAGCTTGGTAGGCCACAATATTACTTAAGTCGTGTAACTTAGCTAAGGTGCGGTAGTACTCAAGATGATCTTCAAGATCTCTCGTTCCATCATAGGTTTCAAATTATGGCAACTTAATATGCCATGGTATAACCTCGTCTAAGATCTTGGGGATTGAAGGGCTCTTCTTAATTTGAAATTGTTTACTTGTCATGGCAGGGATACTAACATGCGAGGGTTCGGCATGGTGCACCTACTATGGTTATTTGCCCCTATCATTTTTCTTAAGCATAGGGGTCAAAAGTCCCATTATAACTTTGGCTTGCTTTCTCAGTAATTCAGGAGAAATCATCACTGTTCTTGACATTATGATCACCGTGTTCTTTATTTTGATTTGGGTAGACGTTACTATAGAGGAAATTAAGGATCTCTTTATGTTTTTTGCTCAATTCTTGGTTCTCTTTGGCTAAGTTAAGGCAAAGTTACTCTAGCTTAGCCCATAGTAGTAGGATGAAGTACTAGCCCTTGCACTCTTAGTTAATTTAGTTCTTGCTATGTGGGTATGTAATAAAATATAGACAGTGCTAAATGTTGTTAGGTGATTTTAGATTGAAATCTTACTCCTGCAAAACACAAAAAACTAAAAGATACCAAGGTTAGTTTGGTATAGCCATTTCAATGCCTAAGTTAGTATACGTGTTTCAGAAAAGATAAGTAAATAGTTAAAGATTATGAGAGAGTTCTTATAATGCTTTTTTTTTTTTTTTTTATATAAGCGAATGTGGAGTGCCTAAAACAATAGTTAATCATTTATCATGAGATACATGGAGACCTCATAATTCAGCATATGCTTGAAATACGAGAATAGTGGGCAGTTATGTAATGAAATAGTACAAGATAATAACCGTTTGCATCACTTTTCTTAGGTTCAAACTAGATATAAAACTGTTCTAGTCAACGTCTACCGAGAATAGAGTTACTTAGCTTTTCATTAATCGAATCGTTGAGTGAATTCAAATGATGAAATTTGAGTATTAACAAGAACAATAATATACCAAGCAAAGGTTTATTATAAATAATATTTGCTTAGAGTATAAATACTCCAAGGCATGCAATACACTTTAGTGTATCCTATGGCTACACACAACGAGTAAGTAAGCAGTCTATATTTTCGGCCATTACATAAACTTACAACAACGAAGCGAAGGGTACTCACTTAGGCCAAGGCATAATTCCATTATCTAGTATTGCTACCATCACCTAGATACACTCATTAAGCATTAACTCTCTTAACATTATGAAAAAACTTGTTTTAGGTTTTGCAATATTACATAATATTACAACTTATAAATCTCATATGTATTCTCATAAATTTTAGTTCACATAGTCATTGTGAAAGGCTAAATACTATGTAACTTTATGCATCACACATATAGACTTGCAAATAAAAATATAATATGTTTACGTATATAATATATTATGATGTGTGCATATAAGGGGATATAGGCTAATATATGTATGCATATGGATGTATGTATTAAATCCTATACAAAATTAGCTAAGCATAGTTATATGTATATTTTATTTACATACACATATTAGTAATTAATATGAATATATGTAAGGTATATCAAACTTGGTGCTTAAAGATACATACTCAAGTATTGTAATTATATTATATAAAATCATTTATATCTTCATATATATTTTTTTATTTTAAATTATTGATATTATTTTGAAATCAAATACACATATGTATATTTACATCTATCATAATGTTCATGGAACTCTGATGTTGTCAAACATTAAGAAATATATATATATATATATATGCTTGTCACAAGCTTTCATAAAAAAAGTAGGCTTACAAGTCTGTTACAAGACATCATGCTTTATGTGAACATACATAATTTATAATAATATATTCATATTATATTATAGTTGTATATTAACATGTGGATGTACATATATACATTCATATATATATATATATGTATACATATAACTTGCTTGTTATTATCAATATTGAGTAGGAAACCTATATATATTTGTATACTGATCTTACATATATATATAAATAAATGTATGTATACTAGTTATACATATATACTAGTTATACGTATAATATCATGATACTATACAAGCGAACCTTAAGTATAGTTAACTAAATTCTATCTATGATATATCATTACAATCGTATTTGAACGTAAATCCTTCTTGTGTAAAAGTTATAATCATATTTCGAGATAGTCAATGTAAAATTATATTTCATGTAAACATTATGAATTTCCCATTTCATTATGTGTTTTTTCAGAATTAACCATTTGACATGTTACTTGCATAATAAAAATATACAATGTCAAATTATTTATTTCTACATTATACCATATATAAGTTAAGGATTTACCTTAAATTTTGCTATGAACTTTGATGGCAATCCAATTATAACAAAATTTCCACCATGACTAATATGCCTCCAGTGATTATTTAATTAGGACTATTTATGGAATAAAATATATTTTATACATACCCTAATTGTTACTATCTCAAGAATCAATGATACATTTCCCCTTAACATAATCATAACAAGTTATATTTATGCATGAGTTTCAATATGACATACTAGAAATCACCTTGAATATAGTACGCTTTAGATGTGAAAATTACAATAATTATCAAATACCATACAACACTAGGTTTGATTGGTAATAGGACATATCAATCACCATGTGTTGATAGGAATAAATCCTTGTTTCGAATCTGAGATAATTGGTCGAATACCGGGATTTCATATTTCACTCCCTTTACAAAAAGTTTCGCTCTAAAAAATTTCACTCTCTAATATATATAGCTTCTAAACCTACTATGGTGTTTCTACTATGCAACTTTGGTTTACACATCACATCACATCACAAGCGACAATTGTTGTTAAGATTATAGCCTCAGTATACTTATATGTAATCATACTTCTAAATTTTCTCATATTGGTTTTCTTAGCCATCACTTCTATTGCACAAGCCCTCACTCTCAAGTTCATGATCTCTTGTCATACTATTGGGGTATAAATAACAACATCAACTATCTTGTCTATTATTAATAATTTTTTTTCCTCACTTTACACAATTTATAATACTTGCCTAAGCTAAGTAGACTTTCTTCTTTATTATCTAAGTCATATACTTATAGCTCTAGCGCTCTTTTTTTATCTTCTACTTCAACTTTATATATTCATATCTAACATAGTTACTTTAGGCATTGAGTGTTTTACATTCTGCATTCCCTTCTACTCTTCAATGATTATTACTATTAAGCTAATCCTATCTTTTACTTAACAGCTATATTTTAGAGTTGATACAATTGGTTCTAAACATCCATTACTTTATCTTCTGCGATATCTTCTGTTTTCCTATTCTTTTACTAATCCCTTTCATTTGAATTTGTTCTTGTACTACAAATAGCTTATCATCCCTACCATGTCATACCATTGTCATGGTCATCACCTCGATATCTATATTCTATTTTTGACCATCATATAATGCTCCCCTCATAATAAGATTAGTAGGCTTTTGTCCTATTCTCTAGTCATTACTTCAACTAATGCTTCTATTGATCCCTTATTTTGTTCCTTTGATTAGCTTGATTGTCTTGATAAACTAATTTCTATAAGGTTAATAGCCATTTCTTTTTCCTCTATTCCATTTATCATCTTATGATTTTATAAGTTGAACATGTCTTCTTGGTAAAATTATCTTCTAAATACCTAGTAAGATAGCTTTTAACATATTCTCTAATTCATCAATTTGTATAGTATGCATAAAAGTATCATTTATGAAAGTATAGCAAATCCATTTGCTATCATACAAGTTATTTCAAGTTGATAAGTTTTTGAAGTTTTATATTATTTCATACTCAATCCTTACTTTTCGTATCTTCTGATCCAAATTCTTACCTAAGTTTTAAGTCACATCAAGTTTAATGCTCTTTAGATAGACACATTCTAACCTATCATCTAGCCCTTAGTTTAGCTAGAATTCTACCTTCAAATGCCTTGTGACTTAGTTTTTATCACCTAGTGTGTATCCCATTTCCTACCTTTACTTAGGGTTAGTCATAACAATATTGTTATTAAAATGTAACATATGACTAATTCCTTTCCTCAAGTCTACTTTTTTTTTTTCTTTCTCTTTTTTATAGCTCTCCAAGTATTGTACTTCCATCATAACCAAGGGCTAAGGTACTTCATATAGTTAGCACTCATATAGTATTAAGTATGAGTTTAATAAATCTAAACTTTTAATTGACTTGGATCAATGAGATAGAGAATGACTTAGTCTAGTTGGGTTTGATTTTTAATTTGACAAGATTGACACAACTTTCGAACCAACAAGCCACATGAAGGAATTGACCGGTTATTAGTCTTATAATCGATGTAACATGACTAGATCAATAGCAAAGATAGAAACTCAACATAGAAGACATAAGAGTCATGATAGTTAGAGAATCAAACAAAAGAAACACAAGAGTTATAGATTTTCCATATTCTTCCTAGCTTAACTCATGTGTGCTAAACCGTTTATGAAGAATACTATTCCATATGGGTTTAGTTATATCCAAAGCTATATTTATTTATTTTCCTTCTGTAGACAGTGGTGGGTTTAAGTGTATACAAGATTACCCATTCCATAACCTTTTCTTACTATGCAGGGGTGCTATTCTTTTGCTTCCTTAAGTTAATCTAGCTACTTTAAACAATCTCATATACACATTCCTACTACCACATTTTCATCTTTATAAGGTTTCCCCAGCTCACAACATGACCAAATTAATTCTCTTCCTTAATCACAACCATAATATGTACCAAAATCTTTTGCCCAATTCCTTCAATACAACGTTTCTTACAAATTCCAAGGATTTCCTTCTCAAGATCCCCTTAGCTCCAATAGATTCCTAATAACTTTCTTATGGCTTTTCCCTTGGACTTACTTCAATCCATGTTACTCCTCACACCTTTCATCTATTCTTCTTAGACAACCATGCTCTATATTCCTAGACATGCATTAAATCACATCTTTGCCCTTACTTTGATCTATCAAGTCTACATAAAATACCTCAAATTTTTATTTCATTGCACTTCTAGACCCTATTCCCTAGGCAAGTCATGATACCCTAAGGCCTATTCTACAAATTATGCTATAATACCACCTTGTAATGCCTTGTCTCTCAAGGCATTTACTTATACTTTTACTCTGATATATGATGCTTAAGAGATGTTTTTTTTATACCATCCCTAAGTTAAGGACAAGGATAGAACCTTAATTGATTTGCTAATTCAACTCCATTATATAAATTTCTAATAAAACTACCTTCAATAAATATAAATAGCACAGTAGAACTTCAACAAATATTAGCCTCATTCAAAGTATCACATTTCACTTCATTGTTTAACTCATAATCTAATTTAAAAAATAAACTTTTACATTTAAAACCTTAATATTATAATCTTAAAAGTAGCATAACAACCGTCCTGCAAACTTGATTCTAAGAACAAGCTATGAAACTTTGCAAATAGTTATTCTCTCTTTTAACTAACTCAGTCTTCAAGTCTTAACTTATTTTGTCTTTAGTACCTAAGGTTAGATAAGCTAACCTCTCAACTCAGGTTTTGAGCCAAGTGAGTCTAAAACTAAACATAAAAAGCATAGCAACCAAGTATTTTAAATCATATCAAGTAGTATATATCGTATATTTGATAATCCAAACATCATGAATAACTCAACACATTCAGGCATCAAATAGTATTAAGCACACATACAACAATTCATCCATCATATGGATGTCATGCTAACACATATGACATGCACTGATATTAGTATCCTAGCTTAACCTAGCTTCTAATCTTGTTAGTCAACACTATCAGGCATCTTGATATAAAGTTTAAGAACCTAGAACAACAAGGACTTACTAAAACCCAAAATGTAGCTAGCTTAGTTGAAACCACATAAAGTGGCTAAAGAAACCCAGTGCGTAGTTAGCCTAACTAAAACCACATGATGTAGCTAAAATTGATTGAGTAATGCATATCTATATGCTTAAAACTTAGCCTAACAATATCTCAAGTTGAGAAAACTTGACCTATAAGTCTATTGCGTGCTATGTTGTGCTATGCTATGAATGCTTTCAAGTAACATATTTAGCCTAATCAAGTATAGGTTTTGATTCAACCCAACCAAGTATAGTTTCCAATGTTAATCAAGTTGAGTATGAATTTTGGCCAACTATTGAAAACCAAGAAAATGGAAACTAAGCTTAGTTTTTAGCCTAATAGTCAAATATCATTCATCATACATAAATCACAACTTTTACTCAAAGCAAAGTCATCTCGACATTCACTCAATGTCATCCAAGATTTACTAAGTTACAATATATTCTGATCATTCATCATATAAGGTAAGCACGCTTGTCAACCAAGTACAGTTGCATTACTAAGATTAAATAAGTCACATATGTAATGAATCTCATTCCATTATCGATAATACAAAACATAAGAATAATAATATACCAAGCAAAGGTTTATTATAAATGACATCAGCTCGGAGCATAAATACTTCAATATATCTTATGGCTATACATAACAAGTAAGTAAGTGATTTATGTTTTCAACCATTGCGTAAACACTGGACAACAAAGTGAGGGGTACTCACTTGGGCTAAGGCACAATTTCATTATCTAATACCACTAACATCACCTAGATACACTCTTGAAGTATCAACTCTCCTAACATCATGACAAAACTTGTTTTAGGTTTTGTGATGTTAGAATGCTACAACTTATATGTATTCCCACAGATTTTACTTTACAGGGTCGTTGTGGAAAGCTAAATATTATGTAACTTTATGCATTACACATATAGACTTGTAAATAAAAATATAATATCTTTATGTATATGATATGTTAAGATGTGTACATATAAGGGGATATAGGCAAATATATATATCTATATTATTAAAGAAAATGGGATTTTAACTAATTGCTTTTCTTAAATTATATATTTACTCTTTATTTACTATTATTTAACAAAAAAACTAACAATAAAATAAATTATTAAAGTTATAACTAATGGATAAATATGTCCACATACTCCTTTTTCTCTTTTTTTTTTTTTATTTCTTTACTTTCTCCAACTTTTTCCACTCTTCGCACCTACTTCTCTCTCTCTCCTCATTTTGTATTTTTTGCATACACAATGCAGGTGCATCAACCACTAGTGTATATATATATATATATATGTATGTATGTATTAAATCCTATACACAATTAGCTAGTCATAGGTATGTATATATTACATTTACATGTACATATTGGTAATAAATATGGAAACATGAAAAGTATATTAACCTTATTGCTTAAGGATACATACACAAACCTTTTGATCATATTATAAGAAATCCTTTGTGTCTTCATATATATTTTTATTTTAATAATGTCTGCGAAACTTCGTCATTGTCAAACATTAAGAAATATACATATCTTTGTCACAAGCTTTTATAAAAGAGTAGTCTTACAAGTTTGTTACAAGATACTATGCTTTAGGTAGGCATATACAACTTATAATAACATATTCATATTGTGATTATATATTAACATGTGAACATACGTACATATATATACTTATAACGTACTTGCTACCCATATATTTATATAACATATATCTTACAAGGCTATTTTTTCATGTTGTATGTTACGTGTTTACAATTGACCGACACATATAATCGTATTATATAAACTAGTACATTATGGAATAAAATTTAACACCATTTTACAATATTTATGTAGTATTGTAGTACATGAGCTCCTATATAGATATTCAAATATATATATATATATAACATACAACTTGTAAGTTATTATCATATAAGGCTTAAAACATATATTATTTCATAGTTATAGATCAATGTTGAGTAGGAAACCTATATATATTAGCATACTTTTAGTAGTGAACTAACATATGATCATACATATATATATGTATACTTGTTATATGTATAATATAGGAATACTTTATGAGCTAACCTTAAATACAGTTCTCTTGATGGTATATTATTTTAATCGTATTGAAACATAAATCCTTTTTGTGTAAAGTCATGGTCATATTTTAAGATAGTCATTGTAAAACGATATTTTCAGTAAACATTATGAATTTCCCATTTTATAGTGTACTTTCCCAAAATTAACCATTTGACATGTTACTTGCATAATAAAAATATATAATGTCAAATTATTTATTTCTACATTAAACTATATATAAGTTAAGGATTTACCTTAAATTTCGCTATGAACTCCAATGGCAATCCAATTACAACAATATTTCTACCATGATTGATATGCCTCCTATGATTCTTTAATTAGGACTAGTTATGTAATAAAATATATTTTATATATGCCCTAATCATTATAGTACCAAGAATTAGTGGTACATTTTTCCCTTAACAATACCATAACAAGTTATATTTATGCATGAGTTTTAACATGACATACAAGAAATTTATATCCATTTTATCCTTACCTTGAATATAGTACATTTAGACTTAAAATCACAATAATTATCAAATACTATACAATACTACGTTTGATTGGTAACATGACATATTAATATCACAAAAACATATCCTCGATATGGAATGGCTATTATGTTTATATATATATCCCTTACATAATAAACACCAAATAATTTCATATACTAGAGGTCAAGTACGACCTATATTAATTATTTGTTATACTTTGGTATTTATGAAACTTGATTCTATTCGATAGGTTAAGATGCTTGGCCTCCAATAGCTTAGTGGTAATCTTGGTTGATATAGTACATACGAGGATAAGGATTAGTCCTTTAAGTTTGTTTGTTTATGGATGGCAAAAGGCAAAGGAAGGAATAAATATTGACTCATGATTTCCATAGTTTAAGTAGTTAGCTTGAGAAAAAAAATTGATGAGGCTAAAAGTTAGTTAAGTGATGTGAACCAAAGTTAGGAAAGGGTAATATTGTAGCATTTTAACTTATGAGAAGTTAGGTAAAATTTCTCAATTAGTAGGCTAGGTAAATAATATTAATGCAATAGTAGCTCTTGTACTCTACATGCATTACATCACTTATTGCTTTAAGATTATCTTTAAGAATATGACGTATTGAATAGTTTTCATGTTGTTGTTATATTTCACTCTGTTATATAAGATAACTAAGGGGTTAGTGTTTACTGACTTCAGATACAGGTGTTAGAGATAGAAGTTTAAATAGCACTTAAAAACGTCTTAAGTGCATTTAGTGGCCTCTTATAAGCTGTAGTATTGCCCTTAGAATGAAGCTATGTTTTGATGTGTTACGGTTTGTTGGTAAGCTCAATTGTCTTATTGGAAATTAGAGACTAGAACCAGTTAGAGTAGAGTAAACATTTTATGCCTTAAGTTCAAGAAACAGATAATCATTCACTGTATTGGTATGTAACTTAAGAGCTCTAACATAGGCTAAGCACTCAACAAGTGTCATTTTAATGAGTATGAATGTAATTTTCCTTTTCAAATGAAGTATAATTGATTTTGTTAGTAGGTTTATGCTCTAAATTTTGATTGACCTTATCCCTATCTTAAGGATGGCATAATAATTCAATTTTTAGGTGCCATGATTGTAAAGAGACTTGTTTTTAAATAGGTTAAATAGGCACCTAAAGGGCAGGTAATGACAGTCATCATCCTCTAGTGTTTCTCCCTCTCCTACACAAAGGATCTTCTTTGGGCATTGATAGCAAAGGTGAGCAAGACTATGATACTTATAACACCTTTGACTAGAACTAACGATAGAACTCTTTACGACAATATTTTTACCTTTGGTTTTGCCATCTCAAGTCACAATGGGATTGCTAGCTTTAGGTGCTATAGAGGTATTCTAAATGGAAAGATGAAAGCTATCTCTTGATCTCAAGTTGCTAGCCACTCCTAAACCTAAAGAGTATCATCTTAGGCGACTCTAGCTCATCATATCCAATGAAAAGTCCCTTAAACCTATCCATATATTTCACAACTGTAATGTTTCCATGCTTAATGTTGATGTTATCTTGATAAGAGAAAGGAATGTATTTCTCCTTAAGTTTGGTTTTCATCTCTACCTAATGCTCATAGGTGGTTGCCTTAATTGCAAAAGCTGTCCTTCTACATTGGTCTAGTATGGTTTAGCTTGACTTATCAATAACATCTTGATGAAACATACTCTACGATCCTCAGACTTCCTATAGAGATCAAAGTATTAATCCAAAGCAGTGATCCAATGTTAAGAATCCCATTGAATATGGGTAGATCTACCTTGATAAGCCTAGTAGTGTTGTCAACACGATATTCATGGTATGGGTTTTCATAGCCGGGACCTAAGAAGTCATCTCCTTGAAAATTTTTATGTAGCATCCTATGATGTGTTGGCTTAACTCTTCGAGCATTCTAAGCTTTATGGTTCCTCGACAGCTATCATTTAAGGGGTGGGTCATCCTTTAAATTAAGATTTCTATCTTAGGCTTGATCTATAGTTTCTTTATTCCCACCTTGACCAATGAGTAACCTAGTTGCTTCTAAGTGTGACTTGTAAGGGGAGTCATCCCTAAAAGTTATATCATTGTAGGATTTTTTAGTATTGGTCGTTATTTATTTATTTTTTTTATGAGATATGAAAAAAGTATTAGTTGTTATTCTTTTTATAAGGTATGAAAAAAATAAGGTTTTTTTAGGGAACAAATGAAACAAAAGTTTTTTTTTTTTTTTTTTAAGACCAAAGACTAATTTAGGCTCTGATACCAAATTAATGATAGGACAATTAAAGTGGATTCATTTAAAGGAACGAAAACAATGCGCGGGATGTGAAAATTAAATTAAAAACTTAAACTAAATTAGAACTATAACAAAGTACGCTATAATAAGGATACGAATATAACCTTATTTCTGAATTTGCTTCCCTTCTTCATTAACACTCTAACGACGTCAATGTGAAGTGATTGAACCAATGTTGATTTCAAAACATAGCAATGTTAGCAACTTTGGGACAAAAGAATCTGATACGAATGAAGCCTCCTTGATTTAATTATTATTTAATTCAACGTAACCAACTGGGAGAAAGAATTGAATTGAAGCAGAGTCGCAGCTGATTTTGGAGGATGTCCAAAATTTGGAAATCTGGAAAGGCTACGTAATTGCCATCGATAAACGGAGACAGGTAAATGGAGATGATATAGCTTAATGACCTTACACCATCGATGAATTATTATTTAATGGCCTCATACTACAATTGAATAGATGAAATCACTCCAAATTGAGAGATAAATTTTATTTAATTCAATCTTCAGTCACTTAATGTTCAAAATCCAAGAAAGCCATTTGTATAAAGATGAAAATAAATATGGGCCATAAATATAAACCCAATTCGACAGTTACTAATAAACCACAAAAAATAATATAAAGGAAATTATAAAATTTTTTCAGACCGAAAAGATATTAAAATATGTCAAACCTAAAGATAATGTTTTCAATAAACAATTAAATATGAAAATCTTCATGTCATGCAGATGGATACCATTTTCGTAAACTCCTATGCATACACATGATACCGATTAATATAGGAATGAGAGGCCAGCACATAATTTTTTCATATAGAACATGAACGTAATAGAAACATCAAGCTTCATGACAAAAATACTAAAGGGACACCAACACCGAAAATGAAATTAATACACTACCTCCAAGCTCATTAAAGCTTAAAAGGATCAAAGGGCCAACTGAAAAGCTCAAGAAAGGAAAAAAAAGAACCTATCATGTATACCTTGAAAGTACAAGAGCTATTGAACCAGCATAGAGATAAACATGCTTCAGCTAGTGACCTTATGTTTCTAGGGTTTTGTTTCTCTCCTCTATGATTTTGTTAGAGGATGCTTTAATTTAGGAGAGATTTATTCAAAATTTTCAATTTGCCATTGTAAATACCTATATGTCAATGTGGACATACAAAGTGATCAAGAAGTAGCTTACTTCCCAGATTAATACAAATAAAAACATGTGTCATTATGTTACTAGTCACTAATAGCTCCCGAGATTACAAATAAAACGGAAAATAACAGGTAATAACACCAACAAGCGAAATTTCAGTTGAGTCTAATTTGATAAAGTTTATGTATAAATTTACATGGCAAAGAGATTATCCCACAATTTTTTATTTCCCACATAAATCTAGGTGCGCAAAATGTTATTTCCTGGAATTTTTCTAAGCGGTTAATTAAAAAATACATCTAATTGCAGATAGCACAAGGGCTATTGTACAGAAACAAGTACTTAAGAACCTGAAAACATCACTCTAGTATAACATGGGACAGTGTAAAACAAACTGAACACCGACAGAAAATGGCACATCTACGTGGACATAATTGATAATTCTTCCATGGTAGACAATTCAAATTAGGTTTTTGTCAAAGAAAATTGAATTCTGCACAATAACTCTACAGTGAAATTAGGCATTAAATCACACCAACCATTGAATTTCTCCTCACGCCTAGCGAATGCCAAACTAAACTCTCCCCATCCATCCAATACCCACATGTCCTACTTTTAGTCCCTCCCCCACCCCATTTCCCTATATAAGCACGACACTAAGTACCATCTTCACTCATCCCATCTTCTAGTAATATTTTTCATTTTAATTATCCAGAATGGCTAAGTCTGCATTTTTTAAGCTTGTTTGTGTGGCATTTATGTGCATGATAGTATCAGCACCCAAAGTTCAAGCAGCAATTACATGCACTCAAGTGTCCAGTTCCTTAATACCTTGCATTCCTTATGCCAAGGGAAGTGGTGCTGGAGCCCCACCAGTAGGTTGCTGCAGTGGAATTAAGTCCCTCCTCGGATCCGCAAAGACCACGCCTGACCGTCAAGCCCTGTGCAACTGCTTGAAATCTGCTGCTGCCGGAGTTTCTGGTATCAATTATGGCGTTGTTTCTGGAATCCCTAAAAAATGTGGTGTTAACATTCCTTACAAGATAAGCCCCTCCACCGACTGTAAAATGTAAAGCACTCTAACCTTTATTTATTTATTTATTTGTTAATTTTTTTCGTTTACTTAATTTTATTCTGTCCAGGAGTATCAACTAACTAATTAATTTTTTGTATATTTTGTTGCAGTGTCAAGTGAGGCATATGGCAAGATAGCATCCAGCCGGGAAATATTCAAATAATAATTGCCAGTGGCTTCTAAATAAAGATTTACACGACCTATTAGATCTTGTATCGGGGAGATTACTATGTTTTGCATCTGCAAGCACTAGGCGTACGTGTAGCAAATGAATACTGGATAAAGAATATTATATCATGCTATGTCTATTCAAGTGCTTGCGAGATTTTCTTGACCCTTATTTCTATTTTATTATTCCATAGAATTTTGCCCTTTCTATTCCAACACAAAGGGAAAAAAAAAAAAAACCTAAAACACAAACCATCTATGATGCAGTATATCTGCTGAAAATTCAAAAATATTTACTGCTCACAATATACCACTTGAGCGATAATGTGTGATGAGCAACGCAATTTTTAATGGCTCTTTGGATTGATTATAGGCCGCTACATGTCTCAAAAGCTTTAATTTAATCGTTATATATGTCTTAGATGTCCACATGGCGCATGAGTATAAAAAATTGACGACTACGAATTCATGTTGATCCATTTCCTTCTTATTCAAACTATAAATATTGAAAAGTCAAAAGAACTAGAAATAGAAATAATACAATATCAACATTATCAAGCTAAATCAAATGCTAAAAATGAAAACATTTTCGTAAACTGAAATATCAAAAGGTTCAAACTTAACGATTATATCGGTTTTCAAACATATAGAGGTACCTATAATGATAAATTGCAAAACTTGAATAATTCTTCCACAAATAGAAGTATCTTCATGAAAATCATGGAGGAGAGAAACAAAATCATAAAAAACAAAACATTATGTAGATATCGGGTTCTAACTAGTGCAATCACATCCAAGTCACATGAATATCGTGTTACACGTAACCTCAGAGTAATGATGTGGAGATAACACTCAATGGGATTATTAGAGAGGAGATGATAGGAAGGAGGAACAGGCAATTTTGGAGTTTTAAATGTACAAGTAACAAACAAGGAAGTTTAAGGAATTTAGGATGTCAATCTTGCAGTTCTTGAACAGCTAAGATTGTTCCTTTGCCTGAACATTGTTTAATCTTAGAGAGCTAAGATTTCATAATAGAATACCATTTCTCTGATCTTTGGAGTTGTATTAAATAAGGAGGAGTAGCTGAGTATTTATCAGCTCTTGAGCTTGATGATATCCATTTGATCATCTTAGCAATAGACTAACAAGATAGAATTTTACTCATTCCATAGTTATCTGGAATGAGCTTGCAAAGGCTTAAGACCAATAACCTTCCCATGGTGCATGAGCTTGCCTAAAAATGATTGGATGCAAATGAACCCGTTCAACGGTCTCAGTTTTAAGCCCATTAAGCCAAGTCTTCCTTAATCATCCCACATATAAATCGAATTCCATGAGCCCTACTACCTAGCCCAATGACTTAAGTCTAAATAAATAATGGACTAAGCTAAATGCTAAATATATGAATATAATAAATTCCAAGCCTCTACATTTTGTCTCCTAACTAAAATTCTTGGATGGAGTTCAAGTATTTTGAGCATTGATAACTTATTATGAATAGTTAGGTTGCTATTCGGCGCACGTGCACTCGTAAAGTTGAAAACTTCATATTATTAATGGATCAAAGCGTATGATCCCAACGCCAGCCCTGCCAATTTATTATTATATAGCCTTGTGCATAAGCTTGCGACATCTTTTAACTGCACCCATCTCTTTTTGGCATGTTGAAGAGATGTTGCCTCTACAGTAGCACTAATAAATCTTCAACACTATACAATCTTCCATTATGTAAGCTAATGATTTTGCTATACTATTTAAGTTATTTGTTGCATTGGGTTGATTTCCATGAACCATTCTTTTTCTCTTCAATCTTGCTTCAAATATAGGGGAAATATCCTTATCAAATCTTCATATATGTAATTGTCAAGTGTCTTGAATTATTATAACTGAACCTAAATTATAATCGGACTCAATTTACGATACGAACATGTCTTCCCTTTTCTTCTTCTTCTTCTTCTTCTGTTTGTTTTTTCCTTTTCAATATGCTTTCATTATATATATAAAAATGAGTTAATCCTTGCAACCTTTAATAGTAGCCCTATAATATCCTTCTAGTAGCCAAAAAAAAAAAAAAAAAATCTCCATACAAAGTTTTCTTGATCTAATACCATTTGAAAAATCCTTCTCCCATAATATATATATATATATATATATGGCTTCCTTGTGAATGTATGCCATGAAATGGGCGAAACATGAAGGAGACACTTCAATTATGGATATGAATTTACTTGTCACAATGGTGAGTCATCATCCCTCTTTTTTTCGTTATTATATGACATTAATCGAGATCGCAATTTACTAAGGCACAAACTAGTCAAGAATCACGGCTTGAAGTCACATTACTCTTGAAGCTCACTCGTGTAGCAAATTCGCAAAAATACATCTTGGCAAATCCTTTCTCCAATCTTCTAAATCTTCACTTGCCATATTTATTTTTATCCATATCACCACTCATATCTCTTCAAAAAGATTAGATTTAACTCGATATTTTTTATCCAAATCAATCAAAATCCACTTAATATATCTCAAATCTTTCAATATCTATCTCTTGATTCCATCTCATTAGCTATATATATATATATATATATACGTATATATATTTACAGTAGTCATCAACTTTACTTATATCAATAGGTGAGTTCTCTTCTTCCTTTTCTTTTTTTTTTTAAATAAATTTACTAGCCTAATTTCTTGCATCTTCTCATATAGATTGGTCGCTAAGAACATTAGCTAATTCTGTCATTCAATCAAGAGTGACATGAACCTTTACAAATTATCTAACCTCAAGATCTCATCTTTCCAAGTTTAGTTACTTTATATTCACATTCTAAGAACATGGTTACATGCTTCTTATCCTTATATCAAATATCTCCATGTGGAATATTTCATCTCTTGTATGTTATCAAACCCCTATCCTATCCCACATTTCGACTGTCAATCAATCTTGGTTGTATGATCATTATCAGTGACCACTAGTATTTGATTACCGAAGAGTAACTCAACTTGCCTTGTTCTTATTGATCACTACCTTTATTATTGATATGTATATAAAACATCAAATTTGACATAGGGTAGAGATGCTTTGATGAACTACGTATTATATTAGATTTACTATGTAACATTCCTTGGTCGGCACTCTTGATGAGTTTCAAAAGACCCTTGATCTAGTAATTAATCTATCTACTTGTGGATGCCTTGCATCAAACTTTTCTAGCTTATGTTAATACTAAGACATAAGCTGAAGGTACAAACATGTACCAAAAAGAATTTATTTACATAATCTTTTTTTTTTTTTTTATAATTTCCTCATTCAAGTTCATACCCCCTACCTTACTTTACTGGTGAACATGCTTTCTTGTATAAATTAGTCCTTCTTCCCAAATAGTAGATATCGAACTATGTTTATGTACACTTTTTCCCTTTATATATTTATATTCCTACATTTATATAGCATAAGTGTCAGAAATCCTTGCACATTACTAAAACCTTTCTTTCAATGGTTTGTCCAAGAGATATATAAATATATATAGTATTGCTTACCTATGATTGCTGTAGACGGATGAAATGGCTCCAATAAGGCTAAATGAACCTTTGTTTATCATCGAAACAACTTGTTGAGTATGGGTTTCTTGAATTAGAGAATATATTGATTTTGCACTCTAATAGGGAAAAAGAGATGAAGACTAATCCAAGTCAAAACACAGAAGTAGTGAAGCTGAAGGACTTGTTAGTGCATCAAGATAAATATCCGCCACCAATCCAGTATCCTCGGGATAAGCGACTAGACGAGACTATTTTTGAAGACATGTTCTGGGACAAAGCAAAATGCTGAGAAGCCCATGTGACACCTTGTATCAATGGTGGTTTCCAATTTATCTAGCGTGAAACTTGTGTTGATTCTAGAAATATTATCAGGAGAGATTCAGTATTGCGTTTCAGAAATGAGAGGAGAGAGCTACCTCTCTATAAATACCCAATTTACATTCTTGAAGGAGCCACCCTCTAGATGGGATGATTAGGTAGTATACTTTGCAAAGAGCCAGAGTACGTAACTTTTTTGAAGAAGGTGAAAGTCCTTCATGCTATTGCCAATTCTACTTGGTTGTGGTTCCCATAAATGAGTGGAATTGAAGTATGGTGGGTAATCATCTAATGTTGGAGTATTCAAACCTACACGTTTATCACTTTATGAGAGAGATATCTCTAACATTAGAAGACATAAATCTATAGTGTAGACTTTAGAAATTCAACTTTTCAGACATGGTATCGGACTCGAGTATCGTAGATATTTCCCTAAGTCAATAAAACCGTATAAAATGAAAACTGATTAAAATTTTAAACTCGAAACTTCAAATGAACATGAAAGACTCTATTATACAATTTGAAAACCCTAATTATTCATGAAAACCCCAATCCTCACATATGTATACTTTTAAAAATGTAAATCTAAACTTAATAGAAATTATAAATATCAAATCATAAAAATTTTAAAACTTTATAAAATTATCATTAATTTTTGCGAAATCATATGAAACCGATAATGAACGAATCAAGGATGATTTCAAGTAATAATAAACAGGAAAACTAAACTAGTTAAAGGAATAAATTAATAAATTTACAAAATTAATTTTACTTATGTACATAAGTAGCCCCATAATATCTATATATATATATTACTAAGCAATTTCTTTCTCTTTTCTCAATCTATCATATGATATATATATATATATCTATATGTTGCATAACAAAGCGATGATCTTAAATAATTAAGCCAATTGAATCTTAAGCTCATTAGTGCAAGTAAGTTATTCCTGAATTGATGAAAAACCCTAAAACATATTTAAACTTACTTGAACCTTAAAACCTAGGATAATCAAGAATGTATTACCTTAAATAAATAATTAAAAATATAATTTAAATAAATTTTATTCAACTCTAGAAAATTCTAAAATTTTTTAAGAAGCAAATCATAACCTATAAATTAATTTGAGAACCAAACCCTAAAAGAATTATACACAAGACAATTCCTTTATCTTTACTTATATGCCATGTTTGTAAACTCTACCTTTTAACAGGCTTGTGAATCAACTAAGAGTACTTTCTAAATGTTTTCAAGGATTAACTAAACTAAGAATTTAAGTTTACATTTAAAAATAAATTTAATTTTCTAATTTGAAACCCTATTATCGATAAAACTCAAATACGAGAACTATGGATTCTAAAGTCACTTAAAACCCAAAACCTTTAAACAATTAAGGACTTTTAACCCTAAGTGGCTAATTAAGAATTTAATTTGAATAATTTTATTCAACTTTAGAAATTTTCATAATTTTATAAGAATTAAATCATAACTTATAAATCAATTTAAGAAACAAACTCCAAAAGAATTTTATATAAGACAATCTCCTTATCTTTATACATAAGACTTGTGCACGTGAATAAGTAAACTAACCAATCATCCTAAATAACTTATCAATTGAAAGTTAGAATCATTTATCTATTGATAATTTATAAAAAACTAGTGATAAGACATTTCCCTTATCACACTACAACTTATACTACATATGGACAAGTTATCACATTATTTTATGTGTATAACTTTTAATTAAGTGACAAGACAACACTGTGCCCTATTTGCTTCCTACTTGACCAATTAGAAAAGAAGGAAAAGAGAGGTCATGCCTTGTCATTTGTCTATCACTTAAATGTCTTACACATCTATTATTCACCTCTTAATGCTTACATCATCTAGTCTTGTAAAAAAGTTGGCATTTGTGCAAACTAAAAGACAACTAATTAAAGCTTCTTAAACACACTTCTCCTCCCATTCAAAAATCTACCACACTTTCTCTCTTTCACTCTCATTTTTACTTCCTTTTCTCTCACTTTAAACACAAACCAAAAGAAGAAATCCAACCCCATAAAATCCCAACATTGCCGCTACTATTTTTGCTTCCATACTCATGGCACTAAGCTTTATTTTGTGCCCTCTATTTATCAACTTTAAAAACCACTTTTAGGAACTTTAAAATATCTTTAAAGGCTCACTTCAAAGATCAAGACTTTAGTTTCCAAAGGAGCTTGCAAGAAGAAAGAGGAACAATAAGAAACATTAGAGGATACTTAGTTGCATAACCACTATTTCTACGCTTTTAGGACGGGTAAGTTGTTTTCTTATTAAAGTGACCTAATATGTCATATTAGGAGACCATGATTTCTCGAGGATATGAGCATGTTCATAAGATGATAAAATAGCTAAACCACCTTAAGAAGTAAGCTTGTTAACCCCTTTACATGAAAGTTGAAATATGAGCATCTTAGAATGGAAGATTTTAAGTTGAGAAGATCATGAAAAATGTACATGAATGAGGAGACATGATCCTGAACGTAGAGTGTATGCGAGTTATTTAGATGTTATTTCCACTTTTATTAAGTTAAAGATACTCAAACCTAGTCTTAGGTAAAGGAAAATCCATTACATAAAGCTTTTATGAAGAAACTAACTTTGTAAGATACGAACAATGATATGGAAGTTATGATAAGTATGAGATCTACTATTTTCATATAAAGTATAAGCTAAGTAATCATCTCATGGAAGAGAGGTTAAGTCAAGATTTGAATATAAGTAGCTTAGGTTCATGATTTAATACCTAAACTTAAGGAAATGATAAAACAAGTTGAGAAACCAAGTGAGTGCCCCTTAGATTCTTGACGGCCATATTTGGAACCACAATAAAAGTCACTTAAAAATATGATAAAACCAAGTAAACAAAGTAAAAAGACTAACCAAGGCAAGTGTGATAAGTGTATAAAGCCTAAAACTGAAAACCGAGCCCCCAAACTCTCAAAACGAGTTTAGAACTCTAAGTTGGGCCTTCATTAAAATTCTAACCAGCACTTTAAAATATTAAGAAAGATTGTTTTGAAGCCCACAAGAAGTCTACCTAAGACTCCATAAGCCTAACAAAATCACTAACTTTAGTTTGAACAAAAAATAAGCCTATTTGACAACTTAAGCCCACATAAAAGCCTAAGGAGTTGTTGGTAGCACTAAGAGTGTAAACTAAAGTTGAAAATCTAAACTTAAAGAGTATTATAAGTTAGAATAAAGTCCTAAGACTAAGCCCAAAGAATTTCCTAAGTTACCAAAAAGCTCGTTAACCAGACAAAGCCCAAAAGCACTCCAAGTCATGAGGATTGCTATTGTTTTGACATGTGGGTAGTTTTGTGTGCCTCATTATGAAAATCTAACCTCACCACGTTAAAGTACACTCGAAAACGATGAAAATTGGCTATAAGATCATAAAAATTGGATTTAAAATGAGAAAGTTATATGTGATTAAACTTTAAGTAAAAATCGAGAAAAATATGAAACCAAGTCGAAAGTATAACTAAAAGGATCTTAGTTTAGCTTTCCAAATTCTATTTCAAATCCTTATAGTATTATATTTGCGATGTCTAGGGGACCCGACTTTTGGGAGACGACCTATCTTGGATTATTTTAATGGATCCACATGGCTGAGTGAGTGAATTCCTGATAACTCTTTACTTGATTTTGCTTGTAGAATAAATGCATCTAAACTTATATGTATAAATTAGATGCTTGTGGGATATAGGAATTGCTTGTGTATGAATTTGTGATTGAATGCTATGGTTTGCTAATCATATAACAATAGAAATTGTTTGTGATAATTTGTACGTGCGATTATATGAAATGAAATTGTTTAAACACCATGAAAAATCGGATTAACCACTTATATGATTAAGAAATTAAATGGATCATGCATTCCTCATAATTGCATTCAAATAATACCGACTACCGCTTCATGTAGAAGATGGGAAGAGACTCATAGGAGGAGGGCCCCCTATAGGATTAGGCACTAGTTATGTCATCATCTTTATTGAGTCTCTATCCTAAACTAATGGGCTTACTAAGCGCTAAGAGATGCCAATCGTTGGCGAGGGGCCGTGTCTTGTAGCTTCTGCTTAGGGCATGTGTTTGTGAACTGTGGGGGCCACCACATCGCTAGACTTAGGATTTTGAAAATATGGTTTATTGTTCGGAAAGAAAGTATATTATATACAATCTATGTATATATATATATATGGTTTTGTTTTGACTTAAGTACAATATGCAAATGAATTAAAACCTAAGGTCTAAAACCCGGATTTTAGTTTAGGTCAATCAATTATCTTCATACCCCGGCTACAAGGAGCGTAATTCTAAGTTGTATGCAGTTCTTAGGCCATTACATGTGTTGTTTGGCATACTAATTGATCATGTATTCATATGTTTGTACATTAAATAAACTTTTGCTATGCGGTATTGATGAGGTGATTTATCTCACTAAGCATAAGCTTACACCCCAATAGTTCTTTTCCTTATAAGTTGATCGATAGTTGGGACAAGGATAAGAACCGAGTGTAGAGTGTTACCATTGAATAAGTATGATGAAAAGCTTGTGTAGTTAATTCGGAATGCTTCGAAAAACAATTAATATCTCAATTAAGTTTAGTATCTTTAGTAAGTTTAGAATTTTCTATCTTATTTCATTATTTTGGTAGGGGATACTGATTCTCTGCGGTTTTGAGGAACTATGGAAAAATAGATATCCATAATTATTTATATTATATAATGAGTCAATGAACTAAAATTAAAGAATCTAGTGAATAACTTTTTAAAGTCTTGTAATCTCTGACTTGTAAGATGATTTTCTTATTATAGGTGCACACATGATATGGAAATTGTAGGCAATACTATTAGGTCCTCCTTAGGGTCCTTATATACATAGCTTTAGACGAGTCGACCTTACTACCATAACAACCTATCATAAAGAACATAGCTTTCGGACATCTTTAATGGGTGCTTTGCAAGTTACCTACACTAAGAAGAAGAAGCCATGTTTTGCTTCTTGGCTCGCATATTTCTTCAAGGAGCAAAGGAAGGATAGGCCTTAGGTTCTAAGCCTATGTTACGGGAAAGAGTCAGTACCTTCATATCTTCTTTCTCTTTCTCTTTTTTTTTTTTTTAATTCAAGTGTTGTAGTTGCGTCTTCTACTCATATGTTCTCTTTCCCATTTTTGTAGGTAAGAACTTTCTGTTTTCATCTTGCTTAGCTTTCCCTATTTATAATCCCTGGAGGGCTTGAGGAAAGTGTTTCTTCATGACTCTTTCTCTTAGCCATACACATTGCCTAGGGTAAGAGATTCGCTCTAGGTCCCTTCTACTTGGGTTTACTTTATCGATGCTTCGACTTATATCACCATACTTCTATATGTTGGAAAGGTCGATATGTGATCATTTCACATATAGACCTGATGTTCCTTCAACTTTTCTTTTATAAGTAGTTTCAAAGGCATTTTACCCCTCCAACTGCATAAGACCAACCTAACTTTGTTCTTCGTAGAGTGTGGACCTAGGTTAAGGGATCAATTGATCAATCACTCCTGTAGCTTATTGACATTGAGAGTGAATTCACATTTTGTCCTTATGTTGAGCAAATTGTAGCATATGAAGAAAGTAATGGACTTTATCCTCTTAGCTTAAAAGGTGAGGTTATCTTAGTAGAAAACCAAGAAAATATCTTCGATTCCCAAGCTAGGTTCCTCTTATGGTGTATTCCAAGAAGCTTAGCTTCCCTTCTTGATAATAAAGACTAAGTTGGTTGCTTTTTAGAGTGAAGAGTCATGGTGTACTCTCCCCATTGGGTTGGACGTCAACTTAGTTTTGACCAAAGAGTGCCTCGCCTGATTATTATGACCGGGAGTTTTGAATTTTGCTGCCTGTCACTATATTTAAATTACATTAGGGAGATTTACCTTGGAAAGCGATACCTATTCTTTCCTTCCACTAGTTGCTTAGGGTTTCTTCCCTTGATCATATTGCATATCGAATAAGATTGGGTGACCTAACAAAAAACTTTGCGGGTGAATATTTAGTCTTTCAATAATGGCTGACACATTGGATGAATTGCCTGGATACATTTTGAGCTTATGCCTTTGCATCAGTAGGTGATACATTTGTAAACCTACTATGTATCTTTATGAATTCTTTCTTAAACTCCTAAGGCCCAAGTCTTAAGGTAGTAGAGATGCACGAGGAGCTATTACTAAATAATCGAAATGTCCTAGTAGGACAACAAGTGTAAAACCTTCTTTAAAGTCTAAGAGCAGTTACCCTTCACCTCTACTAGTGGATTTGAGACAAACTAAGCGAGCATTTATTTAGGAGGTAACTTTATTAGATGCATCCTATTATTTTTATATGTATAATTTTTTTCTCCTTTTGTATTCATACCTCTGACTTTATTTCTTTGCTCTTGCAAGTTGAGATGAGCTTTCCTATTATGGTTAATGAGAAGGATAATGCTACTAACTTGAGTTCTAGGGTTCGTCTAAACAATCCTACTATACCAATGTTAGCTTCAAATAAGGATGATGGCGATGAAGACTTGGTAGATTATGGTGAATCTCCAGTCTAGTATGGAGATGCTGATGATGGTAGTGGAACTGAAGAGTTGAATGATTCCCCCAAGGTACAATACATTACTTCATCAATTATTGAGTATTGTGCCAGGTAATGGTGATACTTATGCAAATGCGTGGCTATGCTTAGGGACTCATGAAGGTCAACTATATGCAATATCTGTTGATGTCTCTCTACCCTAGTTACTAACTTATCTCATGCAGACATGGTAGCAATTCCAGAAGCCATCTCGGAGGAGACAGTATCCTTTCATGGATTTGATGTTCCTTCTTGTCTATTGGACCCATTAGAGAAACTTTATGCTATGGACCAGGATTTCTAAAGTGAATCTCTAATGTTAAGGACAAAGTTGACCAATACCATGGTGAAAATGTTGGGAGAAGTTGCATTATTACTCGAGAAGTCTTAAAGGTCTCTATCAGATAATAGGCTACAATAATTGATTAGCTATGTTAAAGGTGCTCATCTTCTAAAATTCAAGGTTAGTAGCTTAGAGCCAATTGTTGCTAAAGCTAAGAGATTGCTAAGTTATTGTGCTACTATGAGAAGCCAGGGTAAGCTAGTAGTGAGGATTCAAGCCTTGCAGGGTACTATTGAGGAGATGGATCGTGAAGTAAAACATTTATTAGATAATATGGACCTTGAGTTTATAGTAGGTCTAGATTGCTACCCTTAGTAGAGTTTGGCTATATTCATTTGTTTTGCTAATGTTCATTCTTCCTTTTATTTTATTTTATTTTTTAGTATTTGAGTTATTTTCACCACTTTGTAATAAAACTTGATGATTGAATGAAGTTTGATTGCTTTCATTTTGTCCTTCTATTCTTTATTTATTTAAATTACTTGCTTGTATCAAATAATAAGGCTTCTTAGCTTAGAGGTGGCCTATGCCAGTAAGACTTGTAAGGGTCATTGTGCGCTTTAGGAGGTAGTGCCTCACTTAGCAATAATAGTGTAAAAGAAATGTTATGATAATAGGATTTACTTCTTATGGCTTGTGAAGCCTAGAGCATAGCATTACGCATTGGAAGGAGGCTATGTGATCAGGTTCCCATCCTTACTTGATAGTTGTGTCATCAATATAGTTTTCCATGAAGTCATGCATCATGTCATAAAATATGGCAATCAATGCCTTCTAGTAGGTAGCTCCTGCATTCTTGAGTCCAAATGGCATGACTATGTAGCAGAAGCTTCCTACTAATGTTTTGAAAGTAGTGCATTTAGCATTTCCAATAGCCATCTTTATTTGGTTATAGCTACTAAAGCCATTCATAAATGAGAATAATTTATGTTCAGCTATGGCATCCATCAATGTGTCAATATTTAGCAATGGGAAATCATCCTTTAGGCAAGTCTTGTTAAGATCACGAAAGTCCATGCAAATGCTTATCTATCCATTCTTCTTTTTCATTAGCACAATATTGGCCAACTTAGTAGGATGTCCAATAAGCTTAATGAAGCCAGCTCGAACTAACTTTTCAATCTCTTCTTTTATTTTTACTTCAATTTTAGGACGAAAGATTCTATAAACCCCATAAATTTAGCTTCTTGGGTATCGAATTCATTTAAGTATTATAGGTAATTACCCTGAGTCAATAGAGTCGATAAATTTAAAACTGATTAAAATTTTAAATTCAAACATAATACGAAGAAGATAAACCCTAAAAATTTCGATTGAAACCTTAATCGTATACAAGATCATAAACCCTATATACGCGTAAACACTAAAATTGAACTCGAACATGACAAAAGCTCTAAAACTATAAACTAAAGCTTATAAAATGAATAATTATACCCTAAAAGTATTAAAAACCTAATAGAATATGATTATCAACCAATATATGTAATTATATAAAATTGTTAACGAATATGTTGAGATAACTCCTCAATATTATAAATATAATAGGTAATAATTTAATTAATAAAGTTTATAAAATTTCAAATATTATTAGACATATAGTTTTATAATTTTACATTTTGAATTATGATTCTTAATTTTTTTTTTCTCTTTTTTCTTTTTTTTTTCCTTTTTCCTTTTTCCTTTCCTTAGTTTTTTTTTTATCCTTGTTCCACATGATATTTTTTCTTCTTTTGGACATTTTTTTAAAGCAGCCCATGTGTTGAATTTGCATGGTTAAGAGTAAAGGATGAGCAAAATGTCTAATCACCTTATCTCATCTCTTACCTTTCTTTATCTCTCTTTTTTTTTTTAATTATTTTTATTTCTTCTCCTCTCCTTTACATCTACTCAAAAGTGGAGTGTACTTGGAAAATTTTCTTTTACTCCCTGGAAGAAAAGCACTAAAAAAGAACACATACTAAATTTCTTTCTTCAAAACCGTGACCTTCCCCCACTTTTCATTTAGTGTTATTTTATTTATTCCTTGTATTTTGACACAATAAGTTGAAGAAGAAAACAAAGCTCTTGGATCAACAATTCTTCTAGTTATAAGAAGAATAGTTAGGTACTATTTTTAAAGTATTTATTTTGTTAATTTATATGTACTCTTATTGTATATGTATATTTTGTAGAAATACATGTATTTAGGGAACATGTAATATAGTTAAGTTTGTAAGACCTTTTCTTTATATTAAAGTATTTGTACACGTGATTAAAGTTATGTATATATATATATATTGTTAATTATATTCTCTTGTACATGTAACTAGGTATGCGTCATGTATATATATATAAATATATGTATTTATATAACTATACGCATATATGAGATGAGATCACAAATATATAATTATATGATACGTGTGGTCACACATATATAGTATATATGTTGATTTATTTTCGTTATTTTCATATAAATATCTATGTATAAGTATGGTGTGTAATTATTATTATATATATAGCACACGTACATATATATAGTATATATTATATTTAGGATCATATTATAAATTTACATACGTACATATGGATAAACGGGTTAAGAAAACGCAAGTATAAGAGTATATGTATAAGTATAGAAATATGTGTATTAGTAGTGTGGTATAAGTACATGTATATACCTAAATAGTATATATATACAATATACGAAACTATTGAATTATTAAATCAAGCAATATATATATATATATATATATATATAAATACATATGTATGCCGTGGGTTTAAGAAAAAGAATTGAGTTAATTTACAAAATTTAATAAAATATAATAATAGATATATAAATATATAAATATTAAGTAAAATACAAAATAGAAAAAATAGAAAAATATGAAAAATTCATAAAGATGACATGTAGAACATCCATAAGATGTTACGTCAACATCCTACAATTTTAATTAAATTCATACTTATTAATAATAAGAAAATAATTAAATAGTTAGGAAATTACTAAAGTAGCAAAAGGTGTATTAAATAAGTATTTAACCTTAAAAATAGCAAAATAAGTGAATTGTTCTAAAATAGACTTAAAAATAAGAAAACTACAAAAATATAAAATTTAGATATTTATTAAATCATAAATCTTTATGGAAAAGCTTAAAATAATAAATTATAATTATTTAAGTCAAAAAAATAAAATTCATAATATTTTTAGATCATAATAAAAATTACAGGTCATAATGTCTAAACGGAACCCGCTACGTAAAAGTATGTTCGAAAATGATAAAAAATTAACTATAAATCTATAAAAATTAGAGTTAAAACGAAAAAGTTATATGCGATTAAAAATTTAAGATAAATTGAGAAAAAATAGGTGAAAGATTTAAATTAAACTATGTTTATGTCATACTAGAGTTATAATGGAAAACTAAGCAAATAATAATAAATATTTAGTTAACCAAGGAACTTAACTTCTCAAAATACTTACAAGTTTTATTATCTTTTGGTTATTCAATTATCGAGTTTTGGAAATCCTAATGGCTGAGAGAGCGAACATCAACTTAAGTGGGGGAGTTCTAATGATCTACTTGTTATGCTACATGTTGGTTGACACCAATTATTTGTTGAATGACTGATTGCCTTATATATTATCATCCGTATGATCACCTTCTTAAATTGGTAAATATAACTATTTGATTAAAATAACCTGTTATATTTATTGCATATTTATGAGCCAATTGGTATATTGATAGAGAGTGCTTACTTTGCAAATTTTTTAGAAAAGTATTTTTTGGAAAACTTTTTTCCAATATTAAATATATTTTGTATGATTTCTATGAGAGCCTATAGTGCTCATGAATGATATTTTATCGTTAAGACAAAACTAACATAGTATCTCTAATTATTTACGAGATGACTTGCATATTTGTTCTTGTGGGGCCTTGGATATATTTTGATAACGAGAGGACTCACTTTAAGTGTTCAATAGGCCTTGGATATGTTTGGTGGATGGCCCTACTTAGGGTCTACCTATATTGATTGCTGTTTCTCGGCTAAGGAAATAATTGAGTACCATTTGGAGGAACAGTTCCCTTAGGTAGCCTTATGCAATTAAGGTGAGGTGCTCCATACGAGTAAGTATAAAGGATAATCAACGTATAGAGAACATAAATCTACATCTTTCATAATTTCGAACTCCTATAGATGTGTTGCTTGCATTCACTACGTATGTATTTATTTCGCATATAGATAAATTGCATGTGTGTTAATAATGTTTGATAACTTGCTTGAATGATAGTGGTGAGAAAGGAACTCATTAAGCTATGGTTTGCTCATTGCCCTATAGTTTCTTTTGCAGGTTCCTTTAAGTAAGGATTGGGGAAAAATTTTGACAATAGAGTACAAATCAGAGATATGTTTGATAATGTTAAAGTTGATAGAAAGGTGTATAGTTGATACAGAAATAATTTATATAAAAAATATTTATATGATAAGATTATGTATAATATAGTATTTCTTATAAATTATGAAGTTATTTTACCTTGTCTTAGTATTTGGTAGGGGATACTAATTCTTTGTATTTCTGATGGACTGTAAATATCGGATATTTATAGTCACTTATATTTTATAGTAAGTTAATTAATTAAAAATTGAAAACCTTAGTAACTATTTAGAGTCTTGTCATCTTTAACTTGTAAGGTGGTTTTTATATCATGGGTGTACACGTGATATAAAAATTTTAGGCAATTTTATTAGGCCCCCCTTAAGGTCATGTCAGATTCACTGTCTTAATTTTACTAGCTTAACCCTAGGCATGATGTTCAATCTATGCACCACTAGACTAAGGTCTAATCCTGACATTTCATCATATGTCCAAGCAAATGCATCCTTATATTCCTTTAGCAACTTTAATTGGTAGACCTTAATTTCTTACAATAGATTTTTGCTAATGAAGATAGGTCACGAAGACTCCCCTAGTCCCATTGGGTCCAACCCTTCAATCTCTTCAGCTTGGGGTTTCATTTAGTCTTGCATTTGAGGAGAGGTAGAATGGGTTTCTTGTATTGGTATGGGATCTAAGGAAAATAAAAAGGCCTCTTCGAATCCCGAAGACCATCATAAGTAATATACCTTTTGCCCATCATCCCTAACAAAACTTTCTATTGCTTCAACTTTTCTCTGCTTCTTCTTACTCCCATGGGAGCCTTACATTTTCCTCTTCTTCTTTTGTTTATCTTAGGCCTCCTCCCATGTGGACAATGATGTGTCGAAGAGTTTTGCAACGGCAGTCTCTCCATCTTCAACATACACATCAAAGAACCTTGCATCGGCTAGATAAGACCCATTATATTTAAACGGGTTCTTCGTTGCTAGAATGAAAACATCTTTACCCTTCTAATGGCCGTTAATGTATTGGTGTCATGTTAAGGGTATGAGGTTGTAATTGTGTAGCCACTTCCTCCCAACTAGAAGATGGTAAGATATGGGCACATTGATTATGTAGAATCACGTGGACCTCTATATAGGTCTAACTTTGAAGTCTACATTAACATAACCTATTGTGTTTGTGGTTATTTCAATAAAGCTATTTACAGTAATACGTTGCTTAACCAGACATTGGTTATCTATCCTTACAGCCTTAAATGTAGACATTGGCATAATGTTTATGAAAGAGCCATTGTCTATGAATGTCCTCTTTCGCACACATGTCTGCATTAGTAAAGAATATCGTATTCTTGTGTGCATTGGCCATCCTTCATACTGGCTGTGATATACTGCACTCCCCATATTGTCTCTTAGAAATTTGGCTAAGTGCAGTTGTTGTTGCAGGTATTGCGTCTTCATCAAATCCCAATAAATTGAAGAACTTCCTAAAGTTGGAGGTCTTCATTAAGGTGGTAGCCACTTATGTGTGTACTCCTTGGTTGGTTTCTATTACTGCTTCCTTCTCTTTATGTAACTCATCCTATAGCATATCACCTTCTTCTTGTCTCAAATTATGGCTAACAACACGTATAGCACCCCATTGTGATGCATATTCGGGGTCGGACTTATGGAAAAATATTACAATGAAGTGAATCAAGGAAAAACAAAGAAAAGCTAGCAAAGTCCGAGTAGCTATTAACTAGATATGACACACTAATCGATCTTACTTAGCCTACAATCTACTCGATATGACTTACCGGCCCGAACTAAAGGGTCACTCGCTACTACTCCTTGCTAAAGGGAATAAATAAGAATTGAAAGATAATGAGAACACTAGGGTTGCTTAAAGGAGAACTTAGATAAATTCTTATAATTGAAGTTGTTGTCTACGTACAATTAAGTAAGGTTTTATATACTCATTCACTAGGGTTACTTTACATGTATGAAAAGACAAAAGGATAATCTTACAACTAGGTTATAATATATACTAAAAAGGATAAAAGAGACAAAGAATATTCAATATAGAAAAGTAAAGAATCCTTTTGGAATATCATACTAAAAGACACGTGTTGTTTGGTAGTTGGATGTCAAAAATATAGTACAAGTGAACGAGAAAAAGAATTTGTAGTCAAAGGTCGACTTTATCTAGATTAAGTCAAGGCCCAATCATTCTTGATGTAGAGTAGCTAACTTGGGTTAAGGTTAGACATTTGTGGTCAACTCTAGAGCTTAGCTCAAATAGTCTTAGGGCTATCTATTTGGATATTCTATCATGGTATAGTTATTTGGTAGGCTCGATGTAGGTAACGACTCAGTAGTCAGGTCAATAAAGGAAGGAAACATAGAGGTTAAGATAGGAATTTTCATCTCAGATGAGACTTCGAGCTAGTATTCTTCGAGTGAGTCCTAAAAGTCCTCTAGCTCGGCTTCGTATAATCAACCTAGGGGGTTGATTCCTATCATCTACCTAGGAGTCGGAAAGATTTGTCCTCAATCTAAAGTGGTCTTTAGTTCTTGTTCTTCTAGGATACTTGTGCAATTTTCTATTGGTTGGTAGGAAATCAAGTCATATGCATTAAAAGTGAAAGAAATACTATAGTCATTAGGTAATTCAATTTGGTAGGCATTAAGGCTGACTTTCTTAAGGATCTCGAACGAACCATCGCCTTGAGGAGGTAGCTTGTTTTGTCTCAAGTGTGTAAATTGTTCTCAACTAAAGTGAATCCATACTAAGTCTTCTGGTTAAAAAGAAATAGCTCGGTGGCCTTAATTACCAATCTCTTATTTTCTTTGATTGAACTTAGTGATGGTCCTAGTTATAGGCTAGTGTAACTCTTGCAATTCTTAGGGTCGGTTGACTTTATATTGACTCTCTTTAGCAACTGCAAGGGTACCAATCATATTTAAGGGGATAATGGGATTAAAGCTATAAATGACCTAAATGGAGTCTTTCTAGTAGTACTATGGATAGTTTGGTTGTATACGAATTCCACACCTAGCAGACATAGATCCCGGTCCCTTAAGTTCTTTCCTATGATAGCTCTGAGTAAGTTGCTTAGCATCCTGTTCACTATTGTAGTCTAACCATCAATTTGAGCATAGCTACTATAGATAAATACTAGTTTGGTTTCAAGTCTTCTCTACAGAGTTTTTCAAAAAATAGCTCAAGAATTTTGTATCCCAATTTAAAACAATAGTCTCCGGTACTCCATGTAGTTGGACAACTTCTTATAAAACAAATCAGTAATATATAAAGCATCATTAGTTTGATGGAATGGAATGAAAAGTGTCATTTTGCTGAAGCAATCCACTACAACAAACATAGAATCTTTTTCCTTGAATGTCTGGGGTAACTCTAAGATAAAGTCTATATTGAGGTAGGCCCAAGGTAAGGTTAGTGTCAATAGGGGAATGTATTCTCCATAGGGTACTCTCTTCTCCTTAAGTTGCTAGCACACTTTGCATTTGCAACGACCAACTACCTTGTGGACATACTTGGTTAACTAGGCTAGTAAAAATTTTTCTTCAACATATTAGCAATCTTGGTCTCCCCAAAGTGACAAAATAATCCACTACCATGAGCTTCCTTGACTAATAGCTCACGTATGGAATAATTCGGTATGCATAGCTTTCTTTCTTTAGAGAGATAGCCATCCTTAACATAATATCCTCCAATAATAACTCCATCTCTATACTATTTTATGATAGAACCGAAATGAGGATCATGAGCGTATCACTTAGAAATGAGTGAGAGTCTCAATAATTTTGTTTGTAATGTGGTCAGTAAGGTTTACCGATGTGATAGAGCATTAATGACTACATTTGTGCTTCCTTTCTTATATTAGATCACGTATGGAAACCCTTCCATAAACTCCAACCACTTGGCTTGTCTCTTAAAGAGCTTGTTCTAACTCCCAAAATGCTTCAAAAAGTCATGTGTAAATAACAAACTCCCGTAGTAGCAAATAGCATTGCTAAACAATAAGGGCTTAAAAAAGAGAGTATAACTCTTTCTCGTACACAAAATAGTTCAAGGTAGCACCATTAAGCTTCTCATTGTGGTAGGCGATGAGTCATTGCTCTTACATCAGGATAATGCCAATTTCAATGCCTGATGCATCACATCCTAATTTAGAAAGTTTGTCAAAATTTGGTAGCGATAGGACAAGAGTGGAGGTAAGCTTCTCCTTAATCGCCTTAATCACCCTAAAGCTTTGTTCAACATAGTCGCTCCGTTTGAACTCATTACTCTTCTTTGTCAACTTAATCAAGGGGGGCAACTATGGTACTAAAGCTTTTAATGAATTGCCTCTAGAAAGAAGCTAAGCCATGAAAACTTAGAACTTTAGTGACATTTTTCGACATTGACCACTTTAGGACAGCTTGAATCTTCTCCTCATCTCATCCGCTTGGATTTCTTCTCCTGACACTACAAACCCAAGAAAAATCACTTTATCATGGTAAAATGTACACTTCTTCAAATTCCCATATAACTTCTCAGTTCACAAAATGTTGAATGAACATGGTTGTTTAGGTCGATACTATATACCAATTTGTTATCAAACTACATGACCATACATCTTCCGATTAGAGGGTGCATTACATGGTTCATTAATCTCATGAATGTGCTTAGTACATTAGTAAGTCCAAAAGGCATAATCAACCATTTGTAGAGACCATGCCTAGTCTTGAAGGTATTCTTTCACTCATCACCTAGTCTCATATGAATTTGGTGGTAGCCACTTTGCAGATCAATCTTCAAAAATATTTTGGCACCATGAAACTCATCCAACATATCATCGAGCCTCAATATTGGGTACCTGTGTTTGATAGTGGTTCAATTAACCATTTAACATGTTACTTGCATAATAAAAATATACAATGTCAAATTATTTATTTCTACATTAAACTATATAAAAGCTAACAATTTACCTTAAATCTCGCTATGAACTCCGAAGGCAATCCAATTACAACAATATTTCTACCATGACTAATATGCCTTTCGTGATTCTTTAATTAGGACTATTTATGAAATAAAATATATTTTATATATGCCTTAATCATTTCAGTACCAAGAATCGATGATACATTTTTCCCCTAATACTATCATAATAAGGCATATTTATGCATGAGTTTAAACATCACATATAAGAAATTCATATCCATTTTATCCTTCTCTTGAATATAGTGCGTTTAGAATTAAAATCACAATAATTATCAAATACCATACAATACTAGGTTTGATCGGTAACATGACATATCAATATCACAAAAACATATCCTCGATATGGAATATCCATTATGTTTATATATATATATATATATATAAATAAATATTTATTTATCCCTTACATAATAAATACCAAAAAATTTCATAAACTCGAGGTAAACTACCACTTACATTTATTGTTTGTTATATACTAGTATTTATGAAACCTGATTCTATTCAACATGGTTAAGAAGCTCAGCATCCTATAGCTTGGTGGTAATTTTGGTTAGAATAACACATATGAGGACGAGGATTAGTCCTTCAAGTTTCTTTGTGACTGGTAAAAGGTAAAGGAAGGAATAAGTATTGACTCATGATTTCCATAGTTTAAGTAGCTAGCTTGAGAAAAAATTGATGAGGCTAAAAGTCAGTTAAGTGATTTAAGCCAAAGTCAGGAAACGGCAATACCGAAGCATTTTAACTTATGAGAAGTTAAGTAAAATTTCTCAATTGGTAGGCTAGGTATATAACATTAATGTAATAGTAGCACTTGTACTCTACATGCATTACATCGTTTATTGCTTTGAGATTATCTTTAAGAATATGATGTGTTGAGTAGTTTTCATGTTGTTATTATATTTCACTTTATTATATAAGAGAACTGAGGGGTTAGTGTTTACTGACTTTAGATACAATTGTTAGAGACAAAAGTTTAAATGAGACATAAAAACATCTTGAGTGCGTTTAGTGGCCTCTTATAAGCTATAGTGTTGCCCTTAGAATGAAGCTATGTTTTGGTATGTTATGGTCTATAGGTAAGCTCAATTGTCTTATTAGAAATTAGAGACTAGAACGAGTTAGAGTATAGTAGGCTAAGTGACCCAGTACTTGTAGCAGTGTTTTATGCTTCAAGTTCCAGAAACAGATAATCATTCGCTATATTGGTATGTAACTTAAGAGCTCTAACATAGGCTAAGCACTTAATAAGTGTCATTTTGATGAGTATGAATGTGATTTTCCTTTTGAAATGAAGTATAATTGATTTCGATAGTAGGTTTATGCTGTAAATTTTGATTGGCCTTATCCTTATCTTAAGAATGTCATAATAATTCAATTTTTAGGTACCATGATTGTAAAGAGACTTGTTTTTAAATAGGTTAACTAGGAACCTAAAAGGTAGGTCATTACAATCATCATCATCCAATGGTTCTTCCTCTCCTATACAAAGGATCTTCTTTAGGCATTGGTAAGAAAGGTAACCAAGATTATGACACTTATAACACCTCTAACTAGAACTAACCGTAGAATTCTCTATAATACTATTTTTACCTTTGGTGTTGCCATCTCGAGTTATGGTGGGATTGCTAGCTTTAGGTGCTTCAGAGGTATTCTAAATGGAAAGACGAAAACTATCTCTTGATCTTAAGTTGCTAGCCACTCCTAAACTTAGAGAGTATCATCCTAAGTAGCTTTAGCTCAACACATCTAATGAAAAGTCCCTTAAACCTATCCATATATTTCATAACCGCCATGTTTCTTTGCTTAATGTTGATATATTGTTTGTAAAGTTTATCTTGATAAGATAAAGGAATGTATTTGTCTTAAAGTTTGGTTTTCAGCTTTACCTATGCTTATAGGTAGTTGCCCTAATCCCAAAAGCTGTCCTTCTACATTGGTCTAGTATAGTTTAGATTTACCTATCAATAATATCTTGGTGAAGGGTACTCTACGATCCTCAAACATCCTACAGAAATCAAAGTATTAATCTAAAGTAGTGATCTAACGTCAAGAATCCCATTAAATATGGGTAGATCGACCTTGATATGCATAGTAGCATTGTCAACATGATATTCATGGTGTGGGTTCTTACAGTCGGGCTATAAGAAGTAATCTCCTTGAAAATTCCTATGTGGCATCTTATGATGCATTGGCTTAACTATTCAAACATTTTACACTCTAGGATTCTTTGAGAAGTGTCATTTAGGGGTTGGGTCATCCTCTAAATTAGGATTCCTATCTGAGGCTTGATCTACAGTTTCTTCATCCCTATCATGATCAATGAGTAACCTACTAGCTTCTAAGACATCTATGTAACTTGTAAGGAGTGTCATCCCTAAAAGTTTTATCAATGTGAGATTTTCTATTATTAGTCATTATTTTTTTTCTGAGGTATGAAAAAAAAAAGGTTTTTTCAAGAACAAAGGAAAGAAATGGTCGTTTTTGTTTTTTAAGACAGAAGACTAATCTAGCCTTTGATATCAAATTGATGATAGGACAATTAAAGTGGATTAATTTAAAGGAACAAAAATAATGTGCGGGATGTGAAAATTAAATTAGAAAATTAAACTAAACAAGAACTATAACAAAGTACACTGTAATAAGGATATAAATATAACGTTATTTCTGAATTTGCTTCCCTTCTTCGTTAACACTCTAATGACATCAATGTGAAGTGATTGAACCAATGCTGATTTCGGAACATAGCAATGCTAACAACTTTGGGACAAAAGAATATCATACGAATGAAGCCACCTTGATTTAATCATTATTTAACTCAACAAAACCAACTGGGAGAAAGAATTGAATTGAAGCACAGCCGCAGCTGATTTTGGAGGATGTCCAAAATTTGGAAATCTGGAAAGACTTTGCAATTGCGATCAACGAACGGAGACAAGTAAATCGAAATGATATAACTTAATGACCATACATGACCGATGAATTATTGTTTGATGGCCTCATACTACCATTGAATAGATGAAATCACTCAAATCTTGAGAGAAATAAATTTTATTCAATTCAATCTTCAATCACTTAATGTTCAAACTCTTAGAAAGCTATTTGTGTAAAGACTAAAATAAATATGGGCCTTATATATAAACCTAATTCGACAGTTACTAATAAACCACAAAAAATAATATCAAGGAAATTAAAATATTTTTTCAAACCTAAAAGATATTAAAATATGTCTAACCTAAAGATAATTCAATAAACAATTAAATATGAAAATTCTTCATGTATCGACAACATTGTCGTAAACTGCCGATTAATATAGGACCGAGAGGCCAGCACATGATTCTTTCATACCGAACATGAACGTAATAGAAACATCAAGCTTCATAACAAAAGTACTAAAGGGACACCAACACCGAAAGTGAAATTAATACACTACCTTCAAGCTCATTAAAGCTTAAAAGGATCAAAGGGCCAATTGAAAAGCTCAAGAAAGGGAAAAAAAGAACCTATCGTGTGTACCTTGAAAGTACAAGAGCTATTGAACCAGCATAGAGATAAACATGCTTCAGCTAGTGACCTTATGATTCTAGGGTTTTGTTTCTATCCTCTATGATTTTGTTAGAGGATGCTTTAATTTAGGAGAGAGTTATTCAAAATTTTCAATTTGCCATTGTAAGTACCTATATGTCAATGTGGACATACAAAGTGATCAAGAAATAGCTTACTTCTCAGATTAATGCAAATAAAAACACGGGTCATTATATTACTAGTCACTAATAGCTCCTGAGATTACAAATAAAATTGTAAAAATAACAAATAATAACAACAGCAAGCGAAATTTCAATCGAGTCTAAGTTGATAAAGTTCATGTATAAATTTACATAGCAAAAAGATTATCTCACAATTTTTTATTTCCCACATAATTCCAGATGCGGAAAATGTGATTTCCTGGAATTTTTCTAAGCAGTTAATTCAGTAATACATCTAATTGCAGATAGCACAGTTAACACTTCATTACTAATTCCTTTCAAAGTTTTACACAAAGATTTAGATTCATCATGGACATAGTGACTCATTAACCAACTAACAATCACTATCTCACTCCGCAAGGGTTATTGTACAGAAGGAAGCACTTGAGAACCTGAAAACATCACTCTAGTATAACATGGGACAGTGTAAAACAAACTGAACACCAACAGAAAATGGCACATCTACATGGACATAATTGATAATTCTTTCGTGGTAGACAATTCAAATTAGGTTTTTGTCAAAGAAAATTGAATTCTGCACAATAACTCTGTACAGTGAAAGTAGGCATTAAATCACATTAGCCATTGAATTTCACCCTACGCCTACCAAATGCCAAACTAAACTCTCCTCATCCATCCAATACCCACATGTCCTACTTTTAGCCCCCAGCCCACCCCCCTCCACCCCAAATTCCCCAATATAAGCACGACACTAAGTACCATCTTCACTCATCGCATCTTCTAGGAATATTTTTCATTTTAATTATCCACAATGGCTAAGTTTGCATTTTTTAAGCTTGTTCGTGTGGCATTTACGTGCATGATAGTATAGGCACCCAAAGTTCAATCAGCAATTACATGCACTCAAGTGTCTAGTTCCTTAATACCTTGCATTCCTTATGCCAAGGGAAGTGGTGCTGGAGCCCCACCGGGAGGTTGCTGTAGTGGAATTAAGTCCCTCCTTGGATCGGCAAAGACCAAACCTAACCATCAAGCTGTTTGCAACTGCTTGAAATCCGCTGCTGCCATTTCTAGAATCCCTAAAAAATGTCGTGTTAGAATTTTGTGAGGGTATGAGTATGGATGTAAGTTTCACGTGTGTGTTGCGTGAGAAGTTGCGCTATATGTGATTAAGGAAATGATTTGAGTGACTCGTGTGAGATAATTAAGAGAGAAGTATAAGGAGGAAAAGTAAGCAATTTTGATGAGGCTCTAACACGTATGGTGATGGGTGGAGGAGTGTGATGGCATTAAACTTCAAGTTTAATGAAGAATATGGTAGTATTTTTGAGGTGTTTAAGTGTTTAACCTTTAAGATAAGATTTTAGCAAAATAATGGCATTAATAGAGATTTTTTCTCTCATCCAAATGAGAATATGAATGAGGTATTTATAAGAAATGATAATTGATTACATCCGTTAGATCATAATGGTATTCGATGGTTAAGATTGAAGTCTTTATTAATGGATCTTAAGTGGGCTATTTTTATGAGTTTAAGCCTAGATAAAGAAATAAGTCCTTTATTTTAGTATAAGCCAAATTAAAAAAGGTTGGATCGGATGGACTTATCCAATGGGCTCTACTTCAAGTTTGCTTTGCCAAATCTCTTTTGATCATCCCAATAATTTATGGGCTTGGATCCTCGAGCCCTATCATCTTAGTTTGATGAGTCAAATCTATTTAATATTTAATTAATGGGCTTGAAGTCAAATATTAAATTTGACCCTCTATATTTTGCCCCTTAACTGAAGTCCTTCGGCCAAAGTTGAAGGGGTTTAGGTATCGAATGATCTTTCAGATGACTTAGACGCGTGTGTGCTATTAAATAACTGTGTCGTTGCCAAATTCATTAGAGAGTTGTCTTAGTACATGAGTTTACAACACCTTTTAACCATATGACAAGCCTCAGTTGGGTTATATTGTATGTTGCCCCCAAGGCATCATCTTGAAATAAATTTTCTTTAAACTGTCTCTTCTTAGAGTTATTGATTCCATTGGGGTCATATCTTATACACTAAATTAACATTAGCGATCTTGTTGGATCAGCTCCATGTATTAATGTTGCCTTAATTTTCTTATCATATAAGAGCATTCTTCTTATATGGTCTTCATATATCATATAAATGCTTTGTGTTAACAAAACTTTATTTGTTGCATTACAACTAGTAAGCATAGTGGTCCCGCTAGGCGGTTAACAAACAGGGGTCAAAAGGATAGTATCCCTTGCAAGGATTCTAGAGTAGCACCCCGGAAGCTAAACAAATTTTCAAATCTCTATTTAAAAAATTCTGTTGAAAAATACTTTAAGAAAACACCGTTATAGATGATGCTAAGTTCTCTTCATTGGTTCATAACATGATATTGAGTATTAGGCTCGACTCATGACATTTGCATCCTCTTCACAACCCCGTCGATCTCATCGAAATGGCCTTTGAAATATTTGGTCATGATGTGATATTTTGTTCCTTTCTCTTCTCTAATTGCCTAATTCACAATCAGGTTTAGCCTAAATAATTTTAACTTTTTCCAATATAAGCCTGTTTGTCCACCTTATAGCTGCCTGTGTAAGCTCCATTTTTCATGAGTCTAGAGTTGCAATTCATCAGCTGCACAACCTGTACTCCATGTTTCACAAGTCCCAAACACTTGTGCCCTAATTTTCTTTCATCTCTCCTTACAAAGAGTTTAGGAGCCCATTTATAGGCATCTACCATCAACATTCAATAAGACAACTTTACCGTAATCACAGCACCCAACTCACGTGTTTCGAAGTAGTCTTTGCAATATACTCCCACTCACCAAAAGATCAAATTAATTGGATAAGGATTTAGAATACACTTCACATTATGGGTTGGACCTGTATCTCATTTCCTTATCCTCTTTTTTGTTAATCATAGGGCAACAATAACAATGCCTCTTATTATTATTATTATTATTTTTTTTTGACAAGGAAACTAGCCGTCACCTTCTTCATTAGTCGCTCTTCTTTTGTATTTCTTAGCTCATCAAACACTTTTTTCATATGAGAAACGCTCCACTTCAGCTGCTGATGTTGTTCTCAAGTCTAGTTATTGTAGCAGCCTGGGTTAGTCTTGCTCAGCAACTCAAATCAGCATGTGCTAGTGAGGATTGCTCAACTCATCTTCTTACTCGTATCTTTAATTCGTTGTGGAGCCCTGTTCGGTGAAGTGGATAGCTCGAACTTATTGGATCTTCTTAGCATCTAGCGTAGGGCTGCTCGATCCAGCATGTAGTGGACAAAAGAATTTTAGCTCAGTGAAGCTGTTATTTGGAGTTCTGTAGCTTGAAACTCATGCAGATGGATAGCCGCTACTCAGCCTCAGTTCAAGATAGCCAACGTTACTGTGTTTGGTGGCACATAGCTCAGAGGTTGTATTGGTCTTTAAGTAATATGCTGCTGGTGGTTGGAAAAGAAGCTCAATTAAGTGCACTATATTCGCAGCTCAAAACTTGGTTGGACGTAGGTTACTTGAACTGCTTGGTAAGGTTTGCATCATGTACTGCTCGTGCTTTGTTCAATGGGAATTGAAGAGCACCATTGGACGCTCAACAACTTGCTTGTGTCATCCTCTTGTTTAGCTTGTTGTCATCAAAGTCACTTAACCAAGGCTTTTTCGGTTATTTATACGTAGGTGAATACGTATGTTCATTATGCTCAAATCCCCCCACCAACTTCAGACATTTCATCGAACATATTGCGATCACCATCTAAACAACCAAGAACTCACAAAGTATAAACACTTGGCGAGTTATAACGGCTCATGGTTTTCACCTTCTCCAAGGACCACTACTACGCATGAATTTTAATTTTCTACTCACTTGTGCTTTCGACTTGAGAGTTAGTTTGGTGAGAAAGGGGGTCCTCTGTGGAATACGGAGTAAACAAGGGTGGACGGATCGAGGTCAGTGATAGAGGAGACATGAATTTGGAGTTTAATTAAGTTTGCAATTGGATAGAGCTTGAGATGGGGATTTTCTATTATTGGAGCTTTGGATTTTTCGAGGTTGGAAGAAACAGGTGCAGCCTTTTGATATTTAGCAAGAAAAGCCAAAAGAAAAGTGGGAAAATAGTGTTATGTCCTAACAAGAATAATGGATGCGTTCCACATTGATGTAAATCCATTTATCCTTAGAGTTGTGAGGCTCAGAGATTGAAGGTCAGAATGAAGTTTCGAGCTGTTGTTGTCTAAGGATATATCTCGAAGATTTTATACAACTCCTATATGTTTTTTCTTCACGAACTTCATGAAAGTATCCCTCTATCTTTTTCAAGCTGTAAATTTTTGAAATCAGATTTGAATGAACTGCAATATGCGTAGAAGATTGGAGCTCATTTCGCCACTCCTCCACTTCAATACTTGAGGAGCGTGCTTCGATTGTTTGCTAATGCTGGAGCTGTTTAAAGATCAAAGCATTCTCGAGGTTGTGGAGGAGGTGACTAGAACCAAGAGGTAACTAAGACACTAAGAGATTGTTCGCATGATGTTTGGTTTTTTAGAATAAGATGAAGCATTCGTCAAATAATAGGTGCAAATATATACATATATATACCATCACATATTGGTATTTTTCTTTGTTTGGTCTTGAGATGTACTCTTCAATCCTTTTTATATGAACATTGTAGAAATTTTTTTTTCTCTCTTATTTTCTTACTCGCTCCTCTCATCATTTCTTCGTAGAGTTCTTTTCGAGCACAACTGGAGTTGGTCTTGTTCATTTCATTCGCTAAGTCATTACTTAGCTTGTGCTTCAACTAGAAGGAGTTGTTTTGAAAATCCAACAATGGTAAGCTCCTTGAATTTCTTCTTCGTTCCTTCCTTCTTTTTTCTCTCTCTCTCTCTTTTTTTTAATAGTGTTCTCAAATCAGGTGGTAGTATGCGACACTACTACTCTATCCCATGCGCTTTTGTTTGTCATCTTAGGTCATCATAATTCTCTTTATATCACAATCTATAATGCCATGTGGGGGAAAGGAATTGAAGTATTTCTTGGTCATCAATCATGATCAGAAACATCTAGAGTGTCGAACATCTCAACCCATTATTTTTCCCTTGGAGACTTGGGGTGTTCGGGTCTTGAATTTGGAGAGTGAGGTAGGGAAGTTTGTCGATAGGAGTGGGAAACTTATAGCATCATTAATTGATGTGTTGAAAATTCTCCTTATGAAACTACTTTATGAACCTATTACTGCTTCCCACATCCAATTGATTTTGCACTCAAGCTGTTGTCGATATAACTTTTCACTTCATAACCTTTCCTTTGGTTGATGTCAATATCTGAATAGCCACTTATTTACATGACCTAAGATGTTGGGAATCTTGTATATAACTTGAACTCATGCATTTTTTGTTGGCTCTAATATTTATTCTCAATGTAATGAATAATGAGATAGTTTCCATTACTTGATGCCTTTGTTCTCATAATTCTACGCTTGGTTTGATGTTTGTCTTTAGGTAATTAATTATTACATCCTTCTTCCCCTTTTTTCCTTTGAAATTTGAAACTAACATCTCTTCATTGTTCATGCTTTGCAACTAGCATAACTAATATTTGAGAGTTTACGATCACATTTTGAGTGGCCATCATCTCGAACTTGCTGTAGTTAGCAAAGAGGCTCGGTTTAAAGAGGATCTCTTTACCACCCGAACTGCGACTGCTTGCAACCGAAGGTCAAAAGTCTACGATCGTAACTTAAGAACCATATCTTGAACTAGAAATAGTTAGCAAATCGGCACTGTTTAAAGAAGGTAGACTCTTTACCTCTCGGACCATGAATGTTTGCTAACCAATGGTCAAAATTCTATAATCTTAACTTAAGGAGCAAGCCTCGTCTTTGCACCAGTTAGCAAAGTAGTACAGCTTAAAGAAAGTGGACTCTTTACTAGTCGGACCATAACTATTTGTAAACTAAGGGCAAATAAGGATCGATCTTCATCAGCCGATGATAGTGAAAAAGGTATAATGCTCAGGGTCATGTGTAGCCTTTAAATCAATTGTAACTTGTAATATAAATTGAACATGAGTATCGAGTCGTAAGGACATGTACACATGAGCACATGTAATGTGAACTGAACATGAATACTAAGTCGTAAGGACATGCACACATGAGCACATGAGAATTGAGCATAAGCTGAGCAAAGGTGATTTGAACATGAGTCTTAGACATGAGCATATGAGAGTAACACACTTGAGTTAAACATAATGTCCCTTTAACATAAGCGCTTGTGAGGTAATATCTTGAATATGAGCACTTGTCAAGTATCTACGAACCAATTATAAACCTTGCACATGAACATATAAGAGTTGAACACTTGAATTTATCATAATCCTTTTAACACAAGCACATGTGAGCTTCTAACATGAGAACTTCTAAACTTTTGATATGAGCACACATGAATTGTGTATACAAAGTGAACATAAGAACTTGTAGTACTTGAGCTGAATACAAGTCTTGTCATATGAGTCGAACATGAGCCTTGATCATGAGTGAACGTAATGAAACACTTAGGCATTAAATATGAGGGCGAATGCAAGTCTTGAACATGAGTGAGCATGGGTTATAATCCTAACCCTTGAACATGATTTAATATGAGAATCAAACATAAGTTTAACTATGACGTGAGCCTTAAACTTGAGGTAAGCCTTTAACTTGACATCAAAACATAACATGAGCCTTGAACATAAAATAAATCTTGAACATGTCACGAGTCGAGTCTTGAGCATGATACGACGTAAGGCCTGAATGCAATGCGAGATCTATACATGATACAAGGCCTGAACATGATGCAAGCACTAAACACAATATGAGGTATGCGTATCATGCAAGGCCTAAACACCACATAACCCCTAACCATAACATGAGGCTTCATCCTAATATGACCTTTGTACACTAGGTAAACATATAACCATACATGAGTTTAAAATGTGAGTTAAACATGAGTCCTCTCATATGAATATGGGTGAGCTGAATCTTCGAGTTAAACATAAGTCCTTGATAAGGCTTCATTCCTTATATTATTCTTGTCATTTTTTTTCAACTTCTCACTTATATATTTGTAGGTTTTCTATCCCAATTGTACTTCACTTTACTAACTCGCTTATTTTCCTTGGTTTTTATATGTAATCACTCCTTCCTTCTCCCCTAAGGGATAGCAATCACAGTAGGCATTGTTAACGCTTTTCAAGAGTCATCAAGAGGAGAAGGCATGACATCAGATATATGTACTCTCATGTGTTGAATAACTCTAATATTATTATCATTCAAATCAAGCAAAGGGAGATGTCATAAATCAATGTAGCATACCGAATATCAAGAGTACTCATATGTTGAATGTTGCATGCACATTGAGCCGTGTGTGCATGCACTCTTCAAGCATCGCGAGCATACGTGCATTAAACATTGCAAACGTGCATACATTGAACATCATGTACAAGGAGTATTGTACAAAACAAATATAATGGGTATTGATCATCACCATGCAAAAATAGCCTTTTCATATACCATATCTATTCATAATTTTCCTCCCCCAATTATTGACATGTAGAGAAGGGGTAAGTCAAAGAGTCTTGATGCACCTCATTCCTTCATGACACCATCAAGGATTCATTGCTACATTGTAGTACACTAGTCTTTAAAGTCACGATATCGCTTATGGTAGACATTGTCTTAAGCCTTGTTTCATGTAATCTTCTTGATCACTCAATTGTAACTCTTATATTTCCTTATAAGTATAAGTTGCAATTGAATATGTAGAATGAACAACAATGAAGTTCATTGACTGACTTTCGTGCTTCTTTATCTCTTTGGTGCTTTCATTAATCTTTATGAAGGCATTTTATCATTATGCACTTGGAAGCGATAGCTCTTCACTTAGTAGTAGCGTGCTAGACAATAATTTAATGGGGCAGCTTTAATTTTCTTAATGACATGCAATGTTTTGATAGATAATGAGAAGCATATCATAGACACTTCATGCGCTTAGGAGTAATGCCTCAACTAAGCAATGATATTATCTAGCATAAAGTAGTAAGATTCTCTTGTTATCTCTACTTTCATCTTAAAAATGACACTACGTGATAGAGAGCAAAGGCTCAACCTAGTCATATTAGTGTTAAGTAATCATGAGCTTCAAATTTTGGATTGACATAACTTCGAGACTGCTTAAACTCTTTGATCTAAGGGGCCTCTTGTACACTAGATATAATTGTGAAACTAGTTAGACTCAGTAATTTAAGGGATTTCACATGTCATCTTATATATTGAAGCAAGACTTTTTCTTGTTAATGATAATATATAAAATATCTCTTTTAAGAAGTATTCAATCATGCATACGCAACGATAATGACATTGATTGCTTAATGTCGAGCCTGATTTTTTTATTTCTTTTATTTAAAAATTTATTTCCCATTTCCTAATTAATACTAAACCCTAACCCATTTAATATTAATCCTCGACTAAAGAAATTTGAGAAATTATGGTTTTTTATTAAAAATAATTTTTGGAGTTGCCACCTGGCTGAAGTCGAGAAAAGAAAAAAAACCGTAATCAATTAGGTGAATTGATTACGATTTGACTACCAGTCTTTGATTTCAATTTGAATGAAGAACTAGAGGTTTCCGAGTTCGAGGGCTAACTTATTAAATCCTAATGAGTACCACTATCTATTTACCAAAATTAGAATTATTCTCTTAATTATAATATCTTTAAGAATAAATAAATAAATAAAATAAAAAAAACCTAAGTTTCTACATATTTTATTATCGACTGGAAGGTGCTTACGTACCCGCTAGCTGAGATCAGACGATCGTAGTTCTTTTCAAAAACTTTAGTATGTTGATTTGTTTTAATTTTGAAAATTTACTGAGTTTACATTTTCAATCCAATTAGTTTATTCAAAGAAAATTTTAAAAGAGTCCTAATTCTTAAATATTTATTTTATAGAAAACTTTTCTCTAATGTACTAGCTTTGAAAAGGGTTTGTTATTATCTTTTTATTTTAAAAAAAAAAATTCTAAGTGAGAAATCCTAAAGACGTAATGCTAAAAATAAATTTTATGAAAGGCAAAATTTCCTAAACTAAAATTTTTTTATTCCTTCATATATTTTGAAGACAATTGCTAAACAAATTATTAAACACATGACAAGTAAACAAATCAAAAAGAAGAAGCGACAAAATAAAAATTAAATAAATACTTCAACTTACCTGAGCACGAGTAGTCAGTGTAGTTGGGGTAATTAAGAAAAGGATGTGTCGTTGCAGTTGTGCTTGATTCTCAATTAAGAATACGTATGTATCGGCTGATTGTAAGGTCGGAGATAGATGCTATGCAGGGTTACATAGGAGTATGGCCTGGTCACGGTGAGGCATGCGGTGATGTTACGTAGATTCGCTGTTAGGTTGTGTTTAGTATGTGTACAGCTTCGGATGTTAGATTGCTGAAGGGGAATAACGATGGCTACATAGGACTGCTATGAATTGTTTAAATGTTGCTGTGTATAGCCGTTGTGGTTGGATTTCCGTACGACAAATCGTGCTTGGGTTGCTACTGCTACTAGCGCATGGATGATGTGGCTGTTGTAGATGGCGTTTTGTTCGTTGCTGAATTAGTATTCAGTCGTGCAGTGCTACTCGGTTTGGGATTGCGTGAGACAGTGCTTGATCAAGGGCTTACTATGGACATGCAGGTGATTGGAGTTGATCAATTGCGGTCGCGGCTGGGCTCTTCCAATCGAGTGCGTACTGTCATTCAGAGCAGCGTTGGATCAATCAAGAATTGGCCGGAGCATGGAGCTTATGTCCGTTGGACTTTGTTGCTGGTCGCTGGACTTTCAGCTTGTTTTTTTTTTTCTTTTTATACACGTGTATGCATGTTTTTAAGGTCCAAATCAAATCAAATCATATCTAGTTATATCTATTGTATCTGATTCGATAATAATTAAACTAAATCCAAATTAATTTAAATCTAATTTAATAAGATCAAACTAAATTCAAATGATTTAATTAGATATGAATCTCGCTTATTCATCTCATATTTGCAAAGGTAGACAAAATAAAGACATAGTTGCTTGCTTAGACTCGAACCCAAGACCTCAAATTAAATTCAATCCAAATACTCCAATACTTATCCGTTAGGTCGTTGGCTTGCGCCATGACATTCAGTACAATTAAATTGTATTTAAACTTCCCAGTTCCTTAAAATAAAATTTTTTAACTAAGTTAAAACTAAAACTATTTGTTCCTAATTTACAAAATTTTTTTATAATTTTTTCCTTTTCTTATTTTTTTCGTATTTTCATCATTTGTTAATTTTTTTATTATTTTTTTTATTTTTGAATTAAGACCCTTTTTGTAAAATAAAATAAAATCAAATAATAATAATAAAAAATTAGGATTACAAAGAGGTAAAAATTAGGTGTCTACAGCTGTCTCTCTTTATGGTGAAGTTTAAGCAAAACTTTACTACAAAGACAAAAGAGACACTGTTTTTGCCTTGGGACTACTTTATCCTAAAAAACGTTAAGTCACTTGACGAGGGTTAGTTTGAAACGAAGAATAGCGAGGGGTTGTGCTCTTGTGGTTTGGCAAAAATCCCTAAAAAGAATAATGAGAACTTGGCCATGCCCTAATGAACTAACTAACCAAGGCGGTTAAAGCGCCCTTTAAGCTGGCTAAGACATAAAAATGAAGAAAACTTGGCCGTACTCTGATGAGCTGACTAACCAAGGCGGTCAAAGCGCCCTTTGAGCCGACTAAGACCTAAAAATAAGGAAAACTTGGTCGTGCCCTGATGAGTTGACTAACCAAGGCAGTCAAAGCACCCTTTGAGCTAACTAAGACCTAAAAATGAGGAAAAATTTGGTCGTGCCCTGATGAGCTGACTAACCAAGGCGATCAAAGCGCCCTTTGAGTTGGCTAAGACCTAAAGATAAAGAAACTTGGTTGTGCCATAATGAGCTGACTAACCAAGGTGGTTAAAGCACCTTTTGAGTTGCCTAAGACCTAAATAATGAGTTGAGAAAGCTTGGTCATGCCTTAATGAGCTGACTAACCAAGGCGGTCAAAGCACCCTTTAAGTTGGCTAAGACCTAAAAGATGAGGAAACTTAGTCGTGCCCTAATGAGCTAACTAACCAAGGCAGTCAAAGCGCCTTTTGAGCTGGCTAAGACCTAAAAGATGAGGAAACTTGGTCGTGCCTTAATGAGCTGACTAACCAAGGAGGTTAAAATGCCCTTTGAGCTGGCTAAGACCTAAAGATAAAAGAACTTGGTCGTACCTTGATGAGCTAATTAACCAAGGTAGTCAAAGCGCCTTTTGAGTTGGCTAAGACCTAAAGAATGAGGAAACTTGGTCATACCCTAATGAGCTGACTAACCAAGGCGGATAAAAGCGCCTTTTGAGCTGGCTAAGACTTAAAAATGAGAAAACTTGGTTGTACCCTAATGAGCTGACTAACCAAGGTAGTCAAAACGCCTTTTGAGCTAGCTAAGACCTAAAAATGAGAAAACTTGGTCGTGCCCTAATGAGCTGACTAACCAAGGCGGTTAAAGCGCCCTTTGAGCTGGTTAAGACCTAAAGATAAAGAAACTTAAATTGGGATAGCACTTCCTGAGCTTGCTAAATCCCTAAAAGATTATGAATTGTGCAATATTCTATGAGTTGACTAGGAGTCCAAGGAACTCTGGATGGGGACCATGTTCTACGAGATGGCTGTCTTGTTAAGAAATTGTTTTTAGAAAACAAGCTGTGCCTTAAGGGGAAACCAATTGCCAATGCAATGTTTTATCAAGCATAAAACCACTTACCTGGTTTCAATGATAGCTCCTAAGTAGTCCAATGTTTTATTAAGCAGTCCGATTAGAGCTAATGATTCTGACCCTTACCATTGTCTTTTCTTGTTCTTGTTCTTGTTCTTCTTTCTTCTTCTGTCTCTTTTTCTTCTCTTTTTTCTTTTTTTCTTTTTTCTTTCTTCTTTTTTTTTTCTTTTCTTTTTCTTTCTTCTTCTTCTTCTTCTTCTTCTTCTTCTTCTTCTTCTTCTTTTTTTTTCGAAAGCAACTTAAACCTGAAACGAATGTAAAACATACTCATTTCTCGAACAATGATATCCTGTGTTGAATTTTCGATCCAACCATCAGCTTTTCATGCAAACATCCGTTCTCAAGCAAGTTTCTACTTATGTGCTACACGTTACTCTTTTTGAACATGGCTCTGTCTTGAAAAATAGGAAATAAGTCTCTTTCTTTGGGGGTTAACCACAATAAAGTATTAAAAGAATTTTTATCAATAGTTATCGCTTTAAGTTAAGTATTTATTTTTTCTTGTGTTTCTTGTATGTAAGGTTTATTTGGGTAAAGGATAGAGCAAGAAGTGGGGTCTTTTAGTGGAACAAGAAAAGGGCTAAGGATATTATCCAATGCTAGCGACTACCAGGAACACCAACTTTGCATGTAGAAAATGAAAATGAAACCACAGTGATAGTAAGATTGTTTGCAAAAATTTCATTGATGTTTAAGGATAGTACATATTCAATACATCAGCATTTACTAGGTCCTTCAAGTCCAGACTATCCATTTGAGACAAGATAACAGCTCTCCCAAGCAATACTTTCTTCACAATGTAAGGCCCTTTATAGTTTGGGGCAAACTTCCCTCTTAAATTAGTTGTGTTAGGCAACGTCTTCCTTAACACCATATCTCCTTGCTTAAAACTTCGGGGTTGTACTTTTTTGTTGAAAGCCCTAGCCATTTGTCATTGATAGCAAATGTTGTGGCATAAAGCTGCCAGCCTCTTTTCATCAATTAGGTTCAACTACTCAATACGCTTCTTTACCTAATCAGCTTCATCTAACTGAGTTTCCAATAATATTCTGAGAGACGGGATCTCGACCTCCACCAGTAGTACAGCCTCCATTCTATATACCAACAAGTAAGGGGTTGCCCCTATTGACGTTCTGATAGAAGTTTGATAGGCCATGAGTGTAGATGGTAACATTTCATGCTAATCTCGATACGTAATGGCCATTGTTTCAATAATTCTTTTGATGTTCTTATTGGCCGCTTCCATGGCTCCATTCATTTGGGGCCGATAAGGAGTAGAATTTCTATAAATGATCCTGAAGCGTCGGCATAACTTGGACATCAATTTATTATTCAAGTTCATGCCATTGTCAATAATAATTATGTCAAGCGTACCATACCTAGCTAGTATGTCTCTCTTGATAAACTTAACCACCACTCCCTTCGTTACACTAGAGTAGGATGAGGCTTCAACCTACTTAGTGAAATAATTAATAGTTACCAATATAAATCGATGCCCGTTGGATGCCTTTGGAGTGATCGAGCCAATGATATCTATTCCCCACATCGAAAAAGGCCATGGTGCTGAGAGTGTATGCAATTCTTGAGGTGGAGCATTTATCTTGTTCACATAGATCTGGCACAAATGGCAGCGTCTAATATGTTCGATACAATCCGCTTCAATAGTTAACCAATAATATCCTATCCTTATGATCTTCTTGGCAAGCATGTAGCCATTCATGTGGGGGCCACGTACTCCTTCGTACACTTCTTTCATGAGCATTTCTGCCTCTTTCCCATCTATACAACGTAAAAGCGTACTGTTAAATGATCGTCGGTACAACGTAGAATCGCTCATCAAGTATTGAGTCACCAATCTTCTAATTAATTTTTTTTCCTTCCTCTCTGCTCCTTTGGGGTACATACAATGTTGTAGAAATATTTTGATATCATGATACCAAGGCTTTTTGTCACATGAACTTTCCATTGCCAAACAAAATGTAGGCTTTTCTTCAATTTCAATTTTAAGTGACTGAATCTCCACTCCTCTCAATATTTGGATCATTGATGCTAAAGTAACAAGAGTATCAACGAATTGGTTTTGAACCCTTGGTACGCATACGAATGAAATTTTTTTGAACTTGGTTATCAACTCGGCTAGGTGTTGGCGATAAGGTAATAATTTAGGGTCTTTCGTCTTATACTCACCTCGACCTTAACCTATGATCAACGAAGAATCTCCATATATTTGTAATTTTCGTATCTCCTTAAACAATGCAATTTTGAGTCCCAAAATACACACCTCATATTCTGTAATATTATTGGTACATGGGAAAGCCAGTCTCACAGCCATTGGAAATTGTATACCTTCAAGTGATACCAGAATTACCCCTACTCCACATCCGGACACATTAGCTGCTTCGTCAAAGAACATTTTCCACCCTGAAGATTTTTCAACTACTTCACAATCAAAAACTTTTCCCGCTACCAGGATATTTTCATTGAGAAACTCAACCAGTGCTTCTTGAAGGGTATCCTTAGAAGGATTCTCCGCTAATTGATCCGCCAAAGCTTGCCCCTTGACTAAACTTTGGCTCGCATACTTAATGTCAAATTTTGTCAGCAACATCTACCACTTTGAAACTTTACCAATGAGAGCCATTTTTTCAGCTAAGTATTTTAAAGGATCGTACTGTATTATCAACTCAATCTGATAATACAGCGTATATTGTCTGAGCCGATGCATGACCTAGACCAATGCACAACAAGTTCTTTTGGCCTGTAAATATTTCTGCTCCCTTTCTATGAACTTCTTGCTTAGATAGTAAATGACTCGCTCTTTCCCTTCTTCACCCTTTTGACCAAGCACAAATCTTATGGATTCGGTCATTATGGTCAGGTACAAAAACAATGGCTTTCCAAGTTCAGGAGCTATTAACACTGGATGTTTTGTGAGGTATTCTTTGATTTTCATGAAAACCTCTTCGCATTCCTCATTCCAGTTGATCTTTGTGTTCTTCTTTAACAGCTTAAAAAGAGGGCGGCATTTTTCCGTTAACTGTGATATGAATCGGGCTATGTAATTTAAATGCCCCAGCAATCCTCGTACTTCTTTAAGTGTTTGTGGAGGAGGCATATCAATTATGGCTTTGGCTTTATCAGGATCGACTTCAATACCTCTTTGGCTAACTACGAATCCCAACAATTTTCTTAATGTTACGCCAAAGGTACATTTCTCCGGATTTAACTTCAAGTGGTACTTCCTTAGTCTATCAAATAGCATCCTCAAGTTTTCTAAGTGATCTTCCTCCTCTTTGGATTTTGCAATCATATCATCAACATACACTTTTATTTCTTTATGCAACATATCATGAAAAATTGCAACCATGGCCCTTTGATATGTTGCGCTTGCATTCTTAAGCCCAAATGGCATTACCTTGTAGCAAAATGTTCCCCAAGTCATAACGAAAGTCATTTTTGTCTTATCTTCTTCAGACATCCGAATCTGATTATATCTTGAAAAACCATCCATAGAAGAGAATAGATGATTTCTGGTCGTGTTATCCACTAAGACATCAATGTGAGGCAATGGAAAATTATCTTTAGGCATTGCCTGGTTGAGATCTCGAAAGTCTATACACACTCTGACTTTCTCGTTCTTCTTAATTAGTAGAACAATATTAGCTACTCATTCCAGGTAATCCGACACTTCAATGAATCTAACTTCCAATAGTTTCTTCACTTCTTCTTTAATTTTCAGCAAGACGTCAAGTCGAAATCTCTTTAACTTTTGCTTTTTTGGTTTGGTGTCTTTGTGTGTAGGTAAACGATAGACTACAATCAACGGGTCTAACCCAGGCATATCTTCATACGATCAAGCGAACACGTCTTGATTTTCGACTAATAATGCAATCATTTTTGTTTTTTGTTTCTCTTTTAAACTTACCCCAATTTTTAGATTCGTAGGATTTTCTTTGTTCCTTACATTAATTGTCTCAATCGGTTCATCAATAGTGATTTTACCCAGTTCATGTTTTTGCCATTCCTCTTATACATTATTGTGGTCATCGACATCGCTCCCGATAACTAACCCAGTAGGGCCGAAAGTGATATCGATATTTTCATTTTCTACCTGCACGAGATATTCCTAGTTTTCACTTGATTCATTGGATTTGAATGAAAATGCATAAAGAAAAGTGTATGTAAGCAAAAGAGAACTGAAACGCAATATAGGAAAGAAACGAACTAAGATTTCATTAAATAAATGGAAGTGTGTCTCAAATGAGATAAAGGCCTAACTAATTTTGAACGAAAGGTTTGACGATACATTTGAAATGGTGACTATTGAAAATAAAAATTCAGAAAATACTAACTATGAGTCACCCCTTTACCCTAGGGAAGACTTGTTGCTATTCGCCGGGATGGAAAACTAGTTATTCAAATGATGCTGGAACTTGTGTGGCGAGTTTGTTGATCCTTCTTTACCAGATTCCCGGGCTTGAGTCTCTTCCCGTATGAATGTCTCAACTAGTGGTGGAAAGGTCATCGAGGCATGGTATAATCTGTTACCTCTCTTGCCCCTCGTTTGTTTCTTCTGAAATTCTTTTGCCGATGTAGGATTGTAGCCAAGGCCATAGGTATCGATTTGGCCTTCCTTAAATTTTATTCTTCTATCGTCTTCTCTGTTGGGATCAGTAATCATGTTCACTTCTTCAAACATTTGTAAACCCAACTCTTCTTGTTCCTCACTTCCTATGTAGGGTATAGCCGTCTCCTTATAGATTTCATAATCTTGTTCTCCCAGAATTGTAATCACCTGGCCATTTGAAATAAACTTCAACTTTTGGTTCAAGCTTGAGGGTATGGCCCCTACTGCATGAATCCAAGGTCTTCCCAAGAGTAAATTGAAAGATCTTGGAATGTCTATGACTTAGAATCAAATAGTAAAGTACTGTGGGCTGATACTCATAGATAAATCAATTTCCCCTATAATCTTTCTTTTAAAACCATCAAAGGCCCTAACTGTTGTGGAAGAAGGCTTAATTGCAGGTGTATCGATGCCTAGCAAATCCAAGGTAGCGAGTTTGTAGACGTTCAGTGATGATCCGTTGTCAATGAGCACCTTGGTGATAATTATGTCGTTACTCCTTACCATGATAAAGAGTAGCTTTGTATGTTTGTTCCCTGCCTCGCCTAATTCTTCAGCTGAAAAAGAAATCTAATCCATTGCGAGGACAGAATTAGTAACCAGTCCCATCTTCTCAGTTGGAATTTCCCAAGGGACCTTCATCTCATTTAAAGTATGAAACAGAGCCTCCCTATGTGGTTCAAATGCGATTAACAAGCTCATCAACGATATTTGTGCAGGAGTCTTACTGAGTTAATCCATGATCTTATACTCACTTGACTTGATCATTTTGGTAAAGGCTGATAGCCCTTCAACGCGTTTGGCCACCGTCTTATCGTTTGATTCTCCCAGTATGACCTTCCTCCTATGCTCCTCTCTCGGGTGATAAATATTTCCCGATTGAGTAATGCCCCTTTACCAGAGGACCTGGCTTTTCCTGATTTACCAGGTGATAACTGAATGGAGCAGCCTTGTAATTTTCTGGTGGCAATGGTACGTGAAATGTGTACCTCTTCACTTCTGGAGTCTGGTTGCTAGTATAAAACTCAAAAACCTTAGGCTTCTTGTCTAGATCAATGATGTTAATGGCACAGTCATAAAAAATCATGTCAATCATCGGCCCGTGGTTAGGTAAGGGATTATTGTTAACGTTAGGAACCGGGGCTTCTACAAAATCTAGCTGCACTGTCCCTTTATCTATCAAGTCCTGAATCTCGTTCCTTAGTCTCCAGCACGTATCAGTCGAATGCCCCACTTATCCGTAGTGGTATTCACACTTTATTGTAGGGTCAAAGATTCTCAGTCGGTATTGATTGCTAGGAAGTTCATACTGTATCAAATTATCCCTTCGCAACTTCCTGAAGACTTGACTTAAAGGGACCGTTATCTTGGTAAATTGTCTATAAGTCTTGTTAGTTTGAAACTGGTCTTTGAACTGTTGTTAAGTGGAAGGTGGATTCGCCTTAAAAGTGACTTGAGTGTTTGGTTTAGCATTTGAATTTACCATACCAATCATAGATTCTTTGAGCTTGCTGCCAACTGGTCTAAGACCAAATGATGACACTGGTGGTCTTCTATTTGTTGGCTCTTGCAGCTTACCGGAAGAAACAATACTTTCAATCTTGTACCCTGCCACTACTACTTTAGCAAAACTGGACGAAGCTTGCCTGATAAGATGGGAGAAGTAGGGCCTCTCTAAGGTGTTAATGAAAGCTGATGTGAGCTCTTTCTCGGTCATAGGAGTAGAGATTCTTGTAGCTAAGGACTTCTATCTTTAAGCGTATTCTTTGAACGATTCATTATTCCTCTTCCATAAGGCAACCAAGTCCATCATAGTTGGGACTACTTCTACGTTGAATTTATATTGTTCATAAAATGCTCGAGCAAGTTTCTCCTATGTATTTATCTTATTCAAATCAAGCTGGGCATACCAAGTCAGGGCTGGTCTAGTCAGACTATCTTGGAATGTCTATACCATGAGTGGATCATACTAAACATATTTACCCATCTTCCTGACATACAACCTGGTGTGGAGCTTGGGGCAACCCATCCTGTTATACTTTTCAAATTCTGGTACCTTAAACTTCTCAAGGTATGATCTCATGTCATACACGGAAAACTCCGTGATCCCCACTTGTTCAAATCCATCATACCCTACAAGTGCCTTCATCTTCTCAATTATCTGTTGTGTTAATTTCTTTTCTTGTTCTTTCAAGCTGTCCATACTAAGCCCTTAGTCAACAAGTCTCGAGGTCGCATACGTGTCAGGTTTAAAGGTCGGGTTGTCTTTCGGGTAAACTCCTTCTGACTCGAATGAGTCTTTTTGATATTCATGCTCTGCTTTAAGAGTGTGCGTATTCTTCCCATACCGGGTCTTGGAGCTTCCTTCATTAGCTGGTGCTGTAGCTCACAGCAAAGCAATACTGTTTGCTAGGAAGCTCATTTGTTTTGCCATCTTTTCCATATCCTTTTCTATGGAATGAAACCTCAGCTCGGAAGGATCATTAATCTCAGGGTCTTTGTCATTTCCTTGAGTGGTGGCCATCCTGGTCTGGGAACGTGTTCTAATCGGACTTCTCTAAAGGACTTGATGTTTGGGAGCTATCTTGAAATTTTACCTGAATTGTTGGTGAAGATCAACTCAACAAAAGATTAGTACATATTACATTTTTCTAAGAAAGAGTTGTTAATTGTATAGATGTAAGATGCATGTCATACGAGTGCAATGAAAAATTAAAAATTGGGAAGAAACCTTTGATGTGGCAAAACCTAACTAACTTTTATTAATTTTTGCAATTGTGAAGCTTTACACCTCTCATTCTGTTTGCAAAAAGAATTCTAAAGAAAATATTAAAAAAAAAAAAACCTAAAATCTAAAATCTAATCTCCTATTAGCTAGTAGGCTTATCCTACATCTTTCTCCTCTTTTGGATCTTGGGAGCTTACTCTTCTTTGCCCTTGGTCCTCTTCAGTTGGGCTTCCAATGCCTTTATTTTCTGATGATACTCCTTGCAACGGTTTTCCAACTCCTTGCAATGGTTTTCCAACTCCTACTCTCTTTTACTCGTCCTTACGGGTTCAGCTTCAACTTAAACTTCCTCCTTCTCTTTATTGTCTTCCATATCTTTCAGTCCTTTTAGTTGGTGATAAAGAAATCCTTTGGTTGTCTAGCTCCTAGCTGTTATCCCTTTAGTGGTAGGGGTGGTCTTTCTTGTGCATCGAAGAGCTCAGATGCTCAAGAGCTTGGCTACTTTATTAGCCATCATCATGCCGAGGTTATGGAAGTCTAACAAGACAGCTTCTAATGATGGTTTGGGGATCATGTCCTCAATGATTCCATTGGTTGGGACATATCCAGTGCAAAGGTTGAAGTCGATCAGAGGGACTGCCTTGAAGCCTTCATATCCTCTTATCATTTCTTTACTTGCAAACCACCTAGGTGTCAACAATAACTCTTCCAGTTTCATACTCTAAAAGTATTGGACCCAGTAGCGACTAGCTATATTTTCTGGTAGCTCAACTCTTTCTTTAAAAGATTTGATGAGATCATATTGCTGAGTAAACTTAGCCCGATTGAAATCAAGTTGGTAACTTCTCATGTGGCTAATGAACTAGACCACCAGTAGGACCATATTAGTTTTTAGATCTCCTTGTTTCTTTTTCTTAAGATGGTTTAATGACCGGATTTGCTCGGCTAAAAGGGCCGGGACATATGATTTCCCTTCAAAGAATTGGGTTACAAGTTCCACAATTCTGAAGTGGACTTGACATCTATCATCAGGGAATAAGATAATATTAAAGACCACTAATATAAAAGCGTTGACCCGGTATTGGTGCTATGCTTCTAAATTTGCACAAAAAACCTCGCGTTTTTCTCTATGCTTCAATTCAATAGAAAACCAGTTCATGACATCCTCTAATCGAATGGTCTTTCCTTGATTTAGAACTTGGTTTATTTCGGTTTTTCTGATTCCCAACAATTTGCTGAAGATCTTTGGTGCTGTAGCTTCCAAGTCTAGGACATAGATATCATCAGTGATTGTAGGAGCCCAAAATAGTTGGGAGTATTATTCTAAAGTTGGGCTTAGTTGATGTAAGCCCATACAGAAACTGGTGGATTCGGGCTCCCATAGGTGGACTAAGGCCCACACTAGAGTGATGTTCACGGGAATCTTCTGTAGGGAGAGGATGGGCCCAATCTTATTCTTAACAAACACTTGTTTATTTAGGCTGAAGAGTCGAAACCATGTTTGAAGCAGTTTTTGTGGCCAATGCGGTAGGTGGACATGAATGTCTTTAAAAGGCTGCTAACTTGATCTAACCATGACTGATCAAAATCAAAATTAAAGTTACAATTACAACGTATTCTAAAGTTTACATAAAATTATTATAAATTATTTACAAGGAAATATTACAACTATAATCACAACTTTACAATTGCCTTTATCCATTTAGGTTTGCCACATCATAGGTTCTTGCGATTTTTTTGAAAGAAAAGTTTTCGTATAATGCAAAAAGGGTGAGTTTTAAAGGTTCTCAAGTTCTGCAACCACTATGTTTTTCAAAGCAACGATTCTGTGGTTGCATTTCAACTTGAGTGGGATAGCCTGATCGGCCCCGGAAGGTAGTTACGTCACAACATCCAAAGCTTACACAATAGCTTCTCTCTTAAGGTCCTAAGACGGCCTAGTTCTGACCGTGTCTATCATGCATTTATGATAAAGAAAAACAGAATAAAAGTAAAACCTCCTAAAATTACCCTCTTAAATAAACTGCCACAGCAAAAAAAAAAATGTTAGTAAAAAACAAATAAATAAAATAAACAAATACATAAAATAATATACCTAAGTTCTTTTTTATTATTTTTATTATTTCATCTTTTCATTTATTTATTTATTATTTTTTTAAGGAAAAATAATCTTATTTTCGGCAACTTCTAGTGGCTAACCCTCTAGCGATCCCTAATGGAGTCGTCAAACTATTGAGCCTGATTTTTCGATTTCTTTTATTTAAAAATTAATTTCCTATTTCCTAATTAATACTAAACCCTAACCCATTTAATATTAATCCTTGACTAAGGAAATTTGAGAAATTTCGATTTTTTATTAAAAATAATTTTTAGAGTCGCCACCGGACTGAAGTCGGGAAAAGAAAAAAAAAACGGTAATCAATTGGGTAGATCGATTACGATTTGACTACTGGTTTTTTATTTCAATTTGAATGAAGAACTAAAGATTTCTAAGTTTGAGGGCTAACCTAATAAATCCTAACCGGTACCACTATCTATTTACCGAAATTAGGATTATTCTTCTAATTATAATATTTTTAAGAATAAATAAATAAATAAAATCAAAAGAAAAAGAACATAAGTTTCTACATATTTTATCGTCGCCCCGAAGGTATCTACATACCTGCTAGCCGGGATCAGACGATCGTGGTTTTTTTCAAAAAACTTTAGTGTGTTGATTTGTTTTAATTTTAAAAATTCACTAAGTTTACATTTTCAATCTAATTAGTTTATTCAAATAAAATTCTAAAAGAGTCCTAATTCTTGAATATTTATTTTACAGAAAACTTTTCTCTAATGTACTAGTTTTGAAAAGGGTTTGTTATTATTTTTTTTATTTTAAAAAAAATAAACAAATTTTCTAAGTGAGAAATCCTAAAGACGTAATGCTAAAAATAAATTTTATGAAAGGCAAATTTTCCAAAACTAAAATATTTTTATTCCTTCATATATTTTGAAGACAATTACTAGACAAATTATTAAACACATGACAAGTAAACAAATCAAAAGGAAGAAGCGACAAAATAAAAATTAAATAAATACTTCAACTTACCTGAGCATGAATAGTCAGCATAGTTGGGGTAATTAAGAAAAGGATGTGTCGTTGTAGTTGTGCTTGATTCTTGATTGAGAATATGTATGTATCGGCTGATTGTAAGGTTGGATATAGGTGCTATGCAGGGTTAGATAGGAGCATGGCCTAGTCATGGTGAGGCATGCGGTGATGTTACGTAGATTCATTGCTAGGTTGTGTTCGGTATGTGTGGAGCTTCAGATGTTAAACTGTTGAAGGGGAACAAGGATGGTTGCATAAGACTGTTATGAATTGTTTAAATGTTACTGTGTATAGCCGCTACAGTTGGATCTCTATGCGATAGATCGTGCTTGGGTTGCTACTGTTGCTAGCATGTAGATGATGTGGTTATTGTAGATAGCGTTTTGTTCATTGCTGAATTAGTATTCACTCGTGCAGTGTTGCTCGATTTAGGATTGTACGAGACAGTGCTTGATCAGGGGCTTGCTATGGATGTACAGGTGACTAGAGTCGATCAATTGCGGTCGCAGCTGGGCTCTTCAAATCGACTGCGTACTGTCGTTCGAAGCAGCGTTAGATCAGTTGAGAATTGGCCAGAGCGTGGAGCTTGTGTCCGCTGGACTTTGTTGTTGGTCGTTGGACGAGTAGCTGCTGCTCAATGATGTTAGGATGTGGACTGCTATTGGAGGGATGATGGGCGAAAGGAGAAAGGGACTGCTATTGCTGATCGTTGCTGTTGTGTTTCTGGCTTATTGCTGTATGCAGATCTATTTTAGCCTACTATTTTTTTTTTCTTTTTATACATGTGTATGTATGTTTTTAAGGTTCAAATCAAATCATATCAGTTATATCTATTGTATCTGATTCGATAATAATTAAACTAAATCCAAATTAATTTAAATCTAATTTAATAAGATCAAACTAAATTCAAATGATTTAATTAGATATGAATCCGGTTTATTCATCTCACTTTTACAAAGATAGAAAAATAAAAATATAGGTGCCTACTAAGACTCGAACCCAAGACCTCAAATTAAATCTAATTCAAATACTCCAATACTTATCCGTTAGGTCATTGGTCTGTGCCTTGACATTTAGTACAATTAAATTGTATTTAAATTACCCGATTCCCTAAATAAAATTTTTTAACTAAGCTAAAACTAAAACTATTTGTTCCTAATCTACAAAATTTTTTTATAATTTTTTCCTTTTCTTATTTTTTTGGTATTTCATCATTTGTTAATATTTTATTATTTTTATCTTTTATTTTATTTTTTATTTTTTATATTTTTGAATTAAGACCCTTTTTGTAAAATAAAATCAAATAATAATAATAAAAAATTAAGATTACAAAGGGGCAAAAATTAGGTATTTATACTTAGGATCAATAATTCTTTCTCATTAGTCAAGGGGATATTTCCCACTACTTGACTGCATAGCATGACATACTAGGATGTTACCTAGATTTGAATGTCAATTTGTTAAAGTACTCATCAATGAGATTGTTTCCATTACTTGATGGCAAGAAATATAGAGATTAGTTAGCATGAGAACTATACGTAATTATCATGGCGTGATGTACATTTGGGAGTCTGTGCTCTTACCAGTCTACAACATATGAGCCAAGCTCATCATTGTGTGCTTAGGAAACCAAGCTCTTACTAGCTAGCAATAATGTATAGTCTACATATTATATTCATTATCACTTTCTTTTGTTTGATTGAGGGTTTTAGTTTCCCCCATTCAAACATAAACCATTTTGTGAAATTAACTTTGTATGCTAAGGAGATTGGTCTCTTACTTTGTAACAACAATAGTAATAAAATGAAGATACTTAAACACTTATCACATTCTCATTAGAAAATATTAGTGATGAGAGAAGGAACTTTCATTGATAAAAAGTAGTCATCATTGTGCTTATATATGAAATGAAATGAAAACTAGAATAAAACCAGTGAAAACACATCTTAGCTATCAATAGTTCTCGTACTTCTTAAGTTATAATGTGCCTTCTACCTATGATATCATTAGTTCACTTTTGTTTCTTCACACCCCTGCAATAACCATGCATCCTCTTTTTGTTGAATGCTCTAGTCTTAGCTTCTTCCTCTATAGGTAGTTGTGCCTCAAGAGGTTCTACTAAGTGTGTTTCCCCTTCATTCACATGCTTATCAAAGAATATTGCTTCAGTGAAGTGAGACTCATTATGTACAAATGGATTCTTTGTTGCAAGAATGAAGATGTCTTGCTTATTCTAATAACCCTTCATGCATTAATGCCATGTTGAGGGTATCATGTTGTAATCATGCAACCATGTGCTTCCTATAAGGAGATGGTAAGATATAGGCATATTAATCACATCGAACTACGTGAATAGGTTCGATATCAAAGTCTACTTCAATATGCCCTATTGTCTTCATGAAAGACTCGTAGAAGCTATTTAGCATGATTAGTTGTCTCACTATGTTTTGAATATCTATCTTTGCAGCTTTAAAAGTTGACATTGGCATAACATTAAGTGAAGATCCATTATTAATAAATGTCATCTTGATAAAATGACTATTGAGTATGCTTTCTACATATAGAAGGCGATTGTGCTTAGAATTCACTGTATAAATGTCAGCATTTGTAAATGTAATTGCCCTCTTATTGATTGAAATGATTCCCTTTGTAGGACGTGCTTTAAGATACTTCTTTTAGTGATCTTATGAGATCCTTATTAGTGCAATTATTGCCTCAAGTCGAGCATCCTCATTAAAACCAAGTCAATCAAAGAAATTTCTAACATTAGCAATCTTCAACAAAGAAAGAGCAGTACTATCATCTCCATTTATCTTAATCTCCAATCCTTCATGCTTAACTTCGTGCACCTCAATTGGCTACACTTCCATACCTTCTGTCTTTGTGGGATCATGAGTAATAACATTTACAACACCACATTGGGTGTTATGAGCTAGAAGTGGGTTGCTCCCGATAGCATTATCTTTGATGATCAGTTCTTCATTTTGAACTCACTAATTAAATATTTTGTTTAATGTCCAACAATTTTTCGTAGGATAGCTTACACTCCTATGAAATCTACAATATTTAGGGTCATCGTTCTCTTCATTTGTTGGTAAACGCTTAACTCTTGAGAGTTCGATATTCCCATCATGTAGCCATTGGATGAAGAGTATGTGCACTTTTCCTATTGAGCATAGGTATGTCAAAGATGGTTTAGTGTTCATAAGCTTCTCACTTCTATTTTTCTATTTTTTTTTTTTTTTACTCCACTCGGATCCTCCTCTTGAATTGAGTTCATTGACAGTGTGTGATTATTAAATCTTGCATTTTCACCTCTTTGTTATGCTATTGAATTGTTGGTTCTTCGCGCGTTCTTAACTAACATAGCCAAAGAAACCAATGAGAGGTTCTCAAGATGTACTGCATACTTAGTAAACATCCTTTGGATGTAAATCTTGATTAATTCTCTTTTATCACAAACATCTTGTATGTCCAAGGAATGCACCTTGAAACGCTCAATATAATTGATGAGATCTTCCTTAGGCTTTTGTTGGATTCTCCTCATGTCAGTAAAGGTGACTCTTTCTTCAGTAGAGAAGAACCTCTCCAAGAACATCTTGCACATGTTTCCCCATGAATTGACCGATCATAGCGGAAGGTTGACATACCAAGTATACACCTTCTCAGTGGTGACTTAGAAAATTCATTTAGTTTCAAATCGTCATCTAAACCATATACTTCCAAGGCCTTAATGAACTTTAACAAATGTTCTTAAGTACTCCCTTTCTTGCCATTGATGGCACTCACTTTCTCGCCATTGAACAATATGAACTTCATACTTACATAATCCTTAGAGTATGGCTTTGCAGCAATGCGCTGATGATATAGAAGCTTCAATTCCGATACCCTAGCTGTAAACTATGCTTGTATCTCCTTCAAATATACATTCAAATCTTTTTTTGTCACAAATGAACCTCTTTGGGTAAATGTTTCTACCCTTATTGACATTGTAGGAGCGGAGTGCATAGGCACGAGATTTATGCTTATGGGCATGGGATTCATTGGTGCTAGTTGTATGGAGTCAACAATTGTGACACGTGGTATAGCATATGAAGATGATGAGCTTCTAATCTAAACTCCCTAGTTCCTTACTTCAGGTAATGAGTCTTGTATGGTTGTAGGTTCTACAGTAGGAAATTGTTCTTAACTTTAGGAGTGACTTGCTCATTGACAACAAGAGGGTTGGTGGAGTGTGTTGTTGCACTACATTAAAAGAATTCCAAGAAGTTGCTCGTTGCTGTGCAGTAGTAAAAGCAGCCAACGCAGGTGTGCATTGAGCCAACATTGCCATAAGTTCACCTAAGTTCCGATTAGTCTCTCGCAGCTTACACGTTAATTGCACATTGTTAAGGACACCTTATTACGTGCCATCTCCTTAATTAGTGCCTCCAGCTAGAGATAGATTTTAGTCATTAGTCACTGTAGCAGCATCTTGCTCATGATTAATTCCATCGGTAGAATTGGGTTGTCTTCACCTTGGAAGTACCATGATATGAGTATCAAGTCTTCCCTTCCTAGTGCATTCGCTAGAAAATGCAGGTGTATGGGTACGAATGTAAAGCTTATGTGCGTATTGTGTGAGAAGCCACATAAGAAGTCATGCTATACGTGACTAGGGAAATGACTTGAGTGACTTACGTACGATAATTAGGAGAGAAGTGTAGAGAAAATGTATAAGTAATCTTGATGAGGCTCTAAAACGCATGGTGACAGGTAGAGGAGGGTGTTGGCATCAAACTCCAATATTAATAAAGAATAGGGTAAAGTTCTTAAGGTGTTTAAGTATTTAAGCTTTGAGACAAAGTTCCTATAATGTAACGGCATTAATGGAGGTTTTACTCTCATCTAAATGAGAATATAAATAGAGTGTTTATAGGAAATGATAGTTAATTATATCTGTCAAATCATGATGATGATTAATAGTTAAGAATGAAGCTCTTTATTAATGGATCTTAAGTAAGCTATTTTTATTGATTTAGACCTAGATAAAGGCTTTGTTTATTATTTTAGTGTAAGCCAAATTATAAAAAGGTTGAATCGGATGGATCAATCTAACGAGCCTTACATCAAGCCCACCATGCCAAATCTTCGTTGATCATCTCGGTAATTTATGAGCTTGACTCCTTGAGCTGTGTCATCTTAGCTCAATGATTCAAATCCATTTAATATTTAATCAATGGGCTTAAAGCTTAATATTAAATTTGGCTCTCTACAAATTCTTTACAAGATAAGTCCCTCCACCGACTGCAAATTGTAAATCCCTCAAAACCTTTATTCTATTAATTTTTTTTTTTTCCTGATATAATGCACATTTTGCTCATTGAGGTTTCTTTAATATTATTCTGGCCTGGAATGTCATGATTAACTAACTAAATTTCTTGCATATCTTGTTGCAGTGTCCAGTAAGGCGTATGGCAAAATAGTATCCAGCCGGGAAATATTCTAATAATTGCCACTAGTTTTTAAATAAGAATGTATGCGATCCCTTAGATCTTGTTACATTGGGAAGATGATTATGCTTTGCTTCTGCATGCACTATGTGCGTACTGTAGCAAAATGAAAATTGGAGAAAAAATATTATATCATGCCATGTGTATTCAAGTGCTTGCGAGATTCTCCTGATTCTTAATTCTTTATCATTATTCCGTTGAATTTTGCCCTTATTATTCCAACACAAAGAAGTGGGGGAAGGGGGGAGGAAAAAAAAAAAAAACCGTAAAATACAAATCATCTATGTTGCAGTATAATATGCCACTTGAGCAAACAATGACAATGAAAATACGATACAAATAAACCGATGGGGAAGCTTTCTTAAAATATGGATGAAAACCGCGTAAGTCACATTGTTATTGGTTCTCGGATGATACTAATCACGTAAGATCGTATGTTGTTCACATTTAGTGTTTACAGAACTTAAGTTATATTTACTAAAAATTAGAAATGATTGGAGTACAGAAACAAAATCCAAAACAAATTTTGGATTCATAATGGGATGCTACGTGAATTTTGAAATTATAATTTTAGTCCCAATTCAAATTTTCGTGTTCTGCAATAGTCTGGTTAACTCCATCTATCACTATCTTTCTAAACGGCTCTTTGGATTGGTAATAGGCCGCTACATGTCTCAGGCTTTAATTTAATCACCATAAAAACCTTAGATGTCCACATAAAAAATCGACAGCTGCAAACTTTTGCATTCCCATCTTATTGAAGTTGATCCATTTCCTTCTTATTCAAACTCTAATTTAATTCAATTCCAACTTCAAAAACGTAAATAATGGAAAGTAAAAAGAATTAAACATAGAAAAAAAAAATACAATATCAATACTATCAAGCTCAACCAAATGTTAAAAATGAAAACATGTTCATGAATTGAAATATAAAAAGAATCAAAATTAATGAATGTGTTGGTCTTCAGTCATATGTAAGTACCTGTAATGACGAATTGCAAACCTTGAATGATTTTCCCACGTATAAAAGTATCCTCTCACGAAAATCATCACGCAGGAAAGAGAAACAAGAACCTAAAAGAAAAACCCTAAGTCGTACATCAGAAATCGGGTATAGATGAAGTATCCAATTTTACTACAAGCAGGACAGGGACGTGGAATAATTATGATTTCCTCGAAGGATGAAAATTTTTGGATAGAGAAAATGCTAATCATCTAGCAACCTCACCTCACCTTATGTGATGTCGATACCTCGTTGAATAGGCCACCACTTGTCTTAGGCTTTGATTTAATCACCGTACAGCACTTGTACCATTTCATTGTTGAGCATTTACTATAATACCCCTTTTGTGGTTGTGCGTCACCATTGAATCAACTCTGACATGTTAAAAAGTCATAACATTTGACCTAAATATGACTTCTGAGTTTAGATCATTCTATTTGCCAGTGAGTTCTGGTCGGGTCAACCGTTCAGCTTGTTTGGTAAATATGGTGATTCAATTTTGGATTATTTCTTCTAGTAGATAATTGTAATTGTATTATAATGCATACCTCATAAATGAATAATGAAAACGATATTATTGTGATATATGTTTTATTTTTTATTTTTTTTTCGGATTATAAGTGGCTAAAGTTATAATACAAACAGACACATGCTACTGCTAGTAGCACTAGTGCAGTCTATAAACACAAAAGAAAGAAACATGTTAGTCGGGCATGAGACGCCATCAGTCATCGAGAGCTCTATGCTCTCTCACAAAAATTGCCAGACATCTTCATACATCGTCAGTCGCAGATCTTCTTGGGGAACAAAAAGTATCTTTTCCTCAGTCCCTTGGGCAAAATGCACATGTCGAGCAAGCGCATCTGCAATCTTTTTTTCTTCCTAGTAGACCGGTTGGAGTCTAGATATGTCAAAAGATGATACTTTTTCCCTGCAAGCAAATACAATGTATAAGTATTTATCAAATTGATTGGAACTTTTTTGTTTTATTGCATGTATTGCCATCTGTAAATCTAAATTTATTTCCACTTTTTTGAATCCTAGTAGTTGTCAATAACGTAGCCCCCAAAAGATTCCCCATAATACTGTTTGTAGGATGTCGATTTTTCCAACATTTTTGTAAAACCCCATGATCCAGTGGCCTTGATTATCTCTTATAACCCATCCAGTTGTGGCACTTTTGTTTGTGCTGTAGATGGAAGCATCAGTATTAACTTTGACCCAATCATTAAGTGGCGGATTCCATTTTTTGGGCTCTGGAAGAATGGTATACATTTGTCTTTTCTTTCTTCTGATTACCCAATATTCGTTTGCCCTTGCTTGGATTTGTTGTTTTAGGGTTAATTTCTTAGTATGAAGCCTTTTCCAAATATAATTTGATTTCTGTCATGCTAGATCGCGTATATGGCAAACGCAAGGAGGATTCCCCATGGTGGCTTGAGGTTAATTAATTGTGCTCTCTTGATATGAATATTACATTGTAACCAGGATGTGAAAGGCAATTTTGAGGAGTTAAGGCCACTTGATTCAGGTATGTTATTTCACACCACGGCTCTCTCCATATTTGTTTCAAATTTCGACATCTCCTTAATGCATGGTCTTAACAGATTCGATCTAGTTGGTAGACTGTTTGTTACACAGCGTCAAAGGAATAAGTTTAGTTTTGGTGTAAAGAGCTTTCCTTAGACCTATTGATAATTAGGTATTTATTTGCTGGCTATCCTCTACTTAGGTATATTTCTCTCAGTGAAACACTAGTCCTCCAGGTGGGGGAAAGATGGAGGTCATCTTCTACAGAGGGTCTTAGGTGAATTGGGCCTCTTTCCATATAGATCCATTATGAGATAGGATGGGACATGAGCTTTTATCTATTGAGAGCTAGCAATTATGAACTGTTACTATGAGAGTATTCGGGTGAAAAGGTACGAGCCATATACTCTGTAAATAGGAATCAAATAGATAAATATAGGGTATTAGTGAAATTAATCCGATTAATCTAAAAACTTACACTCGAGACATTATTTAAGGAGATCTCTTGAACCTAGATATTAAAAATATAATAAAATAATAATAATATAACTAAAATAGTATAATTTAATTATATTATTTATTATTTATCGCAATCACGTAAAATATATCTTGTTACTTTGTAAACTTTTAAGGATAAATTATACATATAATAAAATTAATATGGGACATAAAATAACATATAGAATATATATATATGTATCGTATATAATTTTGAAGTATATACATGTACCATAATTAGTCAAAATATCATAATATATACATTTTAGGCTAAAATAACATAAGAAAATTCATTAAAAAATCAATAAAAATTATAAGAAAATCATAGGTAACTAGGATTAAGTTGTTAGAGCATATAGAAATGCCTTAGACAGGTGTTTAGTAAATAGGGCAAAGGATCATGTAAGAATTGAGTGATACTTAAAGGAAAATGCTTGAACAGAGAGAAGAAAAACCATTTCATTACTCTACAAGTTGAGAAAAATACAAAAATACTCTCTATTGGATAGTACATGCAAATTAAGGTTAAGGAAAATTAAGTGCTGGATTCGGAGATTTACAGTAGTAATTTAGGAAAAAATACAAAAAATAGGCATAATTTAAGCAATAAAGGATACGACAACATAGGGGGTTATTGGAATTTAACCACCACCACCACCACCACTAAAAGCTATACCCATCACCTAGTGGTTTCGATAAGGTAGGAGTAGTTGTTGCTGGCTAAAGCTTTAAATTCTAGTAGGTGTCCATTTTTGTCTAATTTCAAAAAATTTTGTAAAAATACTAAATATACCCAAAAAATTAGGAAAAAAAAATTATTCTCACATATTTTCTTGTATAAATTTAGGAAAAATATCAATTTGTATAAATTTAGTAGGTAAAATATACGTTCTTAAGAAATCGAACAATTTTCGAAATTGAAATAAATTAGGTAAATGACGTAATTTCCACTTCAAAAGTTTTTTATAAACTATCATAAGTTAATATTAAATTACTATATGAAAGTTAAACTATTTTCCATATTTTAATTTGATTTTTTAGCCTAAAATAGTGCTTTTAGTGAAGAATGATGTATTTCGTTGAGGAAAGTCACTTGGATACTGAGTTTGATTCAATATTAGAGTATGTATACTATTTTGGAGTGGTTAGATTGATTGGTAAAGTGAGAAGTTATGAAAAATTGTGAGTCAGCCTTAAATAGATAAGTTAGTATTTGACTATTTTATTGAACTTGAAACAATTGATAAATTTTCTACAACTGTAATTTGGAATAAAGTTAGTAAATTAGCTAATTATAATACATTAATTAAGGGCATCTAATGGTTTAAAGAATTCTGTAAATGAATTTTACACGAAACTGATACTTAGAGAATAAGTTAAAAGCAAAACTTAGGATTAAAATGTAAAAACAAGAGAAGTAGAAAGTTGGTCAGATGATGATTTTATTAAAAATTATGTAGATAATAGAGTCAAAGGGTAGCTTAGAGGATAGCGTAATAAAGAATTCAACTTGAGAAAGTTTAGAGGCTGTCTTAGAGAAAGAACCAGTGCAACAACTAACCCCTATATAGCTCAAAGAGTAATTGAAAGGATTTTTTATTAAAGAAAACTACAATAAATCCACTTAGATATAAACTTAGAGGATTTGGCTAATTAAGGTAACTTATAAAAATCAATGAATGGTTAAGAAATCATGATTTTTAAGTAGAAACAATTTATGAGTAAACAACCAAAAACATATAAAAAAAATTAATGACTAATGAATCAAATCTAGAAAATTAATCTATTGTATATTTCTAAGGACAATTGAAGATTAAGGAGGCAACTGTAAGGAGTAAGTTACTATAAGCACATGTAAGTTAGGATCGATGCTTTGTAGCATATTTAAGTATCATATTAGGATACTTAGAGAAGTAAAAGTGCTTATTTGTGATTATAGTTAAATTGTTTGTGTATGTATTATGCGTGTACCTATGATATTGATTGATGATTAGGAGTTAAACTCTGAGTGTTGGTTTTTACTTAAATATATCATATCTTGCGTGTATGAGCTTGGTTGCTCACATGATAATCCAGACTAATCTTAAGTAGACTAAAGATCTAACCTAACATTCGTGAACTCAATGAGGGTAACGATTAGGTTGTTAAACTAGATTTCGATATTTCTATGAGGATAGCAGAAATTTTCATTTTCCTACCCTTAGTTGAATTAAGTGACAGGAGAGGAGATCACAGTAAGTTTGGGAACCATGGTTCGAATGTTGTCTAGGGAGGTAGGTGTTTTTCATTACACATGCTTAGATTTAGTTTGATAGTGTCATGTTGAAACTCCTTGAAATCTAGATTAAAGTAGACGGAGTAACTTTAACTTCATAATGAATAGGCTAAACATTGTGTGATGATCTATCATTTGCTTTTTACGTTTGCATTTAATTAATGATTGAGCAACCATGTTTGTTAATATACTCTTATAACTCAATCCCTTCTTATTGAACTAGTTGAACTTACATCTTAATAAATTGTTTCATAGATATGGAGAAGTACCCAAAGATGCCTCGTTATAGTTGTTCACAAGTTAGTTCCGATGAGTTAAGAAGTAAAGTATCGAAGTCTAATGGATGGATCGAAGCTCATGTTACTTTTGTTTTTCTTTTGTAGGAGAATTATAAGGTCTTCTTAGAAAGCCTTATCGTCTTGCGTTGGCTCATTGTTATATCTATATATGTAATATAGTCTTCTTATGGAGATGTACAGTTTCTTTTAGAAACTCCGAAACTTTTGATGTATATATAGCTATGTAAAAGAATTGAACTATTGGTAGATATGAGAAAGTATATTTTTATAAAGTATTACTCCATAGGTCTTATTTGCTATGGGTTTCCATCTGACTACTTCAAAGTTAGTTGAGTTTTCGATCGCCTTATGTGGACTATACCTATGTTAGCAGTTAAGGATGATAGCTTCTAGCCTAACTTGGTTTATACAATAAAGCTGTTATAACTCTTTGAGCTTGGCGCACGATAGTTTCTAAATGATATTAGAGCATGGTTCATAAAGAACCTAGCTTTAAAGCGGCTAATTAAAATGAACTAAATGTTAGAAACACTAAGAGTAAGGAAATTAAGTGGGCGTAGAAGACTTAGATTTATAGTTGTATATCTAAGTTATCTATATGTATAAAAACCTAAATAACATGAAATGGAAACAAGTAAAAGATAATATCAATCTAACTTATGTTATGTTGTGTTTACTTTTAGATTTGAAAACATTGGGTTATTTATGCTTAGTTACACTTTGGTTAGGAAGGAGAAGAGTTTCTTGTTAAATATTGAGTTCATTTGCAAAAGTTGTTATTGGAATTAGTTGACTAGATGATATTTTATATGAAATATGAGATTATAACTAATTATAAGAGGGGATTATCTTAGAGTATAAAGGATGATTGGAAGATTATGGAATATGAGTTAGGTCCTTTGTATAATAAGTGTACTGTAGTTACAGCTTTTCAGAAGAAACATAAGCATGATAAGGGAATTGTATGTATGATGGTCTTAGTGTCGTAATTTCCTACTATAGTGAAACCCTATAGGAATTATTTGCTCAATTTGATCAAACACCAATAGGAACTCCCCATGTACTTAAGGACTATCCACTTGGAATCATAGATTGGTTTCCTAGATTTTTATCAACTGGGAATGTAGAAATTAAAGTACCCTTGCAATTAAATGAACCTAAACCATCTGTAGAACCACCTAAAAATCTAATTCCAATTAAATAGGAAAATATAGGTAAGAATATAGAAGAAGAAGATCCTGAGTATAATTTAGAAGCCACAATAGCTCAAACAGAATGAGAAGATGAGATTGAGGAGGAAGTTGAAACTGTGGCAATAGCTAATTTTGGGAATCAAGTAGGAATCCAATTAAAAGCTAATGAAGGATAAGAAGTCAATCAAATTTGAGAACCTGAGTTGGAGAATGAGGATAATGAGGATGTGTAGGAAGTCATATATATTCTAGAAACACTTAAATATATAGTGGCAAGTTCTAATTTAGAAATAGGGAATGATAATATAGATTTGAATGCTTATGAAAATTAGTTTCTTTTGGAAGGTATTACGACATTAGATGATTAGATGGATGGAGTAAATAGGACTTTGACTACTTTTGGATCATATGGTTTATGTTGTGTATTTTGTTATCTAAATAATCTGGCTTCTCTTCGATGTAAATAGTATTTTGAAATTGTAAATATATTATTGTACTAGAGGCAAGAATGATGTATATAGAACTTATGTACTAAGAAATTATGATGTAATCTTGCTTGTACAACTACAATTATATGTAATCTGTGATGTAAAAAGTTCAATTTAATGTAATTATCTCAATGTAAAGGTCAATTAGTACGTATCTCCTTAAGTTGTAAGGTTGTATCATGAATACATGACTGGTGATAGGTTATTAAACATGGTTATTATGTACATGGGTGATTACAAGTGATACAATAATACATAAATGTATACAGGTGATACTATATTTACAAGTGTTAATTCAATATCATTTTTCATTGAATTGAGACTTGGATGTTACATGGAATCATATTTATGTTGTTATGCATATATATGATATGTTTAACTTTGGCAATTTAGTGAAAATGAATGATTGCAAAAAGATGTGTAGTTAGAAGCTTATGGTGTTAAAATAAGTAGGAAATATGCAGTCAGAGGATTGTGTAAAGGTTTCAGAAACTCACACTAATCAATAAGTAGGGAAGGAAATAAGAATGGGGATGGACAACCTAGAAATAGAGAACCACCTTTAGTTCTACCTACACCATAAGAACTACCAAGAAATTATTTACCACTACCTCTACCTCTTTCGAATATGTTAGATTTTTGCTTAATTAGGACAGATGATGACAAATATGAATGCTATAATCCAACAACAAGGAACTTTAATTCAGCATCTCATAGCCTGTAGACATGTCGTAGGTCAAAGGCAACTCGAAGTAGAGCTAAGGGAACAACAACCACTAGAAGCTAGTAAGCTCACGTAGTTTATCAAAGCTAATTAGTACTTGAGGGAGAGATGAGAAGCCATCTGTAGCTGATGATTGGCTAGCTCAGATCGAGTGAAGTTTGGAAACATTTCGAGTACTGGAAGTGAAAAAGCTCTCATATAGAACTTTCTTGTTGAAGTCAAGAGTACAGATATGGTAGGACTCAAAAGCACGAACTTTGCTAGGACCACTTATATGGCAAACATTAAGAGAAGAACTCAAGAATGAGTATTCAAAACCAAATGATTGAAAAGTTAATGAGTTTTATAAAGGGTACAATGAGTATGGTGCAGTATGAAATGGAGTTTAATCGGTTAGTGTGCACCACAATCGTATTGAGATAACCTGAAGGTTAAGAAAGATCTTTTTCTCATAGGATTTGAGCCTATGATGAGGTTTAAGCTTATGGACTATGGTTTTAAAACCCACAACGAAGTAGCAAATAAGGCTTGTCAGCTTAAAAACAACCAAATACTGATGCAATTAAAGTGAAGCAAGAAATTAAGCCGGGTGAATTGATTTAAGCTTACTTTCAAGAGATCTTTCTCTAGTACTATAAGTAGCAGTTTGAATTGAAAAGGAAAGAAGTTAGTTGCAATGACTAGTAGGGCAGCACAATTGGACAAAAGGTTCAGTTTCTATGATAAGAATAGGAATATTAAATATTGGAAATGTAGAGATCAACACTACCCTCGCCAATGTACATAATTGAAAGGAAAATGTTATCTGTGTGGAAATTAAAACCATATATCTAGAGAGTGCCCAAGGATAAAGAATGTGAAATATTATCATTGTGGACGAACTGGATAGTTTTCCAAATACTGTACGTAGTTTAGACTTAAAGCTAAGAATATTAGAGGAGTGGATACTATGATTAATAAGGATCAAGGATAAATCACGTGCTCTCGAGCTTGATGGTGATCGAGCTATCTAAGGTAAGTTAAGCACCAAGGAGCATTGTTTACCCCAATCTAACCTGCCGAGCTACTTCGCTCTCCACACCATCTAAAAGACTACCGAGGCAATCAACCGTTGTTTTAAGCAAAACCCTCCGCAACACCCTAATCCAAGCACCAAATCAGGGAAATAGCCATCCCTACAGCGCCGAGGCCGAGTTTAAAATTGTTAAGAGCCAACCATCTGAGGTCAACCTAAATGTAAGTTATCCTTAAGGCAACCCTTATCCAATCCCACCAATTAGAGTTGCTAATACCGACCAAACTTAATCAAGGCCCACCCCTGCTCGGCTCGCAGCGTTATTAGGACTGTAGAATGAGTAGAATTATGTGTGTGTTGTCCTTTCTAAGAAAGGATGTTCTTTTTTCATGATTGCATGCATCCCTTATAAATTATTCTCTTTTTATCTAGCTAATAGGGACCCATTTCTATAATTTTCTGTAATTTAGGACCTATCTTAATTAGTTACAATAAATACTTGCATATTATAATAACCACAATGAATCATATAGAGAATACACTGAATTTTTACTCCCTCTTGAGATAAGTGTCCTTTTTCTTACTCTTGAGCTACTCTTATCTGGCCTATTTAAGCATAGACTTGTGACGAATAACCTCCGACTGTACTTGTATATCATATCAAGTGTGACTTGAGCTCTTATGAAGAGTTGGTGCATCATATCCATCATTGGTATACAAGAATTCCTACTTAACTTCAACTATCATTTACTTTTCGAGCCATCTTATAGCTTAGACCTACCCTCTTAGTTACACATGATATTAGATTCGTATGTTCATCCACAAAATCCGTATCATCTTGGTATTAGAGCTTGGCTATATTTGAAGCTGGATTTTACTGCTGTATTCTTTCAATGGTTTGTTACTACTCTCATATGATAATTGTTCTATTGTTAACCTTAGAGTTTAGTAGTTGAGAAGTGTTCTATGCTCTGTTTAGCCCTGCTTTCTGATACGCAAAATAGAGTGTAGTTGGTTGTTTGTTTATTGTGTACTTGTCTTGTTGTTGGGAGTATTGGTTATTAACCTACAACTATTATTTATGAAAAGAACTTTGAGTGGTATTATTACACATCAATTTTATGGAATACCAACAATGTCAAATTCAAGTATTTAAGGAATTTTGGTAAGTGACCGCTTGGACAAGCTTACCAACTTGGTAGTTAATTTTGTCACTGTTATCTAAGAAGACAAACAAGCAGCTAGAAGTAATGCTACTAGAGAACGTGAACAACAAGAGCAAGGCTACGGTTAGTTTAGCTGAGTTAATGCTCTGGCTCGACCGCCCTAAGCTAAAGGAATTGGTAGGGATGCTAGGTTAATGCTAACCCTTAAAGGAATTGAGGAGGAAGGAGATGATGAAGCAGAAGAGTACTACGGGCCTGAGAAATGAAATGTATAAGCTCGTAGAGTTGAGGGGTTGAGGATGCATATTCCAAGTTTTTCTAGGAGTGGTGATGTTAAGGATTACCTAGATTAGGTAGATGGGATTGAAAAGCAGTTGAATTGCTACAACATACTTGACAATGTGAAGGTTAGACTTGCTGTGTTAGAGTTCATTGGTTATGCTGCCCTATGGTGGAAGAGCTTGCAATCCACCTAAAGAAGGGAAGGAGAATGAGAGATTAGGAGTTAGGAAGAAATGAAGAGGGTTATACGGAGAAGGTTTATGCTAAGCTATTATTTGTAGGATGCCTTCAAAAGACTGTAAGAGCTAAGGTAAGGAGGGTCAAGTGTAAACGCTTATATTAAGGAATTCTAAATATTAATGATCTTATGTAAAGTCTTAGAGCCAGAGGATCAAACTGTATCTTGGTTCATTGGTGGATTATATCTTAGTTCATTGGTGAATTGAAGTATAAGATTAGGGATGTCTTGGAAACTCTAGATATTAGAATACTTGATGATGTAATTCGAGCCACCCAAAGGATAGAAAGGCATCGAATAGGAAGGTTCCAACCATTAGTTCGCCGACCAGAAAGAAGCCAAACTATTCTAAGCAAACTTATGCGAACAAAACCTAGTAAGGCTACTAAAATCTAACCTGCTCAAACTACCTAAGTAGAGGAGAAGGAAGTCCCAAGGAAGTTTGAGAAAGGCCATAGTTCAGGTAGGAAGACAAGTGAGATCAAGTGTTTCAAATGCTAAGGATTTAGACATATGGCCACCTAGTGTCTGAATAGAAGGACTATGGTGATCTAAGGTGAGATGTTGACTCTTGAAGTGGATAGCATTAACGAGGAAGTAAAGGAGCTGAAAGAGGACGGACAAGCCAAACTATTTGAAGAGGAAGTTATCTATAGTTAGGAAGGTAACTTTTTTTTTACCACTCTAGTGTGGAGGAGGACAATGAGCGTTAGTCCCCCGTACTTGAAGATGAACAAAGCAAAAATCTCTTCCATATTAGATGCAAGGTGAATGGGTTACTGTGTGCCTTGATAGTTGATAGTGGGAGCTGTACCAATGTAGACTCTGCATTTATGGTCAAGCAATTGAAATTGCTGATCAATCCTTACCCAAAACCTTATAAGCTTCATTGGCTTTGTAATAAGAGAGCCCTACAGGTGAACAAACAAGTATCCATACATATTTGTATTGGCAAATATCAAGAGGAAGTACTCTGTGATGTATTACCCATGTATGCATCCCACATTCTACTTAAATGACTATAGATGTTTGATCAAGCAATTATATATGACAGAAGGAGGAATACATGTTCTATGGAGCATGAAGGTAAGAGGATGAAATTGAGTCCTATAACAACTAAGTAGGTAAAGGTCATATAGTTCCAACTTAGCCGAACCCTAAAGAAAGAGGCTTTGATGATGACCCGAGTCGAACTGAAAATAGAGATGGAGCTCGAAGGACTGACCTATTTACTTGTTTAAAGAATTTTAGAGATGAAATTCAAGGAGGAGGAGCTGCCCATCAAAGTAAAACCTTATTAGAGGAATTTGCTAACCTATTTCCAAAGGAGCTATCGAAAGGTTTGTCCCCAATCTAAGGCGTCGAGTACGCAATTGAGTTACAGTTAGGAGCTGCATTGCTGAACAAACTTGCCTATAAGCTGAATTCTAAATAGGTTGCTGAACTACAAAAGCAAGTAGATGAGCTAATGAGGAAGAGGTATGTGCATGAGTCCCTTAGCCCCTATACCGTATTAGCCTTCTTAGTACCAAAGAAAGATGGTTCTTAAAGGATGTGTGTAGATAACTAAGCAATTAATCGAATTATCATCAAGTATAGGTACCCCATACTTAGACTTGATGACATGCTTAATGAATTAGGCGGAGCAAGAGTGTTTTCTAAATCAATCTTAAATCCGAATACCATCAGATTCAAATGCATGAGGGTGATGAATGGAAGACCACATTTAAGACACAACATAGTTTATACGAATGGCTTATAATGCCATTTAGATTATCCAATATACCGAGCACATTTATATGTCTGATAAATCATGTGCTTCGAGAATCAATAGGAAAGTTTGTCGTAGTTTATTTCAATGATATTCTAGTATACAGCCCTGACCTAGAGACTTACTAAGAGCATCTCCAAAGAGTCTTTACAAAACTCTGAGCTAAACAGCTCTACATTAATTTGAAGAAATGTGACTTTTGCCAACCCAAGGTGATCTTCTTAGGGTTTGTTTCATAGCCTCAGTTACCGAACTCTCAAAGAAGAATGTTGAATTCAAATGGGGAGAGAATGAGCATAGGAGTTTTGAGGAGTTAAAGGATTGGTTAACTATAACCCCTATCTTAGCTTTGATGAGCTTTGACAAATTGTTTGCAATAGAGTATGATTCATCCGGACTAAGCATAGGTGCTGTACTGATGTAAGAGGGCTGACCTATTGCTTACTTTAGCAAGAAACTTCGAGGAGCTACACTCAACTATTCTATCTATGACAAGGAGTTCTACTCCTTAATCCGAGCCCTAATGATGTAGCGATACTATCTAGTACCTAAGGAATTTGTGATCTATATTGATTATGAACCCTTGAGATATTTGAAAAGCCAACCTAAGTTGTCCCAAAGGTAAGCCAAATGGGTTGAGTTCATGGAGGGTTTTTCCTATGTCATGAGATATAAGAATAGTAAGAACAACATAATGGTTAATGCCCTATCAAGACAATATACCCTACTAACCAAACATAGACAAGACTGCTTAGTTTTTCAACAATAAAGGATATGTATGCTGAAGATCCACATTTTGGTCTTATTTATGTACGGTGTGAGAAAGGATAGACATTGGATGACTATCACGAAGAGGACGGATACTTATTCAAGAAGAGGAGGCTTTGTATCCTAACCTATTCCATAAGAGAATTACTCGTGCATGAGGTACATAGAGAAGGATTGATTGGACACTTTAGCCAACGCCACACCTATGAGGTACTATCCTTGTAATTCTTTTAGTCAAGAATGATAAGGGATGTGCAGGCCATGTTAGGAAAGTATGTGACCTACCGAAAAGCAAAGAGCTAAGCTAAGCAAGGACATATCTACCCTTTCCTGTCTTAACTAAACCATGGTCCAACCTAAATATGGACTTCGTACTAAGGTTACCTAGGACGTCCCGAAGGAAGGACTCCATCATGGTAGTTGAGGATCAATTTAGCAAGATGGTACATTTCGTACCCTGTTGCAAAACTAACAATGTTTCGACTATCCCTTTTCTTTTTTTACTGGAAGTAATCAAACTTTACAAAATTCCCAAAACCATTGTTTTGGATTGAAACCCAAAGTTCATGAGCTACTTCTATAGGACACTATGGAGGGGAATAGGAACCAAGATATTGTACAGTGCATCCTACTATCCATAGACTGATGGGTAGACCGAGGTTATCAATAGAATCGTAAGAACTTTGCTGCGGGTTGCTATCAAATGAAACATGGTTGATTGGGATTTATGTCTACTAGTCATTGAGTTCGCCTACAACAGGACTACCCATAACGTAACAAGCATATCTCCGTTCAAGGTCACCTATGGGTTTAACCTCAAGCTCCCGATGGACCAAGCACCCCAACTGATGCTTAATGATGAATAGCTAACCATTGAAAGAGTTAAGGCCATCAAAGCCATGCACCAAAAGGTGTTAGAGCAATTGAGCTGAGCTAATGCTAAGCTCAAGGGGTGAGGTTGAGGATAGAGGAACAGAGAGTTTCAACCAAGTGATCTAGTTTGGATACATCTCAGCAAGGAATGATTCCTAAACCTAAAGAAGAGCAATCTATCTCCCAGAGCCAATGGACCTTTCAAAGTGCTTGAAAAGATCAATCCTAATGCCTACAGGATTGAGTTATCTAAAGGATTTGGAGTCTCAGACTCCCTCAACATTGTTGATCTCCAGCCTTACACTCTCAAGGATGAGTATCCTGGAGCCGAACCAAATTTGATCCCAAATCTCAAGTAACCCGAAGGGAATGATAAGGATCAAAGACCAATCACACACTCCTGAGCCTGAAGGCTTTCTCAAATGGTGCGCCAAGCTATCCGATTTGAGTTAAGCGCTAAAAAGCAATGCTTACCTCAGTCCAACCTGTAGAGCTACTTTGCTGTCCATACCATCTAAGAGACTGCTAAGGTAATCAGTTGATAATCCAAACAGAACCCTCCACAACACCTCAATCTAAGCACCAAATTAGGAAAACATCCATCCTCATAATACTGAAGCCAAGATGATAATTGTCAAGAGCCGACCATCCAAGGTCAACCCGAATATAAGTCATCCTTGAGGCAACCCCTATCCAATCCCAACAATCAGAGCTACCAACACCAACTAGACCTAATCAAGGCCCACCCCTTCTTGGCTTACAACATTAGTGGGACCACATAATGAGAAGAATTATACGTATGTTGTCCTTTCTAACAAAAGATGTTCTTTTTGCACAATTACATGCATCCTTTGTAAATTATTCTCTTTTTGTCTAGCTACTAGGGACCCATTTTTATAATTTAAGACCTACCCTAATTAGGTACTATAAATACTTACATATTGTAATGGCCACAATGAATCATATAAAGAATACACTAAACTTTTACTCCTTGAGATTAGTGTCATTTTACTTACTCTTGAGCTACTCTTATCTAGACCATTCGAGCGTGGACTAGTGACAAGTGACCTCCAGCCATACTTGTACATCATATCAAGTGTGATCTAAGCTCGTATAAGGCGTTGGTGTATCATATCCATCATCAATGCACGGAAACCCTTGCTCAACTTCGATTATCATTTACTTTTCGAGCCATCTTACGGCTCGAACCCACCCTCTTGGTTACATGTGGTATTGGGTTCGTATGTTTATCTATAGAATCCATATCAATGATGGTCCCTATACGTATCTTTGCAATTGAAAGTTTGGATGAGGATACTAAAGAATTTAATGATAATGATGATACTGATGGAGGTAAACCAAGCCTAGTAACATGTACATATACTAACATTAACTACTAATTAATGGTTATAACATAAAATATGCTTAATTAGATAATCATATGTGTTAAGTAGTATAGTAGTTAGTAGTATTGTAATAAGTTCTTAAAACTTGTTGATGACTATAATAGTAATATAACAGGTCATGTGAACATAAACGGATGAGTTGCGTATGCATTATTTGATATGGAAGATTCTCATTTGTTTATTAGTCAAGAGTTTGTGTCAAACCATGGAGTTGAAGTGGTTGAAATAAAAGATACTAATAAAATAAGAATCCCTACAGGAAAGCATGTATCTACTCGAAAAGTAGTAAATGAAGGGCGAGTGGTAACTTAGGAAATGGAACATCCAATTAAATTAATAGTGTTATTCAAAAGTGGTTATGATGTTATTTTGGGAATTGATTGATTATCAAAGCACAAAGCTAAAGTGGATTTTTGAAATAAGGTAGTAATATTGGATGATAGAAAAATTGTATTTACTGGTAAAACTGAGGGTTATGGTGTAAAGTTGGCTATCATTAAAGTAATTGAGGAAGGGAAAACAGACATTGGAGGCCGATAGTATTGCTTGGTATTTGCATTGGAAGGGAAAAGGGAAAAGCCAAGGGTGTTGAAAGTATGAGTTGTTGATAGTTGAATTTCACTCACTCGGCCGCTCGGTTGTTGACAAGACGAGTAACTTGATTCTTAGCCAACGCCAAGTAACATAGATCAACGTTCAATTTGAATTTAAAGAAAATGGTGCGAATAGTTATCATTTGGTACAGTTATATGACATAACTATCCACTATTCCCATATTTCCAGAATACATTTGATTGAGAGGTTTCTACGTATCTCAATAATTATGCAATTAATTCCTACTTCAGACACTTAACATTCGCCTATAAATATGAGGAAGAAAGATTGTAAGAGATCTCTAATAACTCTCGGCTACTTACTTAGTCTTTTCTTACAATCATTTACTGCCTTACGCATCAGAGTAACTACACCAAACTAGCTTCGGTACCTAAAGCTTTCTCTTTCTTTGTAAGACAAAAGTTCCAATAAAAAATCATCTAACAACATTTGGCGCTACCTATTTTTTCTTGACTCACCCGTATGGCTAGAACTCAATTGACTAAAAGTGCAAGTACTGGTACTTCATCATAAAGGGGGAAGTAAGCATACTAACGAATAGCATCTAGATAAGTTGAAGTAGTTTTGCCTCAACTTAGCCAAGGAAAATCAAGAGTTGAGCAAAAAAAATGAAGAGATTCTCAATCTCCTACATAATAATATCTACCCAAATCAAAACAAAGTGTACGGCTATCACAACACCAAGAATAGTGATGACTCAATCTATTTACTTGAATTGATGAAAAAGCTAGCTAAAGTTACAATTGGACCTTTAGCTCCTATGCTTAAGAAAGTTAACAAGGGTAAGCAACCACAGTAGGTACACCATGTCGAACCCTCACATGTTACCACCCTTGCTACAACGAGTAAATAGTTTTAAATTAAGAAAACCTATTTCATTCTCTAGATTTTAGAGGAGGTTATACTACGGCACATTAAGTTGCTGTAGTTTCAATGTGCTGTAGTTTGAAACTTATGATGAGACGAAAGATCTTGAGGATCACTTAGAATACTACTACACCTTAGCCAAGTTGCATAGCTTGAGTGGTGCTATGGCCTGGCCTGCTAAGCTTTTCCCTCGACATTGAGGAATGAGGCAAGTACATGGTTCAAACACCTAAAGCTAAATAGTGTTTCATGTTTTAAAGAACTAATAGAAGTGTTCCTTCAGCACTTCCTTGCAAGCAAGCTTCCTTTTAAGGATTCTTCGATCCTTAACACAATAAAGCAGAAATTAGACGAGTCTATTAGAGATTATTTAGCCAGGTTTATGGTCAAGATGGTCTAAATTCCAGAATTGGACATGGCCTGCTAAGCTTTTCCCTTGACATTAAGGAATGAGGCAAGCATATGGTTCAAACACCTAAAGCTAAATAGTGTTTCATGTTTCAAAGAACTAGTAGTAGTGTTCCTTTAGCACTTCCTTGTAAGCAAGCTTTCTTTTAAGGATTCTTCAATCCTTAACACAATAAAGTAAAAATTAGACGAGTTTATTAGAGATTATTTAGTTAGGTTTATGGTTAAGAAAACTAAGTGCTTTTAAAAGTTAGCAAGACACTAAGAGTGACATTGAGTAAAGGGTAGCGCTCTAAGAGTTTGCACAAACCTTAATGGATATTAAAAGGAGGGTAGCGCTTCCATGGACTAGCAATAAACTTAAAAGATGCCAAGATGGAAGGTAGTATCCTTATGGGTTAGCAAGAACCCTAAAAGAGAATGAGAGGAGGGTAATGCCCTTGTGAGTTGGGAAGAACCCTAAAATGGTATTGAATGGAGGGCATCACTCCATGAGTTAGCTAAGACCTTAAATGAAAAGTATTTAACTTTATTTTTATTTTTATTTTCACATTTTAACCAAAAAACCATTAAGAATAACAATAAAAAGTAAAGGAATAAATAATAAAATAAAATAAATATAAATATAATAAAGTTACTTTTGACACTTAGAAAATCGTTTTTTATCATTTTTTCCAAAAATAAATGAACCATTTTCAAATTATGACTATTTTAGAGTTTCCAAAAATAAAATCTAATTTAGGACCCTTAGAGAAATTTTCTTTAAATTGATCAAAACAGGTAAAGAGCATAAACTCAATCTCCTTCTGAAAACTAAAATCAACTTAACCTGCTAATGTTTTTTGTGAACAAACTATGGAAGTATGATCCTGAATAATGGATACGTAAGCACTCGTACGTAAGTATAAGGAGACTTAAAATATGGAAAATTTTATTTTTTCCATCTTCCTAAATATTTGTTCAAATTAATTAATTTAGTCACATGTGGTATGATTAGTTGTTTAGAAATTAAAAAAAAAAATGTACATTTGAAAAGCAAAGTTAAATTCAGAAAGTTAAAAAGTGATATCTATTTAAGGTTTAATAAGATAGCCCTCGAATCTAGATCTTGCGTTTTAGAAAACTAGTTTGAAAATTGATTTTATCAATAGATCAGTAGCTAAGTTATAACAAATCCACTCAATTGATTATAACTTAACTCTTTTACTCGACTTCGATCCGGTGGCGACTCCAATTGGGTGGCAACTTCAAAGCATTTTTCAAAATACAAAAAATAAGTTTTCTTTAAACCCTAGTTGAGAGTCAGTATTAAACGGGTAGAGTTTAGTACTACTTGGTTTAAAGAAAAGAAGCATAATTTATAAAAGAATCGAGAGGGAAAAAACCAAGCTCGACACCTAGTCGGAAATATTGAATGTCACAGAATTTGAAAGTAAAGATAGGATATCGAAAGCAAAAGAAATCTTATGGGTACGATTGAAGAAATTTGTTTTCAGTTTGAAAAGTTCCTTAAATATGGACAATGCACCCTCATAACTACAGTAAGTCTCTAATGAAAATGATGTGCTGCTTAAATGATAGCATGGATTATTGATACGTATCTTAAGTTAGCAATCCAACAGTTTGTCAAGGATTTGATAGTTTTTAGGCTTGCGACATAATTGTGACCAAGGTGATAGCTATCTTTCTTTCCACTAATTAATCTTCCAATAAGCAGGAAAATTGAAAATTATGACCTTTTAGATAAGATGTGATTCACCCCACTAAATAGAACCTAAAAGAACTTCCTAGATCACTCGACATTTGGGAAATTATCTCCTATTTAACCCTATTGAAAAGTATTTACTCCCTTTATCGAATTCTTGATCACAGGAGTTAGAGGGAAAATGTTAATAGTCGAATTTCACTTACTTGGCCACTCAACTGTAGATGAGACGAGCAACTTGATTCTTGGCCAACATTGAGTAACATAGAACAGTATTTGATTTGAATTTGAGGAAAGTAGCGCGAACAGTTATTATCTGGTACGATTATATTACATAACTATCCTTTATTCTTATATTTCTAGAATACGCCTGATAGAGAGGTTTCCATGTGTCCCAATAATCATGCAATTAATAGCTACTTCGGACACTCAACATTCGCCTATAAATATAAGAAAGAAACATTATAAGAGATCTCTAATAACTTTCATAATCATATACTGACTTAGGCATTGAAGTGGTCGTATCAGAGTGGTCACACTAGACTGACCCTAGTACCTAAAGCTTTCTCTTTCTTTATAGGACAAAAGTTCCAATCCAAAATCACCTAACAACACTAGTAGTTTGTGAATTTCCTAATGTATTTTTGGATGATTTGCTTGACTTAGCACTGTATAAGAAATTAGATTTCACTTTTCAGTTAGTTCTTAGAACTGAGCTGATATCAAAATCTTCATATAGAAAATCATCAATGGAGTCATAAGAATTAAAGCGACAATCACTGGAACTTTTGGATAAAGGATTTATTAGGCTAAGTGTGTCATCTTAGGGAGACTATGTGTTATTTATGAAGAAAAAGGATGGAACAATGAGGTTGTGTATCAATTATAGACAACTCAACAAAGTGACAATTAAGAATAGGTACCCATTACCAAGAATCGATGATCTGTTAAATCGATTACATAGAGCTACGATATTCTCAATTATAAACTTAAGATCAGGATGTCATCAACTAAGAATTAAATTAGAATATATACCAAAGACGGCATTTCGTACATGGTATGGACATTATGAATTTGTGGTAATGCCATATGGATTAACAAATGTACATATAATTTTCATGGACTTAATGAATCAAATTTACTAACCTTATTTAGATAAAATTGTAGTGGTATTTATTGATGATATTTTAACCTATTCAAAGATGATAAAGGAATAGGCTAATAATTTGATGCTAGCATTACAAAAGTTGAAGGATAATAAGTTATATGGAAAACTAAGCACATGTGATTGCTAGTTAGAGAAGATCATGTTCTTAGGTCATATAATATCTAGTTAAGGGATTTCGGTGGATCCAAAAAAGGTTAAGGTTATAGTTGACTAGAAACAACCTACTATAATTATTGAAGTAAGAAGTTTTCTAGAGATAGCAAGATATTATAGAAAGCTTTTCATGGATTTTTGGAAGATAACACAACCTTTAACTCGGTTAACTCAGAAAGGTGTTAAGTATGAATGGATTGAGGAATGTGAATGGAGTTTCCAAAAGTTAAAAGATCATTTGATCTCAACTCTAATACTTACCTTACCTGATTTAAGTAAGTCCTATGATGTTTATAGTGATGCCTCTTGAAATGGGTTAGGATGTGTTTTGATGTAAGACAATAAAGTAATTGCTATGCTTTTAGGCAGTTAAGGCCTCACGAGAGAAAATACTCAACTTATGATTTAAAATTTGCAACTGTTGTGTTTGCTTTGAAGATATGTAGACATTACTTGTATGGTCAACACTATAAGATTTATACCGATCATAAGAGTTTGAAGTATTTATTCACTAAAAAAATAAATTGAATCTAAGACAAAGATGATGGTTAGAATTAATTAAGGACTATGACTTGACTATTAATTATCACCCCAGCAAAGTAAATATGGTGGTAGATGCCTTAAGTCATAGCAATCATGATGATGAGGTACAATTGATGAACTTAATCATTCAACCAACCCTATTGGAGAAAATTAAGATGCAAGAAGAACAAAATCAAGTTTAAAATTGGTGAAAGAAAAGTTGAATTCGAGGGAAGTATCAGATTTTTATATGGATGAAAATGGGTTATTGGCATTTAAAAGTTGAGTTTATATACCTGATGATGTAGAACTGAAGCGAGAAATCGTAGATGAAGCACATGTTATTGGATATACATTACACCCTAAAGGAAATAAGATGTATAGAAACTTGAAAACTACATATTGGTGGAGGGAAATGAAAAAGGATGTGATTCAATATGTTGTAGATTGTACTACATGTCAACAGGTGAAAGCCAAACATTATGTTATTAGATGTAAATTACCCCTTAAAGGAAATAAGATGTATAGAAACTTGAAAACTACATATTGGTGGAAGGGAATGAAAAAGGATGTGATTCAAAATGCTACAGGTTGTACTACATGTCAACAGGTGAAAGTAGAACATTGAAGACCTAGTAGACTGTTGCAACCATTAGAAGTACCCTAGTAGAAATGTAATCATATCACAATGGATTTTGTAGTAGGGCTTCCTAAAACTAAGGTTGGATATGATTCTATTTGGGTAATTGTTGATGGGTTAAAGAAAAGCACATATTTCTTAACTTATCAAATTGGTGATTCGATAGAGAAGCTAGTTAAATTATATATGCAAGAAATTGTTTGATTGCATGGTGTACTATAGAGTATTGTTTTTTATTGGGAGAGTTGGTTTATGTCAAAGTTGTAAGAGAGCTTACATCAATCTTTGGGAACGAAATTGCACTTTAGTACAGCTATCATCCAGAAATGGATGGTCAATCAAAGAGAATGATCTAAGTACTAAAAGGCATGCTTAAAGGCTATATATTAGATTTTGGAGGAGATTGGGATCAATATTTGCCACTAGTAGAGTTTTCTTATAATAACAGTTATCAAGCAATTATGCAAATGGCACCATTTGAAGTGTTGTATGGAAGGAAGTGTTGATCATCACTATATTGGCATAGTGAAGAACATGCAATGATAAGACCTAAATTGATTTAACAAACTAATGACAAGGTAAACTTATTTAGCAAATGATGAAAGTAGCCCAAGATTATTATAAGAGTTGGGTAGATATGAAAAGAAGACCATTGGAATTTCAGTTTGGAGACCATGTATATGTTTAGATAAGTCTATTTCGAGAATTTAAGTAATTTGGAACGGTTAGAAAGCTAAGTTGTGTTACATTAGATCCTTTGAAGTACTAAAAAGAGTTGGGAATGTAGCATACTAACATGCCTTACCCCTAATTCTATCAGGATACCATGATGTGTTCCATATGTTAATGTTAATGAAGTTTGTAAAGATTTCAGACACCATAATGAAAATAAAGCCAATTGACTTATAAAAGGATTATACTGTAGTGGAGCAACTTATTCAAATACTTGATACATGAGTTCAAAGATTACGAAACCTAGATATGGAATATGTAAAAATTTGTTGGGGAATTGGCCTTCAAGCAAAATTGACATGGGAACTAAAGATGTCGATGTAGAAGAGATACCCTTAATTGTTTAAGAAATCAGGCTAGTAAATTCTTTTTATTTTAATTGTTGATAATTGGACAAATATTGGAGTATTTAGATGTTATTTTAGGTAAAGTGATAATCAAAGTTTGAGGAAAAAACTTTTATGAAGAGGGTGGAAATGTGAGCCTCATACTCGGCAAACAAGAATTAAATTAGTAAATATAGGGTATCGGTGAAACTAACTTGATTAATCTAAAAACTTAAAAATTGGTTTGAAACATTAGTCAAGGAGTCCTTATGGATCCGAATATTAAAAATATAATAAAATAATAATATAGCTAAAATAGTATAATTTAAATAATTGCTTATTGTTTATCGTAATCACATAAAATAAGTCTCGTTAGTTCATAAACTTTTAGAAATAAATTATATATGTAATAAAATTAATATGGGACATCAAATAACATATAGAACATATACGTATGCATCGTGTATAATTTTTAAGTATATATTTATACTCATAATTAGTTAAAATGCCTCAATATATACATTTTAGACTAAAATAACCTAAGAAAATTAATAAAAATTCACACAAAATTTATAAGAATATCATAGGTAGCTAGGATTAAGTTGTTTAGGTGTGTAGAAATGCCTAGGATAGGTGTTTAGTAAATAAGGCAAAGGATCATGCAAGAATTAAGTGATACATAAGGGAAAATGCTTGAAGAGAGAGAAGAAAAACTGTTTCATTACTCCATAAGGTGAGAAAAATACAAAAATCTTCTCTATTGGATAGTACATGCAAATTAGGGTTGAGGAAAATTAAGTGATGGATTTGGGAATTTAAAGTAGTAATTTAGGGGGAAAAAACAAGTATAATCTAAGCAATGGAGAGTACAACAAGATAGGGGGTCGTTAAAGTTCAACCACCATCACAACCAAAAGCTACACCCATTGCGTAGTGGTTTTGGCAAGGTAGGAGCAACCACTGGTGGTTAGAGCTTCAAATTTCGGTGGGTGTCCATTTTTGTAAAATTTTATAAAAATACCAAATATACCCAAAAAATTATGAAAAAAAGTATTCTTACATATTTTCATGTATAAAATTTAGGAAAAATATCATTTTTTATAAATTTAGTGGGTAACATATACATTCTTAAGAAATTGGAAATATTAGACAATTCTCGAAGTTAAAATAGATTAAGTAAACAATGTAGTTTCCACTTCAAAATTTTTCTATAAACTATCCTAAGTTAGTATTAGATTGCTATGTGAAAGTTTTTTGTGATACTATTTTCCATATTTTTATTTGATTTATGAACCCCAAATGAGGCCTAAAATGGTAATGAAGAATGATGTATTTCTTTGAGGAAAGCCACTTAGATACTAAGTTTGATTCAATATTAAAGAATGTATACTATTATAGAGTGGTTGGATTGATTGGTAAAGTGAGAAGTTATGAAAAATTGTGAGTTGGCCTTAAATAGAGAAGTAAATATTTGACCATTTTATTGAATTTGAAACAATTGATGAATTGTGATGTAATGTAATGTATGAGAAACTAAGAAGTAATTAAATTGAGGAAGGTTTGTTTAGAGTGTTATCTGTTATTTAAACTTGATTCTACAATTGTAACTTGGAAGGAAGTTAGTAAATTAGCTAATTATAAGACATTGATTATGAGCAGATGATGGCTTAGAGGATTCTATGAATAAATTTTACACGAGATATACTTAGACAGTAAGTTAGAAGCAAAACTTAGAATTAAAATGTAAAAAACAAGGGAAGTAAAAAGTTGGTAAGGGATGATTTTATTAAAAATTCTATAGATAACAAAGTCAGAGGATAGAATAATAAGGAATTCAACTAGAGAAAGTTCAAAGGTTATCTCAAAGGATAAAACTAGTGTAACAACTAACCCCTGTATAGCTTAGAAAGTAACTTAGAGGATTTTTTACTAAAGAAAACCACTATAAATCTACTCAAATCTTAACTCAATGGATTTGTTCGATTAGGGTAATTTATAAAAATCAATGAATAGTCAAGAAATCACGATTTTTAAGTGGAAATAACTTATGAAATTTACAATGAAACAACCAAAAACATATAAAATAAACTAATGATTGATTAAACAAAGTTAGAAAACTAATCTATTATGTATTTCTAAGGATAATCAAAGATCAAGGAGGTAACTGTCGGGAGTAAGTTACCATAAGCGTAGGTAAGTTAGGATCGATGCTTTGTAGGATATTGAAGTATCATATAAAGATACTTAAAAAAGTAAGAGTTTTTATTTGTGGTTGTAGTTAAACTGTTTGTGTGTGTGCTATGTGTGTACCTGTGATACTGATTGATGATTGAGAGCTGAACTTTGAGTACTATTTTTTGCTTGAATATATCATGTCTTGCGTATATGAACTTGGTTTCTCACATGATAATCTAAACTAATCTTGAGTAGATTAAAGATTTAACTTGACATTCGTGAACCCAATAGAGGTAATTATTAGATTGTTAAACTAAATACCAATACTTCTATGAGGATAGCAAAAATGTTCTTTTTCCTACCATTAGTCGAACTAAGTAATGAAAATGAAAGAGGGGATCATGGCAAGGTTAGGAACCGTTGCTCAAATGTTGTCTAGGGAGGTAGCTATTCTCCATTGCATAAGCTTAGATTTAGTTTGATAGTGTCACATTGAAACTTCTCAAAATCTAGGTTATAGTAGACAAAATTACTCTAACTTCACAATGAACTAATTAAACATTATATGATAATTTATCATTTGCTTTTTATGTTTGCATTTAATTAATGATTAAGTAATACTCTTATGACTCTGTCCCTTCTGATTAAGTTAGTTAAACTCATATCTCAATAGATTGTTTTGCATGTGTAGAGTAGTACCTAAAGATACCTCATTACAGTTGTCCACAAGTTAGTTCTAACAGGTTAAGGAGTAAAGTGTTGAAGTCTGATGGATGGATTGAAGCTCATGTTACTTTAGTCCTCTTGTAAAGATAAATAGTTTCTTTTAGAAACTCCAAAACTTTTTATGTATATATAGCTATATAAAAGAACTGAACTATTGGTAGATATGAGAGAATGTATTATTGTAAAGTGTTACTCTACAGGCCTTATTTACTATAGGTGCCTATCTGACTAATTTAAAGTTGGTTGAGTCATTATTTACCTTATGTGGACTATACTTATATTAGTAACTAAGAAGGGTACCTTCTAGCTTAGGTTATTTTATATGATAAAACTGTTATGACTCCTGGAGTTTTAGGCGTGACAAATGGGCCATGGAAGATCTTATTTAATGGCCTCATCTTATGCCATGTGCTTTGTCAAAAATTTATGCTTCTACCATTCCCAATTGAATATGATAAATTGCCTTATGCCTAGTTGAAGGTTTAACAAATCTCGTTCTAGGTGAGGAGGTTCATTTTGAGCTAAGTTATTGAGTGTTACTCCCATAATATCTTCCCTTCCCAAGCTTAACTTGGAGTTTTTAAGCTATTGAGGCCTAATCCCCCCCTTACTTTTTGATACAATAATGGTATTCCAATTTATCCAATGTATTTTTTCTTTTTCTTATCCATAACTCCATATAAAGATTCTGATAATGTTGTCAATCTTTTTAATAGTTTGCTTTGGCAAGGATAACACTTGCATAAAGTATGTTAGTACATTTTGTAGCACTACTTTGGCTAAAGTAATTCTCTCTACCATACTAAGTAATTCCCCTTTCCAACCTGTAAGCCTGGATTGAATTCTTTTTATTGGATTATTGAGATGAGTAGGCTTGCGTTTATGCCCTTATCAAGTGAAAATCCTACATATTTACCAAAGGTTTTAGTCTTTAATAAATGGAAGATATCTAGGATTTATTCTTTTAAGTGGTCATGCACATTCTTAAAGAATATTCTTTGAGAAGTATACATTATATTTTTTATAATTAAGTATAAGGCTTAACCATTGCTTGAAAGTTTCTAATGTCTTTGATATAGTATAGGCAAACTTTTTGGCGGCCTTTGCTAATATTACTAAATCATTAGCATACAGTAGGTGTAAGAATTTGATGGAGGTTCCTCTAATGTGATAGGCTCCTATTTTCTCTTTTGAATCTATTTATTTACGAGCCTACTAAAGAATTCATACACTATTATAAACATATATGGTGAGATTGGGTCTCCCTATCGAATACTACAAGAAGGGTGGAAAGATTGTAATTGAGACCCATTTAGTAATACCTTAATTGAAGTAGTTGAAATTCAAGATAGTATAAGCCTAACCCACTCTTTTGGGAAGTTTAAGGTTATTAAGGAATTTCTTAGAAAAGATAGCTCGATTTTGTCTAAGGCTTTCTCTAAATTCACTTTAATTGAACATCTATCGTATTATACCCTTTAATTTGTTCTAGTAGTATAACATTTCACTAAGGATTATAATGTTATGACTTGGCTTTCTTTAGGGGACAAAGGCGGATTAGCAAGAATCTATAATATCATCTAGGAATGGCTTTAGCCTATTAGTAATAATCTTTGCAATAATTTTGTAGGTAGTAATGCTAAGGCTAATAGGTCTAAGGTCAAATATCTTGCTAGTTCCTTGTTGTTTTATTATTAAGACTAGTTGAGTTTGATTTATATCCTCTAGGGTACATTAGGAGGTGAATTCTTGGTGAATAGTATGTATGATAGTCTTTGATTATGTCCCAAAAGGCTTTAAAGAAATGGACATGCAAGCAATCTTTACCCAAGGTTTTCCAAGAGCATGTAAAGTTCAAGGCTCTTTGAATTTCATTTGGTTTGATGGCCTTGGTGAGGGCTTAGGAGTATGCTTGACTAAGCCCACCATATAACTCTAACAGTATGGGGTTTTAAAGGGGGGAGCACGAGTTAATTATGGTGAAAAGATCTGCAAAGTATTGAAGGACATGTTTAATGAACTCATTGGGCTCATGTATCTAATTTCCTAGGGAATCTTAAAGAGATGGCATTTTACTTTTGCTTCTCCTTTTAAGCACAGACATGCGATAAAATCATGTATTTCTATCCCCATCATTTAGCCATTGCATCTGTGCTTTCATTTTCCATAAGGAGTCATTACTAGTTGTCCTCAAAGGTCTTTTTCAAGCTATAGAAGGAAATTATTTGGTTGTACGTTAAAAGCTCTTTTTACTCCTCTAAGCCTAGCTTAAAGTTTTCTTTCTATATCCTATATGGCCAAAAATTATTTTATTCCATAAGGTAGCCACTTTTGGAATTTATTGATAGCTTCAATTAGGTTTATTTGATTTTCTTTCCAAGCCTCATTACCAATGCCCTTAAAGGATGGGTTGGAGAGCCACATAGGTTAAAATAAAAAAGGGCTTATAGTTAAGGTGAGGGCATAGACAGTTGTTTTCAACAAAAAGAGGGCAATGATCAAAGATATTCTTAAGGAGGTGAAAAACTGTTGACTTTAGTAAGAGCTCTCTCCATTTGAGATTTCCTCAAGCCCTGTTGATTCATGTTTGTAATAGGTTTCCCAATTCTCTTGAATTGTACCATGTATATTTAGGGCCAATGAAACCAAGGCCTATGAGACCATAATCTAACTTATAATCCACATATAGTTATATTTTGACCCCCTTACTCTTCATCCTATTTAATTATTTCATCAAAGTTACCTAGGATACACTATGGTTAGTCTTGAATTTGAATAGCTAATTGTCTTAGGATTTCCCATGATTGTTGCCTTATATTGAAGTTAGGAGAGGCATAGATAGTAGTTAAGTAAAAAGAGGAGTTTAAGTTCTTGACTTGAACAAGGGAATTGATTCCTTACTGAGTGTGGTGGTGGGTATTGATGTTTAACATGTTGGAATTCTAAAACAACACAATTTTACCCCTTTTCCCTTTAGCTTCCAAATACATAAAACCATCAAAAGAGAGCTAATGATAGAGAGAATGTAAGGTTGGTACATCAAGCTTTGTTTCAAGGAGTATCATGATGTCTGGGTCATATTGATTGACAACACTTTGCACAGCTATTATTTTGGTTTTGGCGTTTGCCTCTTGGATCTTCTAAGTAAGTATTTTTTATTAGTATAGTGATCTAATCTTATGCTATGGTAGGGATTAGCAATGTGGTCATTACTTAATACTAGAGGGTGTTAGAATTCATTCCATTGGCAAGCCTATTAATATCAAGTGCAATTTGACACGGGGTGTACTTGGTTAGGATTGGTGCTTAGGTTTTGTCCCTATTCTAAAATAGGACTTGAAGTCTTGTTGGGTTTGATTTTGTAAGTGGTTAGGAATGGAGGTAGTGGTAGTAATAGCTATTGATTTGTTGCCACAAGTCTTAATGGGAATCAAGCTACAGAACCTCTAACCCGTAGCCGAGCCCAAGGACTAGAGGGGTTAGCATAGTGAATCATTATGTTCTAACTAACCCCTGCTAAGGCCAAGTACTTCCTTGTCGAGTCACCTTTAATGCCGTACCGTATGACGACCCATTATTTTGTGGTATGTTGAGTTGATGATTACTCTCTAATGTCGAGCCGACCAATCACTTGGCATCATCCTTACCGAAAAATAGAGAATCCACATCAATTAAGCCATCCCTGCTTGGCCAAGCCCATCTATCTGTACTTTTTGTCTACATCTCCCAATAACCTTGCCAATGTAGCATCGCTACGTATACAATATCATAAGTAAAATTTGTAACACCAATGATTATTTTCCTTGTATATTCATTTTTACTCTTTTGTATCTTGTACATTGCTTCTTTAGGAAATGTCCTTATTGTCTTTTCCCTTTTAGGTATGTTACCCTAATTTACGGGTATAAATATTCTTATACTTATAACTGTAATAGATCAGACTACCTTCAATACACTTGAGTACTTTTTTCCTTGCATAAACACTGTTGTTTACTCTCAGCATCACTCTTATTCTTTCCTTTAAGTAAGGTTAGGTGGCGAGTAATCTCATTAGACCAATTCGTGTATCATATCAAATTGTGTCATAAGTCCTTGAAAGTTCCATTAATGCATCATATCCTTTAGAGCTATTCGTAGGTTTTGCTTACTATTTTCATTCTTTGCTTTCACCCTTTCGTACCTATCCCCATTAACCCTTTTCGAGCACTTTACAAGCTTAAATCCATCCAGCGACTGGCTTTATCCGCTCTTGGTCATGGTTCGTAACATCTTAGTATCAAAGCGGAGGTTTTGTGTAAACTATAGTTAGTTCTTCTTCAAGTTCTGTTGTGCTCTATTTTGCATATGTGAAACAGAGTCAGTTATTGTGTTCATTTGACTACTGTGTTATTAGTTGTTCACTTTCTGAAGTGTTTGTTTGAATTTTGAATCTATAAAGAAAAGTGATAGACCCAAGTATGAATGTTAGTGCTAGTGATGACAGTAGAGTTGTCCACTAAAGATGACAATCTCAGGGAACTCCTAAAAGCACTGACGAGAGACTTAATGAGGTAGCTAACCTCTTGGTAGATTTGACTCGAGCTGTTCATGTACTATCTTACCGACCCACTGAGACCGCGCAAATCACTTCATAAGCTGCTCAACCTATTAAAGGTCAGAACCCAACTCGACCAACTCGAGGTGGAGGAGTAAGGATAGACTTAAGAGAGCTTAATGAGGAGAAAGAAGAGTATTTTGAAGAGAAGTGCGTAAGAGTCCCCAAAGCGTTCGGCCATGTGAAGTTTCAAATTCCGAGTTTCAATGGAAATAAGAATGTTAACGAGTATCTAGATTGGGAAGAGAAGGTAGAGTATGTGTTTGATTACTATCAATATGAAGATTATGAGAAAGTGAGATTGCTACTATTGAATTCTATGGATATGCCGCCATGTGGTGGAAGATTTTCAGGCCATGGGAAGAAGAGAGGGATACTGAGAGATTAACACTTGGCCTGAGATGAAGAGAGTGCTCAAAAACAGATTCGTTCCAAAAACATATCTCTAAAATACTTTCACTTGGCTTTAAGAGCTAAGGCAAGGAGATTAAACTATTGATGAGTATGTTCAAGAATTCCAAATGCTTATAATAAGATGCGAAGTGGAGGAATCACCAGTCTAAACAATCTCGAGATTTATTACTGGATTGAGAGGAAACATCTTAGACATTATGAAGCTCCAACGATTTGACATAATGGATAAAGCTGTTAAGATTGCCTAGTAAGTGGAGAGGCAAAGAAGGAGCTAAGTAACGACCAGAATGCCGGCTAGCTGACTAAGATAGGCAAGTCACCAAGGTCAGTCTAATATCGAGGCAAGCAAAAGAGTTGATGTTAAAGCCAAGTAGAAAGGCCAACTTGAAGATGTAGTGTTGACCCGAACGTATGAGACAGGGCAAGGGTCTAATAAGAAGACCAGCCAGATCAAGTGCTTCAAGTGTCAATGGTTCGAACATATAGCTACTTAATGCTTGAACCAAAGGAAGATGTTCATTAAAGGAAATGTCCCGAAGTAAGAAGTAAAGAGTATGGATGAGGAACCTGAGGAGGATAAGGTTCCTATCAAGAAAGAACTAATTGAGCAAGACATGTTTCCCAAGGACTTAGACTAGTTACTCATGATTGTCTGATGCACTATAAGTGTAGAACCCTCATGAGAGGAGGAGTAGAGAGAGAATTTGTTTCATACCACCTGCAAGATGAATGATTAGATGTGTGCTCTCATTGTAGATAGTGGAAGTTACACCAATATAGCATTAGCCGATCTTGTTTCAAAACTGAAGCTGCTGACTGTTGCATATCCTAAGCCGTATAAGTTGCACTAGTTGAGTAAGAAAGGAGCATTACATATCATATAGAAAATACTATTGCCGATCACTATAGGGAATTACTCTAACCAAATCCTCTACAATGTGCTGCCTATGTACCCTTCCCATGTGTTGCTGGGTAGGTTGTGGTTGTTTGATAAGAGAGTTATACATGACGGCTATAAGAACACGTATATGTTGGAAAAGGATGACCAGAAGATCACACTAAATTCGATGCTGCCAAGAGAAGTTCACAAGCTACAGACGAAACTCACTCGCAGATTGAAGAAAGCTCTAGTAATGAGTAAAGCCAAGCTCCAAGAGGCCATCATTGCTGATGAGCTGACCCTATTGTTGGTCAGGTGACTATTGGAAGTGAAGGAGTAGGGTAAACTTCCCCAAGAAATCAAGGAGTTGCTAGATCACTATGCCGACCTATTCCTCAAACAGTTACCTAAATGGTTGCCCCCAACTTAAGGCATAGAGCACTACATTGACTTAGTACTTGACGCTACACTACCAAATAAGCCAACTTATCGAATGAATTCCAAGCAGGCTTTTGAACTCTAATATCAAGTCGATGAGTTGTTGGAGAGAGGTTATGTAAGAGAGAGTCTCAACCCTTGTGTTGTACCTGTACTTCTAGTGCCAAAGAAGAATGGAACCTGGCATATGTGTGTTAATAGCCGAGCCGTGAACGAAATCACGATCAAATATAGGTATCCAATCCCAAGGCTAAAAGACATGTTGGATGAATTAAGTAGAGCCAAGATTTTCAGCAAGATTAATCTCAAGTCTGGCTACCATCAAATCCGCATGAGGTTAGGAGACGAATAGAAGATTGCGTTTAAGACTTGACATGGACTTTATGAATGGATGGTCATGCCCTTCGACTTGTCAAATTCCCCAAATACTTTCATGAGACTTATGAACCATGTGCTGAGACATCTCATAGGGAAGTGTATCACGGTGTACTTTGACAACATCCTGGTCTACAGTAGAGACATGTTGAGTCACTGTAAACATCTTAGAGCAATCTTGGATATCCTTCGTACCGAAAAACTATTCAGCAACTTGAAGAAATGTTGCTTTTGCTAGGAGGAAGTGGTGTTCTTGGGGTATGTAGTCAATGGAGGAGGCTTACGAGTCGATGATGAGAAGATCAAAGCAATTGTCAAGTGGCCGATTCTTACTACTTATGCTGATGTAAGAAGTTTCCACAAACAGGCTTTGCTTTATAGAAGGTTTATTAGGAATTTCAGCACCATCACTGCACCACTTATTGAGATTACAAAGAAGAACACCAACTTTCGATGGAGAGAAAGGGAGGAGAGGAGTTTTGCTAACATAAAAGAAAGATTGACCTTTGCCCCGGTGTTAGTACAACCTGACTTTGATAAAAAAATTTAGCTAGAATGCAATACATCGAGGGTTGGAATAAGCGTTGTCTTAATGTAAAAAGGTTGACCAATAGCCTTCCATAATGGAAAGCTCTGAGGACCATAGTTGAACTACTCTATGTATGATAAGGAACTTTTGGCACTGATTCGAGTAATGTAAGTATAGCAACATTACCTACTGCCAAGAGAATTTGTCATATATACTGACCATGAATCACTGAGGTACCTCCAAAGCTAGACTAAGTTGTGAAAGCAGCAAGTAAGGTAGGTTGAATTCCTTGAAGGATTCAATTTTATGATAAAGTACAAGCAAGGAAAGAGCAACGTAGTTGCAAACGCTTTTTTAAGGAGGCATGCGCTTTTATCAGAACTGTAGACCAGGTTATTTGGTTTTTGGAGTATTAAAGAACAGTACTCCAACCACACTTTGGACCAATAATTTCACGATGCATAAATGGGAGGACAATGGATGAGTATTATGTGGAGGACGGCTATCTATTCCAAAGGGGAAAACTATGCATGTCGACTTGTTCCCTATGGGAATTATTAATCAAGGAAGTTCACAACGGAGGACTCTCTAGAGACTTTGGAGAGAAGAGGACTTGTGACCTATTGAATGGCCAATTCTTTTGGTTAAGAATGTAAAGATATGTGCATCAAGTTGTCAAAAGTTGTGCTATGTGCAAAAAAGCTAAGTGTAGAGCCGAACAAGGGAAAGCAATACCCTTACCTATTCTGATGAGACCATAGACTAAATTGAGTATGAACTTTGTTCTTAGACTGCCATAAATCGCCTAAGGTAAAGATTCTGTAATGGTCATTGTAGATCAATTCAGTAAGATGGCACACTTCATGCCCTATACTAAAATTAACGATGCCTCGACTATTGCTTCTCTTTTCTTACATGAGATTGTGCGGATACACGACATGCTAAGAAGTATAGTCTCCGATAGAGACCTAAAGTTTTTTAGCCATTTCTAGAGAACCCTGTGGTGTCGACTAAGAACCAAATTACTCTTCAGTACCTCATGTCACCCCTAAACTGACGGCCAAATAGAGGTGGTTAATTGTACTTTGGGGTTACTACTCCGAGCTGCAGTAGGCAAAAACTTCGCTGATTAAGACATCTGCCTACTAGTGGTAGAGTTTGCCTATAACCGAACCGTACATGACACCACTAAGTAGACTCCCTTTGAGGTCGTCTATGGATTCAATCTCGACTTACCCTTCAATCGTGCCCCTGTACCAGCACCCGCGTAAGAAGACCCTGACGCCTCGGCTAAAGCACAATCTCTTCAACACATCTATGATAAAGTCACTCAGCACATTGACCAAGCCGCCAAAAGAATATGAGAAAAGACCAAGGGTAGGTCGACTAAACAATTTCAATTGGGAGACTTAGTATGGCTATACCTCAGCAAGGATCAATTCTTGAACAAGAGGAAGAAAAAATTATTTACAAGAGCGGAAGGACCTTTCAAAATCCTCCAAAAAATCAATAACAATGCCTATAAGTTGGAACTGCCTGAGGACTATGGGGTTTCTGACACCTTCAACATTATCGACTTCAGTTCATATCACCCTGACGGAGAACTAAGCTAACACAATTCAGATTTGATCCCAAATCCAAAATAACCTGGAGGGAGTGATGGGAATCAAGCTACAGGACCTCTAACTCGCAGCCAAGCTTGTGTACTAGAGGGGCTGGTACGACAAATCCATATGTTCCAACCAACCTCTACTAAGGCCAAGTACTACCTTATAGAGTCACCTTTAATGCCATGTCATATGACCGCCCATTATTCTACAGTATGCCGAGTTGATGATTACTCTCTAATGCTGAGCCAACCAATCACTCGACATCATCCTTGCCGAGAAACCAAGAGATAGAGAATCTGGACCGACTAAGCCATCCCTATTTGGACAAGCCCATCTGTCCGTACTCTTTGTCTGCATCTCTTAACAACCTCGCCAATGTAGCGTTGCTACATGTACAGTATCATATGTAAAATCTGTAGCACCAATGATTATTTTCCTTGTATATTCATTTTAATCCTTTTGTATCATATACATTGCTTCTTTAGGAAATGTCCTTATTGTCTTTTCCCTTTTGGGCAAGTTGTCTTAACTTACAGGTATAAATACCCTTATACTTGTGATAAGACAGCTACGGTGTATTAGCTTACTTTTGGATGCTTGAACTACTTGACACTTTTAGTATTTTTTGTTCTCTTTCTTTCAACAAGAATCCATTTACCATAGTTATTATCTTGCTCATAATTACTATTATCTCTTTGGGCAACAATGTCTTCATTTGGTATATTAGTATTTAATTGTCTTGAGTCAATATTTTCAACTTCTTTCTCTATAGGTAGATGCAAAGCAAATGCAATCGAGGGGTTATCTTACTTAATGTTACCTCCTTCATTTATTGAGCTAGATTTTTCTATGTTTGGAAATGATTCTTTCCTACTATTCACACTATTTTCATTTTGGTTGCTTGACTACTAAAGCATTTTCTTTTGTATAGGAGCCATGTGATGTATGCTCAATGGTAGTTTCTTTGATGAAGCATAAGTTCCTTAATCCTTCATACTAAAGTAAGTATTTTAAGCCTTTAATTCTTATCGTATGTACCAATGGTTTATGGAAGTTAACTTAGATTTAGAGCCTTGCAAATGTACCTTTCTCCACATGAAAGGTATATGAATTAATCCTTGGTGTTGGTCCATTAGAATTGTCAATGTTCAGTAGAGCTAAGGTATTATAAAATTTAAGTAGTTCATCTGTTCATATCCAAATTGTTACTAATTCAAAAGTGGCATTACAAGTCAAAATTTTATTCCCAATGTCTTATTACTAGGAAACTTCTATTCATAAACTAAGCCTCTTCCTTTATAATTTGCTTTAAGTCATCTTAAGAATGAAAATTTATCTAGTATCTATTGATGTTTGTCATCATACCAAAGTCATCTGTGCCTTTAAAGAAATTTTAGTTTTTGGAACAACAATCTATAACCTAGTGATGGACCATAGACTTTAATTATAATAGTATTATGCTAGGTTTTGTAAAGATTCTACTTTTTAGCTTTACTAAATGATACATACATATTATTGAGTTACAGTATTCCTCATTTACCTATTCAGGTAACTCTATGGTGTTGGAGTCATCCTCATCCATGTTACATTTGTAAAGATCTAGGAATAAGGATTGCTCATATGCAACTGGTGGAGGAACATGGTGATCCATAACATTTTAGTAAGATGTAAGGGCTACAAAACTTAGAGCTGCAGAACTTAGATCTTCAAGCCTTCTAGCTTCAAAGTGTGGTTTAGGTAATGAGTATGTTTATGCTTCTATTTCTTTTTGTAGATGTTCACTTATCTTTGGTTCCCACTGCTTTGGGATTACATGTTGCTTAATTGCACTTGCACTTTATGGTGGAACTTCTTGTGGTATTGCTTCCTTTACATGCTTTGCTTTAAAAGTTATTCCTTCATTTAATTTTTCTTCATTGTTTTGTTTGCTTTCAATTGATTTTTCCAAGAGGTGCCATTCCAGCATTGGGGAGTTCATTGTAGTAGGGAAGGCCATTCTTCAAGGGCAAGTTACTAGCATCATCATAAGGATCTAAATGGGGAGGCTTCTGGTTTAAGTCTTTTTTTACTTTTGGGGTGTAGCTTGTGCATTCAAGAAGGAGAAGAGCAAGAGGGCATAGAGAGAGTTTTTTAGACATTATTAGTGTCTCCCTTAGGTCATATTGTGATAGATGTTAAAAAATGTATCTCATATCATACTAAGTTTAGCTAATTTGATGTTCAAATTTGAGCAAAACAGTTACATCAATTATAACTAGTTATAACTCATGTTATGCACTAATATTGATCAACTCAAAACATAGCCTATATGTCAACTCAAAAGTCCATAACAAAATATACAATAATTCTAAGATAAAATTAAGAAGTAGATGTTAGATTGTGCATTTAGTCCTCTCCTCCTCCTTGAGTTTGGAAGTACACAAGCTTTGCTATCTAGCAAGAAAGGTGCAACCAACTATTGTGCTTAAAATAATAAGATTTTGCAAATTCATCTAATATCATTTACTTAAATTACACATGCTGGTACTCAATCTACTAAAACTGATAAGTACTCAACCTATCTAAAGATATATTTATAGGGATAAGAATATGTTTAACTTGAAATTTTGACTAATATAACCTGGGAAACCTATGTTATCTAGTTTATGTAGATGTTTAGGATGACTTAAGAAGAGTTGTGATAGGAATCAACTCTACGGACCATTCACCTAAAGTTGAGCTAGAGGACTGCAAGGATTAAATCGACAAATACTAGCTTAAGAATCCTTTCAAGACAAAGATTCTTTCATTAACCTCAAACTTCCACAATTCTATTAACCTGATTGTCGAACCCTAGTAAAGATCAACATAGCCTCGAATCTACCTAGTACTAGGTACTTATCCGAATTAAGCTGCCAAGCTGACCAACTTGAAGGGGATCCGAATATCTTTAAGTGTCCAAGCTCAAAACTGACCCAGATTAGGTTGCTCCTAATTCATAAATTTCCTAACCTCTTCTAAACTAAATTTTATGAATGCTGAGCTACCCTAAGACTTATTTTAGTAGGACTACCTGCATTGTAGACTACCAATCACCACTTGACATGTATCTTCTTACACAAATATCATCATCATTAAATTATAGAATTCCCTTTACAGCATAAGCCGTGTGTTCTCTATTATCCTTAGCTCTTATCTAGCTCCTTTAGTAAAAGTTAGTGGCGAGTGACCCTAATTCAACATTTTGTGTCATATTGAATGTTTAGATTTGGTCAAATAGGATTAGTTGGTGCATCATATCCACATAGTAGCTATTCAGATTTGATAAACCCCTTTTGTTTTTTTTTTTTTTTTGTTCTTGTCCATTATGGAGCTCCTTCGTGTAAACGACCTTAGAGATACATAAGCTTCATTGGTATTAGAGCATAGTTCTAAGAAGGAGTGTATGAAGTGTAATGGAGTTTGTCTACGTTTGCTATTAGTGGCTATTGTGTTCTTCTATAGTTGCTGCAATATGTTTGTATGGAGTCTACTGAAATTGTGTTTGAGAGTGTTGAAGTAGGTTTTGAAGAAAGTGAGTGGCAAAGTAACAGTTATGCAAAATAAGTATTGTTGTTATTGTTGTTCTATTCTCCTCTCTTTCTTTACTTCAAAACAAAGCAAGTTTTATTTTTGTGCTACATTGTATGTCAATTGTTAGAGGGGTTAGAGCATGTTAGTACAGCTTTGAATAGTAGGTAGAAGGTTGTGTTGAGTATTGTACTGTCCAAATTATCAAGTATTACACCATGTTGAATTCTAGTGTTCAAGGAGTTATTAGTGACCAAGATAGTGGTGCTCATGTTAGCCATAGTTAACATGAAAGTGATACCCCAGGGTCAGTCGATGGTAAGCTTAACAGACTCAACAATCTTATTTAGAGTCTAATAACCACTATGCAAGCCAATAGGCAGCAAACCTAGGGTATGCCTAACCATGGCCAAGCAGAAAATATGCAAGAATGAAGATATGGCCATGTTGGCTAAGCTAATTGCCCATCTAAACCTCACTAAGTTAGAGGAGCAGTAAATTGACCTGCTTGACAAAGAGTTGAGTTAAGGAAATTAAGGAAGATGAAGAGGAAGTAGATGTAGATGTCAATGGAGAAGAAGAAGAAGAAGGGGAGTACTATGAGGTAGAAGAGCAAGGGCACCGAGCTCCTCGAAGACTTGATAATGTTAAAGTCAAGATTTTGATTGTTACTGGCAGTAGAGATATAAATGAATATGTAGAGTACAAAGAGAAGGTGTTTGATTGTCATAGATATACTAAAGTAGTGAAAGGACTACTTACTGCACTTAAATTTTCTAGATATGCCACCATATGGTAGGAATCTCAATGCAACTAGAATAAGAGATGGAAGATGAGGTATGCAAACTTGGGATGAGCAAAAGAGGTTGTTGAGAGGAAGATTTGTACCCGATACATTTGCAAGATACATTCGCTAAGTTACAAGAGCTTTGCCAAGGGAATCAAACTTTTGATGATTATGTAAGAGAGTTTTAGATGCTAATGATCTGAGCTGACATGGATGAGCCTAAAGCTCTTACCCTTTCTAGATTCATTTATGGGCACAAATATGAGATCCGCAACATTAGGGAAGTGTAGAGGTTATATACCTTAGATGAAGCCATTAAGATCACATAAAGAGTTGAGAAGCAACAAAGAAATACCCTAATCTGACTTGGTTTGAGCTCTTTGCAAACTCATGTTGCATGCTAACCTACATGCAATGAGTCAAAGAGACCCTTCCAAGTAGATGATAAAAATGACTGACCTGACAATAGCTAAACAAACATAAAGATTCGAGCTGAAGATAAGCCAAACTCGAAGACATATGAGAAAGGACAGACCTCAAAATAGAAAATGAGTGAGGTGAAGTGCTTTACGTACTTAGGTTAAGGATGCATAGCTACTGAGTTTCCTAACTAACGTACAATGGTGCTTCGAGGTGATATAGTAGATAGTGCTGATGAGAGTAAGCTTGGGGAGCAAGAGAAAAATGTTAGACAAATTGAAGCTGTGGAAAAAGAAGAGACCTATATCTATGCTGATTAGGGAGAAGCGATGACTTTAGTACTGAGATGCGTACTAAGATCCATGTAAAGTAGGAAGGACTGTAAGGATTAACTCAATGAATGCTAACTCGAAAACAATTTCAAGATGAGGTATCTTTCATTGACCTCAAACTTCTACACTTCTATCAACCTGAGTAACAAACCCTAGTAAAGATTAGCACAGCCTTCGAGCTATTGAGCACTAGGTACCTATCCAAATTGAGCTACTAAGCTACCCAACTTGAAGAGGATCTAGATACCTTTAAGTGTTCGAGCTCTAATCTTACCCACATTAGGTCGGTCTTGATTCTTAACCTTTCTTCAACCTCTTTCAAACTAAATTCTACGAATGCTAAGCCACCACAAGACTCACTTCAGCAGGACCAGCCATGCTACAGACTACCAGTCACTACCTAACACGTGTCTTCTAACTCAAAATTGCAAAAGGATTCCTTTTCCATTCAATATGGAATATCATTTGTCACTTTTACCCTTTTTAGCATGCTTTAGGAATCTTTTTGTAGATTATCCATTATTGTCTTTTCCTCATTCATTGTAACATTAGTTGAGGTTGTATTTATACCTCACTTCTTTGTATGTAGACATTATATCATCATTATTGAATTATAAAATTCCCTTTACAAAGTAACCTATCTATTCTCTATTATCCTTAGCCCTTATCTAGCTTCTTTAGTAAGAGTTAGTAGCGAGCTACCCTTGTTCAACATTCTTGTATCATATTGAGTATTTGGATTAAGCCGAATAGGATTAGTTGGTGTATCATATCTAACTAATAGCTATTTGGTTTTGTTGAACCCCTTTTGTTTTTTTTTTTTCATTCCTATCCATTGTAGTGCTCCTTAGTGTGTACTACCCCTGGAGTCGCATCAAGATGCCTTGATATTTGCATCTTAAGTAGACAACTTAACTAGTTAGTCCTACTTAATTATCTTATATCAGCTATAATTTTTGCATATTAGGATTCGCCAAGCTATGATCATAGTATAAGCATTTAACTAATGATAAAATCCTATGAATCTATCCTATCTATGGCTATGGAGAATCAATCCATGATTGCCTATCCACAAATCTTAACCCAAGTTATACATAATTAGTACATGCATTTACTAAGTCTAGTTATTATTAATCAAGTTCATGCCTAAACCTATAAGCTCACATGACAAGCAATTGTATAGTTGCTCTTCTTTTTTACTTATAGAGTCATTTCTCAATCTATGGTCTTGATATCTTAGGAAAATAATTTAAAATAATTAAATCCTTAAATATCATTTGATTACTCCTTCTTCATATGAGTTATAATTTTCATGAGTAATTCTAACTTTTATAAAACTTCTCAATTTACAATGACCTATTAATTTATTGAATTTTCTTAAGGATAATATTTTTATTATTAAGTATTAGTACAATCAACTTAAGATGAAAAGGGACAATCAAGCAAGATATGGTCAACCAACAACATAAGGTAGTCGACTGACCTTGTTTCCATTAAAATTTCCTTTATTTTTCTTTATCCCTTTTATATTTCATTTCAAATTTTAAATAGTGTTTATTTTATAAATTATTTAATTGATATTGTAGTTCATATTTTTTCATGAAACTTTGTCTTCTCAATCTAAAAGATTTCTTTTTTTTTTTTTTTTGATAAATAATTCTTAGGCTTAGTTTCTATAACTTCTTATACTTAAAATTTCTTTAAAGTTTTGATTGTATTTCAAAAATTCATCCTACAAGTTTTACAATCCATTTATCTATATTAGATGTTTGGTCTAATTTAACCTTACATTTATTTATTAAGATACCTATTGCAAAATCTTCATTCTTAAAATATTATCAACCTTTGAGATGAGTTCTTATATATTGAATTTAATGGGTTTACTAGTTTAGATTCACGTATTTTCATTATGTCTAAATTTTATATTATTGTAATTCCCTTTTTAAAGTTTATAAATTTTGCTTTCTTGTTTGCATTGAACTTATAAAGATTAAGGTTTAGGTACTTATTAATGAGCACCTCTTGTCTTCTTCCTCTCCTTGTATTAGTAGAATTCCAAAGTGATTTGTAAAGAGAAAATTATTGTTTGCTCATACATGATGGTAGGAGATGCCCAATAGGAAAATTGATTATTTGATTTCTTTCACAAGAAGCTTAAGTATAGGTTTATCATGTTTAATAACAGACTCAGAAATGATTTCTTCCCTATGTTGGCTAGATTCATTAACATTCTTCTATTCTTGATGATAATTTAAAGCATACAAAATGTTACTTATGATCTTACTAATGATAGGATTTGTTTCCCTTTAAGACCCTTTTTTTTTTTAATTCTTTCAATTTTTAAACTGTAATACCTTAGAATCTGGGGTGTTAGAATCCACCACATGTCTCTAGTATCTATAGACATTTACAGGCTCTAAATGCTCTACTATAATCTCCAAAATTACTTGTAATACCTATCAAGTGTAATAAGATATTTCTCCTATTAGAAATCATTCAGATTACTCACAGGTAAGGATGATAAATGGGCGACCCATATGCTTCACATGCCTTAAAGTTCATGTGCCTAGTGTGCTTGTGCTTGTGCTTTACATGTATCCAACCCATCATGCTTACGTACTTAGAGCCCATATACCTGTAGCCCATTTATTAAGCATACCTATTCGCGTATCAACCATCTATTCACGTGTCACTTATGTGTCGCTTACATGCCCATAAATGGGCTCAATAGTTTTTTGCATATACATAATTTTAAGTAGCGAATTTTTTTCTAGAACAGTTATTGTATTATACTATTACTACGTTTCAATACATTAATTTAGGAAACCATTATTTTTTTGAAAAAATTAATTAAGAAAGAAAATATTATTACTATTATTATGCATTAGCATTAGTATGGTAAATTTAGTTACGCATTTATTTACATGTATTAACATTTACGATGCTGATGATAGTGGTGGCAGTAGTTAACTAAAGCGACGAAGTTGTTAGTAGTGGTGGAGGTCGCAATAGTAATACCGGTAGTGGTGTTAGGGTTGGTACTACGGCGTAAGTAATCATAATGGTGGCAGTTGCGATAGTAGTAATGGGATGGTCGGTGGTAGTACCGGTAGGACGATGGTAGTGGTGCCGATAATAGTGCCAATAGTAGTGGTCGATGTTAGTAGTAGACATAACGCTAATAAGGGAAGTGGCTAGTAGTAAGTGGTGGGCATGGTGGTTGCTAGTAGTGGCAGTGCTAAGTGGTGGTAGACTGTGGTGGCCAATGCCGAAGTAGTGTTTTGTGGTGTTCCGTTGTGGGGATGGTGGTCACGGTATTGGTAGTATTCATTGTAGTGGTTATAGTCGGGCTATCGAAGTAGTGATGGAATGACGAAGGCAGTCGGTGATGGCTAGGGTTTGTAGTTCTAGATGATGGTAGTCAATAGCCGTGGTAGTAATAGGTAGTGGTAATAGTAATAAGTGGTGGCAATAATAGTAGGTGGTGGCAATAGTGGTTGTCCGTAAGACTATGGCAGTCGTGGTGTTGTGCATGGTGGCAGCAACGGTGGTTGATAGCATAGTGAAGGTAGATGCCAATGGTAATGGTTATAGTTGGTAGTTAGTAGTGGTGGTGGTGGTCAATGGTAGTATTAATGTTCCATAGCCGATGGCAGTGTTTTTGGCAATATTGGTAGTTGTACATGGTGGTAATGGTGGCTAATGGTAGTGTTGGTGGTCCATAGTTGTCCTTAGTAGTAGTAGTAGTTTTTAGCAAAGGTAGTGGCCAATGGCAGTGGTTACGATCGGTGGTAGTAGTAGTGGTGGTGGTGGTGGTGGTTATGTATGGTGGCAACGATGGTCAAAGGTGGTGTTGGTAGTTCATAGTTGTTCATAGTGGTAGGGGCAGTAATGGTTGGTATCAGAGGTGGTGGTTAATGCTAAAGGATGCAATCGATAGTAGTAGTAGTTGTGGTTAGCAATAGAGGTTATGGTTCATGGTGTTAGAGGTGGATTGGTGGTGGTCAGTAGTGGTGTTGGTATTCTACGGTTATAGTATTAATGGTCGGTGGCGATAGGGGTGTTGGTTATGTACCATAGTAGCAATGGTTAATGGTAGTGTTGATGGTTTGTGGTTATCCATAGTGGCAGTGGTGGTGGTCAGTAGCAAAGGTGGTGGTCAATGGCAATGGTCTTAGTCGGAGGCAAAAGTAGTGATTGTTCACAGAAGAGGTGGTAGTAGGTTGGTCGACAATGATGTCGGTGTTCAGCGATGGCAGAGGTGGCGGTCAATGGTGGTAGTAGTGGTTTGAGTGGTTATGGTTAGCATTGGCACTTGGTAATAGTAAGGGTTATCAACTTATCGTTAAATTTACATAAAGTTATTTTTTAGTAAAACCAAATTAGTTGGTTTGAAAATAATGATAGTGATGTCTTTATTAAGTAATATAAATCTTACTCATATAATACAATATGTATGTGGTGTATTTAATATATGTTTTATACATGAGAATTGATATGTAATAATGTGATTAATAAAAGGATAAAAAGAAGGAAAAGAAACAAATATCAAAATTCAATAGGTATAAGAAGAATTAAAACAAGGACATTTTATTAGAAATTTGATTTTATTCCTTTACATTAATAACTAACATGATGTTTAACAAAAACCTAAAAGGAAAAATAAAAACCCTAAATATCTCCAAAATGTATATGTAGAGAAGTCGATGATTGGCCTTGTCCTTATCCTGGGTTGCCATCAAGGGGAGGTTATTGCTATGGAGGTGGAAAGACAAAGCCAATTGACTAGTAATATGCCTGTTGGCCTATTGCTTGGGGTATTCGCCTTCTATCACTCCTTCTATTACCCATGCTAATACAGTCAGGGACATTCTTCCACCCATAATGCGACAACCACCTTCAATGGCTAGCAAGAATGCGAATGACTATAAAGATTTCGATACGGTATGTACCCTTTATATTGTCTTCCATTAGTTAAGGTGAATTTACATTTATAGTTGGTGTAGATATCAATTGTGAAATAATTAATCGAAAATATTGTAATTATATTTGTCTCATTATATCTAGGAGGATTACATTAAAGACCCATCGTAGAGTCAACTACATGGAGGATCACTAAGCAATACTAGTCCTACCATGGCTGAGGGTTCATTCGGAAGATAAAAGAGGCAAACAAGTGACGTTTGGAATTATTTCATCATTATAGTCGAAGAAGATGCTACTTGGTGTATGACATACAACAAACCTTTATCTTGAAAGTCCAAGTCAGGAACAGGCCACTTTACATGACATTTAAAGATGCATCAGAAGAAAAACAAACCATTGGTTAAAGTACCAAATACTCCATTAGCAGGAACTACATCAGCTGTTGAGGAAAGCAATACACCATTTGTATTCAACCAAGAGGAGGCGCAAGAAAGTCTCATTCAAATGATGGCAACCGTCGATATACTATTTCATGCAACGAGCCATGAAGATTTTGGAGAATGGGTATCAAGCTCATTGCAGCTGGAATATAAGCATGTAGGGAGGCAAATCTTGTGAAATGAAATGATTAAATTGTTCATATGAAAATGCAAACAGTTAAAGGCACAGTTACATAGTCTTGAATCTAGGTAACATGAATCCAAATCTTTCCCTCAAAATTATTTGGATTACTATTGTTACAAAATTAGTGTTGTTCTCAATGCCATTTGTATTGTAGTACAACGTTTCTTTTACATAGAACATATGGAAATCACCACTCATCGACATTGATGATAGTTATATGTGTGTTACGGCATACTAGATAGGCTGAAATTGGGTAGTGCAGAAGCAGATCATCACATTTATGCTTTTCTCGAAAGCTTACATGGGTTCATCAATTGCATCCAACATCTTGGACAACATTGCCTTTAATAATGCATTTACAAACACGGTAGCAATACGACCATTGAAACAACAATTGAACTTGATTTTCCAAGAAAAGCTTTTCCATATCCATTGTGTATGCCACATTCTAAATCTTGTAGTGCAAGATCACATGAGCGCTTATAGGATAGCAGATTACCTTATCAAGATTCATTTTGTAATAAATTATATCTGTCACAACAAATGGAAATATGTGGAGTATACTGATTGCTGCTGAAATGAATACCATGAGTTATTTATCCCACCTCACAATCATCACATGATGGAATTCTACACATGAGATGTTAGGCAAATCTTTGATTGTCAACAATTTGTATTACATAAAATTATTATGACATTCATTAGGTCTAACATTTATTTAGAGACATAATTTATTCTTACCTTACTATAATACTTTATATTGAACGCTTTCTTAATTAGTAATATAGGTTTAGAAGGCCCTAGCCATTTTTTACAACTCCTACATCCATCAGAAAGTAAGCTAAGAGCCTAAGCTTAGCCGAATTTGTATGATGGATTTGAAGAAAATAAGTAGCTTGTGCGAGTTGTTGAGTGTCTTCATCAACTAGGTAATGATTTTATCTAGTTACTATTATCCTACTAGTAATGTTGTACTCCCGAATCTTATCAATATTGTTTATACATTAGCAAACTTTATAGATGAAATGTTGCTCTTTCCTACTGTCACAACAATGAAGGCTAAATTGCTTATGTACTTTTACTCCTTTCCTCTCTTATTTTATGTTGCTACAATGTTGAATCCACATTATAAGTTTCATGGCACTTATAATTTGCTAGAGGAATTTTACCGAAACACTGTCATAGAAGATGCTACAATTAAAGCTGTGAGGCTCAATACGAAAGTTGAGAGCATGCTCAAATCCATGTTCCTCTATCACAAGGATAGAACGCAACCTTCATCTTAGTCATCTCGATCTAACATTCATACCAGTAGTTCTAATGCTACGGCTACAAAGATGAGTAGGCAAATTACTCAAATAAGTCGAAATTTAAGGACTACCAGTGAAACTTTCAATGAACTACTGGTATACTAAGTCCAATGCCTACGAGAAGATGAGGCCGATGTGAATTTTCTTAAGTAGTAGGTAGCAAAATCTCACATGATGTCTATCTTATCAATTGCTGTAAGGGATGTTTAGGGGGCTCCAACTTTGACGATATCAACTAAATCGACTTTTCGCTCAAGTGAGTGAGTCCTTATCCCCCATCACCTTTAACCCAAAGCTGAAACTATCAAAATCAATGTATGCCTTAAGGATTGGAAAGATGCTCAAAAGAGGAGACAAGGGGGTGTGGAATCAATTTTTAGCTTTGAGAAAGTTAAGGAAGTTGCGCAATCATTCTTGGTGATGGAAAGGGGAGAAGAGATGCGATAGATTGATGACGATGACATTGATGACGATGAGTATTGATTGGAATACTTTTTGTTTCGTTCTATGACAAATATTAGTTTTGATTGATTAGCTCATTTGTATGCAAGGATGTGTTTTGACTTTAGGTCCATGATAGCGTAACTCATTCGATGAACTTGTCCGAGTCTTAGTGTAGCTACTTTAAGTCAAGTTTATACAATTTATGTTGCTTTAATCCAACAATCCAATTTCATATAATATTTACCTACTTCAATTCACGAATATAGTGTTGCTTAAATTAAATTTAAAGTAGATTTGCCTAATTAAATTAGATTTATTAATTTACTAAACCATTCATTTATATCTTACTTAAGCTCAACTTGCTCATTCAAATTAAAACAAGTAGATTAGATAAATGGAATTTTATAAAGAAATTATAATAATTATTATGTTTTTTTTTGTTTATTTAATATAATATTCAAAATTAAAAATAGATACATGTTACACTTATTGGTATGATATAATTCCAGCAAAAAAAAAAAACAACTAACTAAATAAATAAATTATTACATTAAATAAACTTTTTCTCAATTTAATATAATCTTTAAAAATAAAAATTACATACAAGGCATACTAACTGTTATAATTGCAACAAGAAAAATCAACTAATTAATGTATTAAATAAATTAATTAATACATCAAATACACTACTAAATTAAAAATACTTAAATTACCATTTTCATTTACATTTCTAACAAATAAGGGACACAATGTGCTAACCACGTGCTTTGGTGCTTATGCTTGAGTAGCCCACCAACCTTATCATGTTTGACATGCCCGTGTTCATGTGCTCTAGTCTAGGCCCACTCATATTCATGCCTTCTACTATTCTCACGTATTCATGCTTGGACAACCCATGAAACAGGCTCAATTATGGTCGTCCTTGCATGCTTAGCTCATTTACCATCTTTACTCATAGGACAAGTCATCTCAACTATGATAATAACTATCAATAGGATTTCTAGCCCTACAACAATAGAATTTATCAAAAAATCTACTCAACATATTACCTTCATCTCCAGATATCGTCAACAACATTATCAAACAAAATTACTAAATACGTCTCTTCCCAACTTGATAAAAATAATCCTAACTTGACATAAGCAACTAAGTTCATTAAGACTTGCAGCTATAAAAACATAAGAATAAGTCGAAGCCTAGTATGCAATGTACAACTGCATGTATGTGCAATACCATGATCAAAACACATACATATAATACATTAATGAAACAAGTACATTTAATGCATCATAGATATCAAACAATCGATTTAGTTATCTTTGATTTAGTTTAACAAATTAATATGAGGGTACTAATAATCTCGCTACACTGTATTTAAATTTATTTATGTATATATATGTATACTCATACTCATACTCATATTCATACACATACTTATAATATATACATACTATGATGTTGAGAATTTCCCAAAGGGCCCCTATACTTATGAGTCAACAAGTCAACTAGATTTAATTGTATCATCTCAGTATGAAACTCTACTAGGAGCATCGTTATATACTGATCAATAGGTGCCTTTAAGGATGTGCCATTATGGACCCTTGAATTAAGCCAAGCACACTAGGTAAATCAAATTTTAAATTGGATAGTAGTTAATCCAATTAATTTCTATCCAATCAAGCATCACTATCAAGCACACAACACATACATGAACAGCTAAATCAAATGCTAGTCCTAATGACCAATCAAGAAAAGGGGTTAGATTGTAACCAAGAATTAAAATCTAAACAACTTTTATTTCTTAATGTTTAAGATTAATTAACTATTCTAAATTTGTTCTTTGATTCCTAACATATTAGAAATATTAACAAACTTAGATAGGAGATTTGCATATGAATGCAAAACTAATTAACTCTAAATCTTATCATACTTCTAAGATTTGATTGCACGATGATGCTTCTGATAAATTTGTAATGTGTAGTTAATCAAACAATCACGTAAACGATAGATAAATTGTAAGTAAAATAAAACGATAGAATTTAAAAGATTAAGCAGATATTTAGTAGTTCCTCCTTATAAGTTAGTCTACTCTTCCAGCTCATTGCTACAGTTACGATTCTCTACATTGTAGTTCCATTATTTGAAAAAAACTTGTATATAGAAGTCAACTGCTCTCCTGATCTTAGCTTGCCTCCAAATTGCAAGCCTATAAAATCTTCCTTTAAATTATCTTAAACAATCTATCCACTAATTTTTCAAGAGATTAGTAATTCTTTGAAAATTACAATAGATTTCGTTACACTTTTGCACAATGCTCAACAAAAACAAATTCTCTTATACTTTCACATAAGTACTTAGCTTTCTCTTATGATCATGAAAACAAGTGTAAGCTTAATAATAAATTTTGACTGCTTTACATTGTTATTTTCATTTCTTCTCTTATCATTATTCTTGTTGTATTCTATGTCTTCCCCTCTCTTACTTGTTCATTAATCACTTCCTTTCTCATATTATTGTGGCTCTAACATTTAATTATTCTTTATTTAGTAATAACTATTAATAGCCATCACTCTTTAGATCTTTTGTGATTTTCAAATCTTTCGTATCATCTATAGATTCACTAATTTTCCAGATTATTCTTACCTTTATAGTTGTGTTGTGTACTTAGAAACAACTCATTTATAGTTATTACTTCCTTGAACATCATAACTAAATGGTCCAAATATATATTATTAATACATGTATATCGTTGCTGCTGTAATCATTATATATAAAACTTTTATATCTTATGTATTCCTTGGCTAGATAAAATATATTCCAAACATATCTCCACAGTGTTATGCTTGAATAGTTGTTTGGATTCTTTTTTTTTTTTTCTTTTTGTGTTGTTGTACTATTCATATTTCACTTCTAATCTTAGTCTATGCTTCTAATATACACATTTCTATTCAGTTTAAGTGCTTTTGACCAATTCCTATGCTTCTAAATGATTTTTTTCTTTTTTTTCTTTCTTCATCTTTTAATTAATGTAACTATATTTTCATTAGCTTCTAGTGATCAAAGCATAGAAGTCAAGTTTCCAACTCAATTCTGTTCTTCTATTTCTTGATTCTACTTCTAAACTATGTACTTTCTTCATAATTGTATTTATGTTTTTTTATCATTTTCTTCTTATTTTCTCCACATAAATTTTCAATAGCTATATGGAGTTCTTTTGAGAAAGTATCTTTAATACGCTAATACAATATTGCTAGTAGATCTTATACATCAATCTTAGGTTTTTCTTCTATCTTTTCATGTGTTTATCAAATGAAGTCTTATCAAGTTCTATTATAAGAGATTTAAACTAGTGTGAGGTTCAAAAGTCTGAAAATTTCTTATACAATTCCCTACATCTAGTAGTTCCTTTAGAGGATTTGAAGATTCTTCTTACTTTGATACTTTAATAATTTCTTTCATAATCTCTTTTTAAGAATCTATCAATGTAGAGTTTCTCCATTCATTTCTTATTGGTAGGCTTCCTTCAATTAGAAATAATGGAAAGTTCCTAGCCTTTCCCAATTCATTATCATAATCAATCACTTATTTTGCCTTCTCATTCATGATCTCTTCTCTCCTTTCTTTTTCTTCTTCAACATGTCTATCTATCTAACCACTTCTTTCCCTTTGTTTTTCAACTAATTTCACAATTTTTTCTTCTAGATTTATTTCATCAAAATTTAGCACTTCCCATACACTAATTAAACTTTCTCCTCTATCCAAGACTTCTCTTTGTTGTATTAAATTTTTAAATCCCATAGTACTTTAATAATTCCATGCACCAGTTTTAAAAACACTCTTCATATCATGTTTGTGTCTAACCCTAATATCTAGCAAGTCTAAGAGATAGCTATAATATAAAGCTAACAAAAATTTTGCATGTTTCTCACTTACAAACATAGTTCCATTAGGTTTTGGTAATGGATACTCAAGAACTATGTTATACAAAATTCTTATCTTTGTTGGAAAATCGTTGATACATTGTTTCTTGATTATGTACTTAAATGTATTTCCATGCATCATTCAACTTTGTGAGGAGTTCCTCTTTATTCTACATTTTTAATAAATCATAAGTCCTATTTTCTTTTTTTCTATTTTCCAAAGCATTTCTAAATGTTGTCTTTTGTTGTTAACCCAAGAATCTAAATTTTTAATTTATCTTAATTCAAATTTACATTAAATTTGGCTTTTGCTTCTCTCTATATAGGACTCTTCAAGTCACATTAGTTTACCCAACCATATATTTCTAACATAGTTTTCACATCTATCCTGTGTTCTTAAAAAATCAAAATCTATGTACTTTACTGCGACGAGTTATGCTATTGTAATCTCTAAAATTATTGAATAGTTCTTTCTTCACTCTACCCTTCTTTTGGACTTTGTCTATTTTGTTTTACTTTCAAAGATTTAAAAATTGAAATTCTTCTAAGGAGTATAATTTTGGTGTATAAAGTTTTAAGGTTTTGAAAGTAAGTTTCTTCATTACTTAGAGATGATTTTGAGCGGATTTCCTAATTTTGATGTATTTGGCATATTTTGGCAATTAAACTAGTGATGAGCGTTGAAAATATATGTCGCTTTAGAAAAGATACTATTCCCTTTTCACATACCATTTTGGATGTCCCAAAAGTTTCTATCTTTAAATATTTCTATTTAAATTAATAATCACTTTCTACATGCCTAATTCTATTGCAGTAAAAACAAAAATAGGTTATGACATTACTCTAATAATTGTTTATGGATGACTTATAGTGATTGATATTTAAGTTTCTTTTTGAATTACATCCAATCTATATGTAATCTTCTATCATCATGCTTCTATTTTCTTCCTCCATTTCCTAAGTTAGGTATTTTTAGAGATTTGTGGTTTCTGATGCTTCTATTATGTCATTCTATCCTTTAATATATATATATGTGTGCATAATGCTCTTATGTTTTTCTATCGGTTTTTTTATAAGGAAACTTCATTTACTTGTTCCTTTATCATCTTTGCACCTTCTTTTTTCCATTTGCTTCTTCCAGCTGCTCTGTATTATTTCTTCACATTCTTTTCTCAAAACTTCCTTCTCTTTGATGATTGTATGTACTATCTCAACTCATCCTTTCTTCTTCCAACTCTAAGTTAATAATTTTCTTTTTAATTTATGCATATTTGAAGGGAAGGCATCAACATTTTGGCATATGTTTAAATAAGGGATCGAACATTTAAGTTGTCAAAATAAGGAACAAACGTTACAATAAATAATTCAAATAGGAGATTTCGTTAGTTAACTGTTACAATGCCATTAAAATAATCTAATGTAACCATTAATTGACATGTAGTGCTAACATGGTGCTTACATAATGCCTATACGTCATTCATAGATTAAAAAAAAAAAAAGAAAAGAAAAAGAAAGAAAGGAAAAATAATATATAAAATCATAAAAAATGAAAAAATTACATAGAAAATGGAAAAGGGGAAAACTGGATCAATTGTAAACTAACTAACATAATTATATATAATAAATATAACTAATAAATTATTAAAAATAAAAAAGTAAAGAAAAGGAAAAATGAACTAAAAAAATTAGAATTGGCTACCTTTGGCCTTAGATCGGCTAGATTTCAATCTTTACCTACTTACAAGTAGGATTTTTTACCATACCTATGACTTCAAATGGTAGGTGGCTACACTAAGCTACCATTTAAAAAAAAATGAAGGGAAAATCGATTAGGTTGCACAATGAAATCATTTTTCTCCACCCATTCTTTTTTTTTTTTCCTAGTAAATTGGTTGCCTAGTGGTTATCCAAGCTGACCCAAGCTATGGGTAGGTTATGACTATCCTAAGGTGACATAGTTGATAACTACATGTAGGTTGTCTCGCTATGCCGCACTAGCTTAGGTGGTTTCTCTGCATTTTTCCTCTATTTATTTCTCTAGTTTTTCTTGTTAATTACATTTATTATATACATAATTATATTATTTAATTTATAATTTCTGCATTTTTTTTCTTTTTTTATTTTTAGGTTTTTTTCTTTTATATTATTTTATATGTTATTTTTGCTTTTTTTTTCCCCCTTTTTTTTGGCAAAAAATAACATGTAGGTATAATTAAGTATCATGTTAATATCATATGTTTAATTGACTAAATCCCCCATTTTAATTGTTTAGCCATAATGTTTATTCCTTATTTTAATTACTTAGAAATTCAAACGTTATTTGAATCTATCCCTAAACATTGATCCCCTCTTATGTAATTTTCCCTATATATTTAACGACTTATTCTTCTATTGTTATTGTTGTTCCTTTAGTATGACTGTAAGAAACCAAATCCTAAGTTCCTCAATGAATTCTAGATGATGCTTTTAAGAACTAGCTACTTTAAGATTAAGCACAATAAGGTCTCATGTCAATAGGGATAGATGAAACCTAGTTAACAAGGCTAATTAATACGCTTGTAGAGGGGTTCTTAAGCAGTAACAACAATTAATTTAGGAGAATGCAAAGACTTGGAGGTATGAAAGTTTTTACATGAGAAACATTAGTGGTATTGGTGTTGCTGGTGGGAGAGGTATGTTGGGCCTCCTAGCTTAGATCAATTTGTAAGATTAATGAGGGAGTATCATGTTACGAAGATTTTTGAACTTGTGATTCTACCTAAATTTGTTATAGGGTTTATAGAATTAGAATGTCAACTCAAAACATAGAAATATGAGTTTTTACAATCTATGTAAAGTGGCTTTTGAAAAAAAACTATAAATATGCTTATAGTAGTTATAAAAAACTTAAAATACATAATAGAAATAAAAAAATTAAGTTCTTTTTCCATAAAAAAAATTTTGAGGAAATTACAAATAACCCTTTTAAAATTTGTTTCAGGTATGGATTAACCCCTTGAACTTTTTAAGTGTGATTTGTTACCTCTTAAACTTTGATAAATTAGCAATACAAATAATATTTCTTTTTTTTTAGTTAAAAAAGTTAAACTATAGTCAAAATTTAAAGAGTCTTAAAGCATATTTTAATAAATTTAAGGGATGTTTATGTATTAAAATCAATGTTTAAGATGGGTTATTCTCAACCTTAAGGGTTATTTGTCAATTTGCCAAAATTTAGGATGAAAAAAAAGACTATACTTTAAAAGTTTAGGGGATCAATCTATATCTAAGATAGAAGTATAGAAAGGTTATTTGAATTTTCCTTAAAAAATTCTTAATCTATAATGTAATTTTCCTGGAAGAAGGATAAGTAAAGTCAAAACTAATTCTTTTTTCATTTTTTTTTTAAAAGTGATGAATTAAAAAGAATCAAATGTTTTACCTCATTTTGAGTTATTTATAATATAAAATTAAATTTATGTTTTTTCTTATAACTTTTCTAATTGGAGCTAGTATCCTAATGAAAGCTATGAATATTAAATAAGAGACTACAAGAAAGAGAAAGAGGAAAATATTGAAATAAGATAAGGAAGATGATTAGAGTGAATGGGCAAGTAAAAGCCTAGTTATATTTTTTGTTTTTGGCCCATTCAACTCATAAATATTGAATTGCTAAACTTAGTTAAAAAAGGAAGTTTCTATTGAATTCAACATGTAAAATTGATCAAGAAAGGACTTTTCTACAAGAAAGGATTTTATGAGACTATATGATTTTATGACTTAATGATTTTATAATGTTTTTCTCAATTAGAATAGATGTAAAATTGTCTAGGTGTAAGCTTTTGATAAAATTATTAAATTTGATGTACAATTCTATAAACTTACGATTTTACCGATTTGATATAATTCTATATGATTTAACTAGTTTTTTTTTTTTTTTCAAATTCTCAATAGGATCGTGATTTTGACTACCTTGCCAATTGCCACCCATTTAAACTCAAGTGCCCTAACTAGAAATAGAGCTAAGGTGTTTGAAATGTTTTAGTCCTACATAAGGAGAAGGAACATAAGTGGCCTACAAATACATCTTATGTTAATGGAAAGACAAGTCACAATGAGGAGTACAAGAATAAGACTATTAAGCTAGTATTTTGTTGTTTTGGCCAAAATAGGGTCACAAGGTATTAAAGTGTAAACAATATGTAAAGAGGTTGTATTTATGTTTTAGATTAGAGACCCTTAGTTATGGGACAAATGATCCTACCATAGTTAAGGGGCCAAAGGAAGTTGACACAAGCTTGTGGTTTTAAACTTAAGCATTAAGACAATGCAAACATGGATACTATGGCAAGTATACCCTTTATACTATCACATAGTGCTCATGTGTTATTTGATATTAGTGCCACTCCATTGTATTTGTCTAAAACATTGATGTTTGCTTATGGTACATGTACTAAATCCTTAGATACTACATTAATTATCAATACCCTATGGGGAAGCAGTTCAATTTTGAAGCATGTATGAGAAATGATAGCATAGATATCGAAGGGATGGTCAATGCCTATAGACCTTCCAATTTTATGTATAAAAAACTTCTATTTTATGTTATGAATTAGTTGGGAAGGTGTCATGCCACCATTGATTGCTACAACTTTCAAATTCAATATTATCCTTTAGATGAAGACTCTTTAATTCATAAGATTGAAGCTTTGAGACTAGTAAATCTACCTATTTGTCGATTATAGCTTTGAAAGTATAATCAAGCTAGATAGTGTGCTGAGATTAGATATCAATTCTTTTATGAATGCTGGAAGTCTTCCTAGATGTTCTTCTTAACCTTCCTCTAAATAGTGCATTAGAGTTTTGCATTGATTTGGTGCTATTACAACCATTTCTAAAGCCCCATATACAATGTCACCTACCAAATTAGGAAATTAAAAACTCAATTGCAAGAATTACCTCATAAGGCTTTATTAGGCCCTACATCTCACTTTGGGGAGCTCCAATTTTATTTGTTAAAAAGAAGAAAGACAACATGAGATTACATATAGACTGTAAAGAGATCAATTAAGTGACAATTAATATAAGTACCCTTTTAAGGATTAATGAATTGCTTTATCAACTTAAAGGAGCCCAAGTATTCTCAAAATAGATTTGAGGTTGAGGTACCACTAATTGAAAATCAAGAAAGAAGAGATGCCAAAATAGCTTTCATATCAAATTATAGGCATTATGAGTTCCTTTCATTGCTATTTACACTCACTAATGCACCTGAATCGTTTATGGACTTGATAAACAAGATGTTTATGAACTCCTTAAACAAATTTGTTGTGGTTTTAACTTAAACAGTAACAAAAAGAATGAGGAGCATCTCAAGTTGGTGTTGGGTAAACTAATGTCAAAAAAAATTCATGTAAAATTCAAGAAGTATAAGTCTCAATAGAATAAATAGCATATATGAACTATGTGATCACAAAACATGGTATATCCATGGACGTTAAGAAGATTAGAGTAGTATGGATTTGCCTATCCTCAAGATAGTAACAAAAGCTAGAAGCCTTTTTAGGTTTGGTAAGTATTATAGGAGATATGTAGAGGGATTCCCCAAAATAGCTACTCCATTAACTTGTGAAATTTGTTTAAGATGACAAGTGTGAAGTAGCTTTCAACAGTTGAAGGAAATGTTAGTATCAACTCCTATCTTGACAATTCTTAATGGTAGAGAGGAATTCTCTATTTTCAACTATGCTTCTATTTATAGATTAGGTTATGTGCTAATGCAAAATGTTAAAGTAATTGCTTATACTTCTAGGCAACTAAAACCATATAAAAAGAATTACCTTACACATGAATTGGAGTTAGCTGCTATAGTTTTCACATTGAAGTTATGGAGGCATTATTTTTATGGCCAAAAAAATGTAATGTGTATATAGATCATAAAAGTGTTAAATAGATTATTATCTCAAAAGGAGCTAAACATGAGATGTGAAGAAATTGCATCATTTACATTAATTTTATCACAGAGGCATATAATTTTGGATATATGCTAGGATGGACTTTAAGATATTAATTAATCGAGTAGGGGCTAGATTAGTCACTTTAAGGATTCAACCAATTTTACTTGATGTAGAGGGCTAAACCTAATATTAGGATTCATGCCCATTGATTAAATGGATTTGACTCATCGGGCCAAAGTGGTAAGGCCCAAGGAGCCAAGCTTATCAATTATCAAGATGACTAAGGGAGATTTGGCATGGCAAGCTTGGAGTAAGGCTTGTTAGATTGGTCCATTTAATGTAACATTTCTCAACTTAGCTCATATTAATAGAATAAGGCCATTTGGGCCTAAACTCATAAAGGAGTCTCATCTTAAGTATCATCATCAAGATCTAATGGATGAGATCAAGGTCTATTCTCTATAAATACCACTCTCCCTCCTTCATTTAAAAAAGAGAGAGAATTAACACTAATACCGTTACTCTATCGAATTCTCATCGTAAGAGATCAAACACTTAAACACCTTAAAAAAAGCTATCCCGCTCTTTATCATTAGTGGAGTTTGTTACATTCGAGCTCCTTTGCCTATCACTGAAGTGTTAGAGCCTTATTGAGATCACCCACTCCTCCTCCTTACACTTGTCTCTTGGTCATCTAGTACGAGTCACTCAAGTCATTTCCCTAGTTAAGTATAACGCGACTATACACATAACATGCGCGTGACCCTCACATCCATACCCATACTCCCACATTTTCTGGTGACTCCATTAGGGAGGGAAGGCTTGATACTCACATCATGGTACCTCCAAGGTGGAAACAACCCGATCTTATTAATAGAATTAATCGAGAGCAAGATGCTACCATTGTAGCCTATGATTATAATCAACCTCTAGTTAGAGACACAAATCAAGGAGATGGCACATAAGAAGGTGCCCTTGATAATGTGCAATTGACGCACGAGTTGCAAAAGACTAATCGAACCCTAAGTGAACTCATGGCAATGTTCTCTCAATACACACTTGCTTTGGTTGCCTTTGCTACTGTACAACGAAGAGCAACTTCTTCGAATCCTTTTAATGTAATGCAACAACACACTCCACTTAACCCTCCTATTTTTAATGATCATGTCGCTCCTAGAGTTGAGGAACAACTTCTTGTTGTAGAATCTACAACTATACAAGATTCATTACCTGAAGTAAGGAACCAGGGAGTTCAAATTAGAGGCTCATCATCCTTATATGTTATGCCACATGTTACGATTGTTGACTTTGTGCAACTAAAACCAGTGAATCCTATGTCTACAAGATCTACACCTATGAATCCCGTACCTGTGGAGCCTACTCCTGTAATGTCATTAAGAGCAAAAGCATCAACTAAGAGACGTTCTTCTGTAACCAAAGAAGATTTGGCCATGTATTTAAAGGAGATATAAGCGAAATCTGCAATTAGGAAACTAGAACCATATCACCAATGCATTGCCGCTAAACAGTACCTTAAGGATTATGTCAACCCAAATTTCATGCTATTTAATGGTAAGAAAGGAAGTTCCAAGGAACATTTGTTAAAATTCATCAAGATGCTGGAAGTATATGGTTTAGATGATGATTTGAAATTGAAAGAATTTTTTTAAGTTGCTCACTAAGAAGGCATACACCTAGTATGTTAATCTCCCTCTAGGGTCAATGGATTCATGAGGTAGTATGTGTAAGATATTTTTGGAGAAGTTTTTCTCCACCGACAAAAGAGTTACCCTTACTAACATGGGAAGAATCCATCAAAGGTCCAAAGAAGATCTCATGGACTATATCAAGCACTTGAAGGAGTGTTCACTAAATAAACAAGATGTTTGCAATGAAAAGGAGTTGGTTAAGATCTGTATCTAAGGAATGTTTCCTGAAAATGCAATCTACCTTAAGAATCTTTCCTTAACTTCCTTTGCTACGTTAATTGAAAACATGTGAAGGACTAATAACTCAATGGCACAACAAAGAAGTGAAGTTGGAAGATTCAATAAGCACACTTCATCTGTAAACGCTGCTCAAAGCGAGTCACCAAGGGGAGCAAAGAAACAAAGAAATGATAAGTCTACTAATCCTAGGCCATCTTTGACATGCCTTTATCCTATGGCTAAAGTGCATCAAAAGCTTGACTAATAGCTCCATGATGGGAATATCAAGCTCCTGAGGGTCGAGCATCTCCCCACAAATGAGGAAAAGAATGACCCCAAGTGTTATAGATTTCATCGAAGTATTGGTCTCCCAACTAAAGATTGTTTTACTTTGAAGAAAATATTCAATAATCGAGTTGCACATGGTGAGTTGATTGTCGATAATAATGATGTTAGAAATTATCCACTTCCTACCTATAACAATCAAAGGGGTGTTGTTAATGCTATTAGCCATGATCCCATCATGTCTGAAGTGATTGATGCCTAACCTACTGGAAGTGATGAGGATAAAGGAAAGTCAATTGAAGCTCAAGATAACAAACACCTACTTATCATTACAGCATTGTTAATGGAAGCTAACTTTAGGAATTTCTTTTATCTCTTAAGGTTCAACAAGAAAGCTCGACTTGTAGTAACAACTACACTTGTACAGATCTCTAAGAATCAATACGTAAAGTGTCGTGTAGTGTAGCCTGTAAAGAGGATGGCCATGGCATACGAAAATACAATTTTATTCATTGATACAGACATGTGTGTGAAGAATTTCCATCACAATTGCCCCTTATATGTGGAAGGTGTGCTTAATGGGTACCTAGTCAAGAGAACATTCATTGATAATGGTTCTTCACTAAATATCATACGAATGAATATTTTTAAGGCTACCGGAATTAATGCTCAGTAGCTAGTTAAGCAGCCTATCTCAATAAACGAATTTAGCCATGCCCCTATGGATTCTCTCGGGTATGTTAATGTTAACCTCAAGGTTAGGCCTATTTATGGTACTACTACCTTTCATGTGATCAATGCACTAATTCAATACCATCTACTTATTAGTAGGAAGTAGTTGTACGATCACAACTTGATCCCATCAACATTGCATCAGTATATCAAGGGTCATTGGAAAGGGAAGGATGTATTCATTCCAGCTACCAAGAATCCTTTTGAGTAACATGAATCATACTTTGCCGAATCTACTTACTTTGATAAATTTGCTAAAGAGGGTGAAACTATGATAGCTAAGCCATCTGGTATCCCATTACCTACATGGGAAGAAGTTCAAGAGGGCCAACAAAAGAAGAGAAGGATGCATGAATGTCGTGGGGGAAGGAAGAAGAACAAGTAGGCTAAGGCAATTGAAAGCTTCATTTGAGAAGATGAAAGAAGGATTTACCGCTTATGATGATCTAAGGGGTCCAAAGAGGTATATCTCTCCTCTTCAAACCCGATACTAGTACAAGAAGTCCAAATCGTCTCACAACAGCTATAGGACCAAATGAGGCTATAGGCTGAAGAAATAGAAGAACTGGATCTAATGTGACTAGGAAAGTCACAACGGCCAATCTTCATAAGCAAGAGCCTCCTACAAGAAATAAAGGTTCATATTATCAAATTGCTGAAAGAATATAGAGATGTGTTTACATAAACCTACGAAGAGATGCCAAGATTGGACCTTAGTCATATAATATACAGACTAAGTATTACTCCAGGAATTACACCTGTTAAGCAAGGACAAAGGGTTTTCCACCTTGAAATTGAAGTGCAGATCAAGTAAGAAGTTAAGAAGTTATTATGAGCTGAATTCATAAGGCCCATTCAATATCTTACTTGGCTCGCTAATATTGTTCCTGTAAGGAAGAAGAATGGACAAATAAGAGTATGTCTGGACTTTCGGGATTTGAATAAGGCTTGTCTTAACGATGACTTTCCTCTACCAAATGTCGATACTCTAATAGATGCAACTAGAGGACATAACTTGTTCTCATTCATGGATGGATTTAGTGGTTACAATCATATTAAGATGGCAATTAAGGATGCAGATTGTACCGCCTTTCGGACACTAGTTGAAAATTTTTATTATACCATCATGCCGTTTAGACTTAAGAATGCAAGCACCACTTATCAAAGGGCAATGACCGCTATATTCCATGACATGATGCATGACTTTATGGAAGATTATGTTGATGACATGGTCATCAAGTCCAAGAGAGTGCTCAATCACTTGGTTCATTTGCAAAAGGTTTCTGAACGATGTTGACTATATAAGCTTCGTACAAACCCTCTCAAGTATGTCTTTGGAGTGTCTTCAGGGAAGTTCTTAGGATTTGTTGTCCATAAAAAAGGAATCAATGTTGATCCTGCAAAAGTACAAGCTATAAGATCAATGCCATCCTCTACTACTTTAAAGGAACTAAAAGCTTTCATGGGAAAGGTCTCCTATATCAAAAGGTTTATACTTGCACTTATCGAGATCTCATACCTATTGCACCAACTTTTAAAAAAGGAAACTTCATTTGAATGGGAACGAGTCCATGAGGAAGTAATTAAAAATATCAAGACAGTCCTAACCTACCCTCAGATGATAGCCATCCCTATCAAAGAATTGCTATTAATCTTATATCTTACTTTTACCAGCAAGTCTATTAGAGCTTTACTTGTGCAAGAGATAGATGGTTAAGAGTGACTTATGTACTATTTGAGTCGAACCTTTCAAGGGAGCGAGGTAAATTACCTAGCTTGCGAGAAGCATTGCCTCGTGCTGGTATTTGCCATGCAAAAATTACGGCACTACTTCCTTGCACTTAGGATCAATTTGGTAACTCGTTCGGATTTGATTAAGTATTTATTGTCATGACCAGCTTTATCAGGATGAGTTGTTAAGTGGCTATTCCTTCTTAGAGAATTTGATATTTCAGTGCAATCCCCTAAAACCATCAAGTCATAAGCCCTTGCCGATTTGTTAGTGCACTTCTCAAATGCCTAAGAAGGTTTAATTATAGATACAATACCGGTTAAGTTTCGTGAAGATTCTTTGATGGTCGAAATGAATAGTGAATGGATGCTTCAGTTTGATGGTTCTATAGGGAATCAAGGTTGGGGAGCAAGAATTGTGTTGACCTCATCTAAAGGTCAAGAGATACCATTAGCGTTTAAACTTGATTTCCGATGTACTAATAATTAAGGTAAATACGAGGCATTATTACTAGGTTTATTATCTGTACAAGAAGTCGAAGCATGTCATTTATGTATTCGAGGCAATTCAAATTTGATCATTAAACAGGCCACCAGTGAATTTGGTTTAAAAGAACCTACACTTACGCCTTATAAGGTTGCAGTACAGGCTATGGTAAAAAAATTTAACTTTGTGCGATACAAGCATACAACTTGATGAACAAATAGAAATGTTGATGTTTTAGCCACATTAGCATCCAAGATCCCAATTCAAGATGAAAATGATAAAGTGAGTGTCCAAATAGTCGAGAAATCTATACCGTACATAGCTTTCAATTTTGTTGATGAGGATGAAGAGTTGCAAGACGATTGGCATGTCCCACTTATGGAACGGATAGTGCACCCCAGTGTAGCTTCTATTTCAACCTTAAAAAATTTTGTCAAAATTAATGGTATATTATACTATAAGGGTCCAGAAGGTGTTTTGTCTTGATTTGTTGGTTATAAGGAAGCCCGTCTCAAGTTAGACAAGTATCATTAGATCTGATGTAGAGAAGATGGGCCACTGCTATATTGTCGTATTTAATATGCGAGCTATTATTAGCCATCAATGGCTAAAGATACATTTCAGGTGCAAATGCATTACCCTAAATGTTTTGAGCTCCCTAACTAGAGTGAGTACAATTATGTATCTAGTGCTGGGGATTGGAGGTGCTCATACATTGATTATTTAAGAAACAATGTACTACCAACGAATAGTATGGATGCCAAACTCGTAAAGCAAAAGGCTAGAAAATATCTTATGCATGAAGACGAGCTTTATAGAGCATCATTTATGGGAAAGCCCATAAAGTGCATTACTCCTCTTGAAATATAAACGATTTTGATTGAGGTGCATACTGGAGAGTACGGGGAACGCCAAGGAGGAAGGAAACTATATTATTACTTGCTTGATAGAGGATACTATTGGCCGACAATGGAAGTGGATGCTTTCAACTTTGCTAAGAAACGTGTTGTCTATCAACGGCATGGCAATGCCATTCATGCTCCGACGATTACACTCCATAGTATCACGACTCCTTAGCTTTTTCACATATGGGCATTTGACCTTATTGGACCTATGCGCCCACCATCGAGAGGATGTATTTGGATTTTGGCAAGAACTACTTCACAAAGTGGGTAGAGGCGACTCTTTTAAAGAAGGTGACAGGATCAACAGTTGCAAGTTTCATGAAGGAGAATATCATATATAGGTTTGGAATCCCTAAACGTATTTTATCTGACAACGGTACTAATTTCATCAATTCACATGTTCGCCAACTATTAGCTTCTTGTAATATTGATCATGTAAAGTCTATACCTTATTACCCAAAAGGAAATGGACAAGCTGAGGCCACTAACAAGAGCTTGTTAAAGGCACTTAGTCATATGGTTTAGGATAATCATAAGGAATGGCATGATAAGCTACCCTTAGCACTTTAGGCCTACAAGACATTGAAATGAAGGCTAACATAAGCAACTCCTTTTTCTTTGGTTTATAGGGCTGAGGCGACAGTTCCAATAGAAGTCTTGATCCCATCTACCAGGTTGGACATGAATGCCAAACTCGAACTTAACACATTACAAATGATGGACTTGGAAGCGTTAGATGAAAGGTGTGATATTGCCAAATGTAACCTTATCAACTATCAGTACAGACTTAGAGTAGTATATGATCGTCCAATGAGAAAGAGAACATTCCAGCAAGGTGACATCTTACTTCGTACAGCTAGGCATGTCGCTAAGGTACTTTGATGCCTAAGTTTACACCTAAGTGGGAACGGCCTTTCATAGTTGAGGAAGTGCAAGAAAGTGGATATTGCAAACTTAGGAATCTCAGGACAAATGCTATTACTACTCCTATCAACTTTCATTATGTCAAAAAGTTCCATTTGTAAAAAGGAAACTACAGTAAAGTTAAATGAATGAAGCATACAGTTCGAGTCGTACGAGCTCGTTATTCTAATATTATCTCCTTTGTGCACTATGCATTAAAAGGAACAATAACAAAGTATTGGTATTTATAATGCTACTACTTAGTAAAAGACTTGTCTCCTAAGTACGTAATATACATCTATCATATGAGTTGCTGACTGGTTGAGACTTTGACTCCCAGGCGCACTATATGATGCTTTATCAAATAAGACAATGGCTCATACTGTATTAGTATGCATTTGTGGAGCATGTCAAAATAGTTAAATAATGGGTAATAACCCTTTAACTCATGACATGATTGTCTAATGGAACTAATATTCCTATTTGCAATCAATACCTACATACTATTGGATCATATATTTGAATTGTTGTTTGCAAATGAGAACATACTTTCGACGCGCAGGGTTTTCTCAAAAATTTAACAAGCCATGAAGTAATGTTTCATTATCATCTTCTATCCTATAAAGTGCTGCTACGGAGATGCAATATTTTTCTAAGCGCATGATGATGTAAATTCTTAAGAGTTGACTAAGTCAATAGGTAACTCATGTTAACTCAAGATGTCCCCCATAAAAGCAAGTATATGCTAACTATTGAGGGATCTCAAACAAGCGAGAAGCTAAACAACACATATGAGGTTCAAAAAGGCCATATGTCATGTGAAAAAAGAAAATGCAAAGAAAGTAAGAGCAACACTATGGAGACTTGACGTTAGATGCTAAAGTAGAATCAAGATCTGTGCCACCAAGACACTCCTTTCTCTCAAGTTCTGCCTTTACAATTTCGACTTTTTATAGCTCGCATCTTTCCTCAATTTCTTTACTACCTAACACCTTTCAAGCCTCAGCTACAATAATCTCCATCTTATTGAGCTTAAACTTGAAAGCACATGTTGTAGTAACATTACCAATCAAAAGTTTGAGATTCTCTATAGACAATGACTACCAAGCCTCATCAAATAGCCCTACGGCTTGCCCAAGTAAGCCTAAGACATGGGTAGTCACATTAGAACCTAAACAGACGAACCCTATCCAAAAGTTTCCCTTTATCCTATGCAAGTGCTTCAATGGTGCTAGAAGATTACAAGGTATGGTGAAGCTATGAAAGGAGGTGGTATCCTCTAAGCTCATTATTGGCTTAACTACGACTCCTTTGTCTACATGTTGCAATGTTTTAATCTCTAGGGGAAGGAGGACTTTAGAGCTTGCCTTAAGCAAGGTGGTATTGACTAAAGGAACAAGGACGTCATTGACCCCTCTTGCATCCATAGTAGCATTCTCACTCTCAATGTTTACCTCATCACTATAAAAACTCACACACATCAAGATGACATATGCCCAGATCTCCCCTTCCTTGTGACCATCAAATTTGTCTGTATCCTTCAAGTCTTCAAGAAGCTATGATTTACCGTAGGTCTTGTTATCATTTTGAGGCATGCAATCCATTTCTTTGCAATCACTACTCTCCAAGATAGCTACAAGCCTTAAGGAACCTCCTCTCGTGCCATTGTCTTCATCCCGCTCTGAAGAGTCCCCTCTCATATCATTACCATCATTTTACTCCAATGCATCTTCACTCATGACGTCAGTACCATCTTGCTCGATAGACTGCTCTAAATCAACCAACTCAGCCCTTATTTTCTGACTTCTAGTCTCGGTAATGTTACCACGACCTCTAGATTAGGATATCTTATCCAAACCATATCGGTATAAGAAACAATAAATCATGGCAGGGGTATATTTTGATGATCCAGCAACATTCAATACATCAAAAATCCTTCGATTAGAGCCTAGCTTGCCTAGTGTTTGCTTAATCGACACATGATCACAATCTTTTACATCATGTATAGAGGAACACAAGAAAAGAAAACTTGTAAAGGATAGATGCAAAAAAAAAATAGAGAGCGAAAAGTTATCAGTAAAAAAAAATGATGAAAAATGAAAAAAAAGGGAGAGGTCCTTAAGGAAGAAATGTTGTACCTCAAAAGAGCGAATGCGTTTTGCTTACCTTATGATAAGTAGGAGAGGGTCATTACTTGGCATTTTCCCCTATCCACTCTTAGAAGACTTCTCTTCATCCTTCAGAAGATGTAGATAAAAGTTGCACTTGCAAGAGACTATTTTGGGAATGTCATTTTTTATGGTTGCAAACACATACTTCTTAAAATATTCTAAGTAGTCGCCCAAATATGTCAGCCACACAGTAGAAGTGACTCTAAAACAGTCAATAGAAGGGAAATACAACTATCTTACCTCCAATTGGATATTCTTAAAGCTACTAGGATGCGGGTTTTTACAACATTTGTTAAAGTCTTCATTAATCTTTATTTGACGAGGAACACCCTGATCATTCCTTAGTTGGCATACAACTAGATAAGGGGGATACAGCATGACTTTCTTCTCCAAAATACGGCCAAAAGGCCCTTCCTAATCATGCAATGAAGGGATGCCCCCAAGCGTACACCATAGTATGAATCCAGCATCAATAGTAGTAATTTTATCCTAGGCATCCACCAAAGTCACCAATCTTTGTGATCCAGAGGGGTAGAACCCTTCAAACCATTAGAACCTGCTTATTCTTTTAGTGAAAGGATGAAAAGTGAATTCCCTTTTATTATTAATGATCTCGAACAACTTCGATTCTAGCTTCTTATCAACCCACACCTAAGTTTGACGCTCTGGAGGATTCGATTTCTTCATAGGTCTATTAAAATATCTTCTATAGTGCTTACAAAGAAACAATTCCAAGAATACTAATCTGTATGCGATACCACTACATAATGTCCTTTGGAGAGCACCGAGGCTTCATAATAAAGATCTAAGCGTCAATACAAGGAACCTAGATAGAAAGGACCTAAAGCAAATCACTCTCCACAAGCGATACGAATAGCTAAATGAAAGAACCACGGGCTAACTCCGTCTTTCGGACCACTAGAAAATATGTATAGAGAAATCTTGTAAGCAAAGAATGCCTCAAGCTCATACTTGTAAGGAAATAAGAGAATGAATGAGTTAATTATGAATAACAGTTCGGGCATGAACAATGATAAAGTCGCAAAATATATGGGTACTTACCCATACTGAAAGCGAAGACCTTCTTTCCAAGTCCTATTCTCCTTAAAAAAGTGCTTAAGCCATTGAGAATATGTAGCCTCCTTCCTAGTATTGATGGCTACTTTCAAGTCATCCTCTAAGGCCACTAATGTTTCTTGATCACCTTCTGATACAAAAGCTTTTGCAATATCAGTCAATCCTAAGTCACTAAGCTGTAACAACATGACTACGTCTTTTAGGGTTAAGGTGATCGCACCCCATGGGGCTATAAAAGTATGGGATTAAATACTCCAACAAGCAATAAAAGCCCTCGTAAGCTTACATCATTTATCTTACCAATCAACTTTGAGGAAATAAATATGGAGAGAAAGACATCTACTTTCAACAATTTGCTCGCATACTTTGAATCATTCAGGATGTAGTTTGCCTATTGTGCCCATTATGCCTATCCTTTTATAGGTTGTTGGGGGTGTAGAAACTAATTCTTAGATAATGGAAGTTCTTTCCTTTCATTCCTCAACCATAACATAGAGCTTCCCTCCAAGGACTCCCTTTCACTTGGCTTTGGTTCCTGTTTGATGAAGTGTAATGGACCATCTATACATGGCTAAGTACATGTATTTTGTTTCCTCATTTCAACCCATAAATTATCCCTTGAAATGGTCACATCTATCAACTTATCTTGAGGAAGAGAAATCTTAGGGACATGACCACCTGAAAATGAAAGCTCGTCACTCTTCTTCTTCTTCTCAGTCTTACCATTACATGACTTACTCTTCTTGAAGTCCGTACCCATCCTTTACTTGGCTCTTAAAGTGGTAGCAACACTAAATATGCTTCCTACCACTTGGGGGAAGAAAAGAGAAATGAGATAGATGGATGTCTCTACAACCTACAACACATGGTAAATGAAGAATGATTAGCATTACAATAAAGTGTAAAGTGTTAAATATATTAATACTTCAAAGAGAACTCTATTTTCCAATGAAGGTATGAAGATTTTAGCAATATCATGAAACTTAAAGTAAACGCTCAATCATCCATGGGGCAAGCCCATATGTTGAGGATTTTTCTGTTATCTTATGATGGCAATACAACTTAAACTCAATGACAGACCAAATGATGCCCACAACATGGTAACAAAACTAAAATGCATCGTAAAGGCACATATTCTCCACATGCTACAAGCTTACGTACTATATAAAGGAGATATTCATAATGGATCGTAGTAACTTATCAACAAGGATATAAGGACACACCAAGGCATGGTTACACATATACTATCATGTTATTAATTTCAAGAGGGGCTATAAGGCCTACAACCAGCTATTCAGGGTTCCAGTCAAGCCTAAATTATAGAGTAAAACTAAAAATGTTAGTAAAAATGATCCCATATGTTTGAAAATGTTAGTAAAAATGATCCCATATGTTTGAATATAGGATAATAAGTAATAAAATAAAAAAAATATAAAGTTTTCAAATTTTAAATATATTACTCTTTATTTATCAAAAATGCGAAAAATGCATTCCGATAATTAACAAATTATTAGAAATAAATTATATGCATACTAAAAATCATAAAATAACCTAAATAATATTTAGGAATATTTATTTGTACTATATATGAATTTACATATGGGTAGAAATACGCGTAATTACTTAAAATACGCGAAATGTGCTAAAATAATATTAAATAATTAAATAAAATTCATAATTAATTAAGGAAAAATAAAGAAAAATAAAAAAAAATAAGAAATGATCCAGATTTGGGTTGTAGCAGCTAGGGAAAATAAGAACAAAATTAGCCAATTAAATTAGAACAACACAAAAGGTAAATTGGAAGAAGATAAAGTAATTGTCAAATCAATTTAATGCATAATAATTTCCCTAATGCTTTATAAATAGCAATAAAATTTCAAAAGCTCATTTGGTCAGTTTAGAGAGTGAAAAAAATAGAGAGGGCTAAAATAATGTGTTTGAATTAACTACAAAAAAATTTCTTAAATTTGTACAATTAAGGCCTTAGAAGGAAACCAACACCCAACGAGCAGCTGGGAGTGGACGGCCACCACCACACAGTGGTGGCAGTGCCTAGGTGGGTCGATACACCCATGGCTACTGACGGTGATCAGAGTTACCCAAACTGATGAGTTCGATTTCCAACCTGATTTTGTATAATTTTATAAGAATAGTAAATATTCTTAAAAAATTATGAAGCTTATTATTCTAAAATATTTTAGTATGTAGTTTTTAGGAAAAATATTATTTTGATAAAAATATGTCCCATGATATATGGTTGTTAAAACCATGCAAAACCAAACATGTTTCAATTTAGAAATAAATGACCTTAGGAGTATAGTTTTGAGCCTAAATTTTTTTTGTAGACTACTTAGATGATATAAAACAGTGCTATAAAGCCCGTTTTCAAAAATTAATTTTCAAAATTTTTAGATAATTTTTAGGCCTTAAAATGAGACATAAAATGGGTAATTTAGGATTAATTAAGTAATTAAATAGTTAATTACTGATTTAGTGAATAATTATATATTTTAGGATGTTAAAATCTAATGAAATATGATACTTATAGCATTTAGGGTGTTAGATGTAATTATTAGGTTAATTATGTAGTAAATAAGTAATAGGGAAAAATAGTAAATTTTAAGTTAATTTTGTAAATTAGGATTATTAGGTTCAAATATGATTTGAAATGAATTTAGACATTTTGAAATGTTAATTAATGTTGAGATATGGTAATTAAAGTGATAGAAATATTAGATGTGTATTATGTACATAATAGGTGATAATACATAATATATAATTATTAGAAATATAATAAATAGAAGATATTAGAATAAAAAGTAATATTATATAAATAATAAGGATATATAATAAATCTGATAGAAATCTTGAATTTATGTAATTATATGAAAAATGTAAAAATTTCTCACATCAAGAGTAAATTCGGTACCCTAATAAAGATTTAAGTGTACCGGGTGGAATAAAATATTGATTAGGAGTAATTATGGTATTTAGGATATCTGGAAGTAATGTGATTAATTTCACATTATGAGTTGAAATGAGTTTTTAGAGTTCGAGTATAAAACAGTACTTAGAAATCAAACTTGAACCTAATTTAGAAATTGATGTGGAAACTGAACTTGAACCTAGCCTCAAACCTAGAATAATTGTAAAAGATTTGAGAACCTAGATAATTGGACATATTAAACACTAAACCAAGGATAACAATAATAAGCTTGATAAGATAAAACCAACCTATAATAGTTATATGAAAAACTGAAACCACGTTTGTATTATAGGGATGACTGGCAATGGCCTAAGCAAGTCGGACCTCGAGTGAATGAGCGAGAAATCTAAGTAAGTTGGGATTAATACATTGCTGTATTTTGAAGATGCTTGAGATTATACTTGGTTGTGCTTGTTAGATAGTTAGTTATGTGCATGTGCTTGATTATGATTATGTTTATCGTTCTGGCTTGTATTGTATGAAGTAATCGATCACCCTAAACTGAACCTAATAAAGATATGACCTATAAACATAAATCGAACCTACATAGCAACCCATTAGGGGAAACCTAGGATTCTTCGGCCAAATATTGATCCTTTCAAAAGGAATAGTACTAGATGACATAATAGGTCCCTTCTTTATCCTTAGTCAAACTAAGTGATAGGTGAGAAGGTCGTGGCAAGAGTGAAGTCAATGGTTTAAAGGTAGTCACGGGAGGAGCAATGTCTCCATTACACAAGCTTGGGTTTGGTCGTAAGCTATTGTATTAACGGCAACTCCTCAACCTGGATTAGAGCGAGTGTAATTTCTCTAATCTCACGACAAGCCGAACAACGTCGTGCAATGGCATTTGCTTAAACATGCATTGCACCAAATGATTTGGTTGATAACCTTGTTTGTGTTTGTGGTATAGTTTTAAGTCCTTCATCCTAACTTACTGAACTGTAGTTACTTACATTCCTATAGACGTCGTACTAGTACTAGCTAAGAAGCGGTTTGCAACTACTTTGAAGCTAGCAATTATTAGATCCTGAGAAATGAGAAAAAACATTTGAAGAATAGACATATTTTTAAGGTCTAAGTTCTTATCTTAGAATTTTTCATTTCTGAATAATGTATTAACTAGGAAATAGATTACAATGAAACGTTGTGAACGTTAATTGTAATAACTGAATTATAGTGTATATATATATTTTCTCACTTTCTTAGGTAAATGATTTAATTAAATTACGAATCGTTTACTTCAAAGTAGGTCAGTCGTGAACGTTTTGTGTAGATCAAGTTTAGGATAGTGGTTGTAAGGCCAACTTCTATCTTAGATTGGTTTATACGACGGAGCTATTACAACTCTACCACTTCAAGGCGTAACAAGGGCAACCAAAGATCACATGGTCTAGGTTTCAATACAAAGGAAATAAATAGAAATATAAATATATACATACAATACAAAGAAAACAGCATCTCAAAGGTTACTTATTATGGATTCTTTCATTCTTTCATGTGGATAGACATGATGCATAGGCACATAATGACAACCTTTGGATCATAATGGAATTTGAAATAAATATCATAGCCAACATCTCAGCAAAAATTCCAAGTCTATGTTGAATTAGTAGCACATGTGATTCAATTCTATCCAATACAAATTTAAGGATACGAAAATTCATGTGAATGGTCTCTCTCATATCCAAATAATGATCAGGTGGTTGATTTGAATGGAAAGCTTTCAATTGCGTAGAACATAAATCGTATGGCCTACAACTCTCCATAAGCTAATGTGTGTCCTAAACAACACTATGAGCTTTCAATCTGGCTAGAGGATGGCATGGCCAAAAATATTGCGTCGACATACAAGGCCTAGATTAATGATAGGCTTTAGACTTTGAATAAAAATCGGATTACATGGTGATGATGAACTTTTCTTTGACCGTGACTTTTAAACCATATTATTATATTATTATTGGACGTGAGCTTGGCTAGTGATTTGCGCATGGAGAATATTCGAACAGGGAATTGGAAATCACGTATATTGTATGCTCTTCAGTTGCACATGGACAATTACATCATGAATTAGTCAGCAACTTTGTCAATATCGAAAAGGAACTCACCTTATCATGTTCAATGTCCACGTTTCAGAGTGTGGTTCAACTTCATAAATATCGAAAAGGAATTCACCTTACCAAAGGGGAAAAAAATGTATGAGAGTGGTTTGGATTTGTACCCTTTATGGAAAAAAAAAGAAAAGTAACTTCAATTGTCAAGTATGCATGTAAGGGCTCAAATTTTTAAATTACTCTCATTCTCAAGCCTCCATATATCTATTATTACTACAATTACACATGATGTGCACTGGCATTAAATTTGTTGATGTGAACATGACATGGCATCTAACTTAATGTAAGCCTTAAATACATGCTTGACAAATATAGTTCTCTATATGTATAAACATTATAAGTCTCAACTGTAAAATGTATGCTAGATAATTGAGCTCCTCCCTTGCATAAAAAGTATAAATCTAAGCATCTTTTCTAATATTGAAATTGCATTTACATTTTTATAATTAAATACGATTCACTATTTCTTTAAAGTAAGTTAGTTGGTGAGTAACTAATTTTATTAAGTGTCTATCTTAAGATTCTAATAAGTAGATTAATTGGATCACTTGACCTTTGAGAGATTGTAATGGACCTACGAGACAAAGGATTTTGAGCCCGAAGAGTCTTCCAAACCAGGCAGGAGTGATCTACAAAACAAACGTTAGTAAATATAATCGATAATGGTTGTCCAACGATACCATTCTAATGCTTAAGTCAGTCTCAAGTGGTAGAGAGGATAAAAGTTAATTTGAGTAGAGAGTGTATTAGGTTATGTTAGCTTATCTTTTAGAGGGAAAGGATTGAAATATTTATTATCAAGGTCTTGAGCTCTAGTTAATTCATAGCTTGTAACCAAAGACCTAGGACATCTCATCCTAGGTTTTGTGAGCTCATGGTTGGTAAGATTTCCTAACATAGCCAAGGTATGATTGTTTTGGACCTTGTGCTTGTCTTCACACATTTAGTGATTTAGGGGCACCATATAGTTAGATCACTTAAGCTTTCACAAGGGAGCTTCATCCATCATCTTGCATTTAGTGAATTGTGGGCACCATGCAGATGGGCACGTAGGCTTCCGTCATGGAACGTATAGATCTTACTAAGCTATGCTAAAGGGTTTGTAGAGCTACTTTGGAGAGTTTAACCTATGAGTCAAGAAATTAGCTTGGAAGAGACCAGCTCAACCATTGGGGAGCTTAACTCATGGGTTAAGGAAGCCAACTTGGGCCTGGGTCCCAAGTTTAAAGGTGACCATCAACAAAAAGTATCTAGGTGAAACATACATGTTCATTATGGTAACATGACACCTATTACTAGAATTAAAACTTATTAACTAAATGAGTCATATATGCCTTACTTAAAAATAGATATTGCTTTAGAGAATGTAGTTTTAGCTACTTGTACATAAAAATTTGTGTAACTTTTTATCAATTCTTTCATTTATTGGATTTTACAATTCATATAAAAAAAGTCCAATTCTCTTAGAAAAAAAAAAAAAGCAATGAAAGATATACCTATATTTATATAAATCCTATTTCACCATTTTTTTTAAAGTCCTTTTATTGAGATAACAACTATAAACTACTAAACTAATATATTACATTTTCTACACTAAATAATTATATGGATATCCTTTAGTTATTTAATGAAATTCAGATTAAACACTTGTAGGGAAACTAACTCCTAGTAAACATCTTAAAGGAAAATATAAATGACCTTCCTAAACTTTAATTTATATGTGGTTTTATCTCTTCAATCTTCAAATATTGCAAATCACCCCCCTTAAAATTCAATATTGTAAATTAGCCTCGTAAGTTGAAAATGAACCCCTAAACTTTAACATTGGTACGAAAACATCCTTTAAACTTATTAATATGCATTTTAAAACTGTCTAAACTTTGATCATAATATGACTTTTTAAACTATAAATGGAAATGCCCTTTGTATCATTAATTCATCAAAGTTTAGGAGAATGATTTACAATATTTGAAAGATTATGAGGCAAATTCGCACCTAAATAAAAGTTTAGAGGGTTATTTGCAATTTCCCTAATATATTATTAGCCAAAGTTTAAAAGCAATCGAATATCTTTTAGCTAGTGGTTCATTTGATCTACCTATAATTACTTTTTAATTATATGTAGATCCAAAAATCCTATTATAATGCCATAGGCTTAAGGCACCATAAATCACAATATGTCCCTAATATTCTACTAATACATTAGGCTAAATAAGTAACTAAAGCTCTAAAATTTCATTAAAAAAAAAAACAAAAATCTTCATAAATTTTCATATCAATAAGTTTCAAATATAACTAAAGGTCACAATTAAATTTCTTCAATTAATGTAATTGAAATAAACATAACTAATCAATCACGATCAAATGACTAGACAAGTTGTCTCCATAAACAAGTCTATTTAACTTTCTCTCACTAATAGCTTAAACCTTTTATTCATAATGATAATAATATTCTTTAGTATTTTCATCTTGATAGTAATAATACGCTTCACATTCTTGCCATAGTCCACTTATCCATCAAAAGTTCCTACAACTGACAAAAAAGGGGAATGAGCTAACACCTAGTATGGAAAGCTACATAAACATTCACATGACATGTAACAATCATTAATACACATGCAATAATGTAATAGGGATTATCAAGTAGTAAGTCAATATATTTAATTAAGCCAAAAGACAATATAGCTTAGGATTACTCATGATTAACCCCAAGTTTAAAGTATCTCGGACTTTACATATGGTTCTTAGTTCAAGACACTAGAATTGCAGCCCCTGTCTAATGGCATTAAGACATTAGCACTATGACCCCTATTACCCCTAAACTATCTGGGATACTTGTATTATGACTTCTGGATACTAACCTAATTTGCCTGGTATCCCATTTATGGAGCTCTTTACTTGGGACAACTTCACCCAAAGATCAATAAGCTACTACCTTAGGGATACAAGTGCTACTACCTCCTAAACCTACCCAACTACAAGCAACAAGCTTATTTTACTTCAACCATCTTATGCAAGAAAAAGCAACAAATAAGGTTCATGTACCCGGGTTGTTTGAATAACTGAAAGTATCTTACACAAAAGTCCTTTGAATGTTACCACCTGAAGTATACATATAAGAATAACTTATTTTAGTCTCTACTTCCTTATTGTCTTACTCTAACTAGGTTCAACTAGTTTTCTTACTATACTCTTCAATCCAGCTTTTAGCTTAATATAAAGTTTTAAGATCAATTTAGACTCCCAAACGTGTTTAGGATATGTTAGATTAGGTTTTAGGAAAGAATATAAATGAGAAACAATGGAAAAAGAAAGCCAACAAGAATACTCCTAAGGTTTACGATTGTGTTCTTAGATCGTGATCCTTATTTAATCTTAAACCAATTATTCATGCTTGTGATATTCTCAAGCATGCAAGTCTACGCCTTAAGATTACGCCTGTAATCTTAGCTATGATTCTTTATGGCCTCAATTTTCTCATCATGCTCTAAACCAAAATTCTTGCCAGGAAATCCATGGTTAAGATCACATTGGTGATCTTTGCTCACGATCCTCTCTAATCAACTACTTCTTCTACTTTTCAACTTTTATCCTCTCTAATCACCTCTAACCTTCCCCTTAGAGCCCTAAAGACCCCAAAACACCTTCTCTTCAATCAAGAGCCTTAAAACTACAAAAACACTCAAGTTTGTTTTTCGAAAACATCAAACACATTCAAAGATAGAAATGAACATACCTTTATTAGATCCTTACGACAACCATACTTTACACTTGATATTTAAATCTTGCCACAAATTAACAATACAACCAGCTCCTAAATTCATTGTCCACTCACAAATTGCATTCTTCTCATAGGATAATCACACTTACTAGTTTTGTGTGTCCTTAAATCCAACTCCATAACCTTCACTCCTTCACAATCGCACTTTATCGCAATTTACAACATGAACTAAGTTAGGATGGAGTTTTCTTCTCTGATTTACCTTATTTTTTCCATGCATGCCCTAGGTTCCCAAAAGAAAGGCTACACACATAACAACGGTGTCAAAAAGGAGCTATAGATAAAAAACAAAGTTTTTATAGCTTGGGAACAATATTCCCCTTTTTGCCCATTCTATAATAATCTTATTATCTCCTTACCACTCCCATACTTATACATCCACTAAAATTATTATAGTTATTATTTTCCTTTTTTTTTTCTGTTATGGGTATTATACCTATATATATATCAATAAATTCATGTAAACTACCCTTAAAATTTGATACATAACCAATTATACCAATATTTTCAAAAAAGAATCTATCAAAAGTAAATATATACTTAATCAATTAATGAGTTTTAGTATTATAATAGATCTCATATTACCATCATGAACATGTATTTTCTTTTTTTTTTTTTATCTAGATGTTTTATAAAACCAATTACTCACCAACTAACTCATTTAAAAAATACAATAAACCATGCTTGATTTTAAAGTTTGCAAAAGAAAGTTCGCTATCAAGCCCATAAACATATGCTTGGCAAATTCCACTTTCTTAGGTTACAGAGTTTAAATTTTCTTGTTAAATTAACAAATGAATCATATGTTAGTGGCTGAGATTTTCAAGATACATATGAATTAACAATCCCAAGGACTACGAGAAATAACAATATACGCAACAACAGATCAATTGTACTTGTAAAATCGCCATTTGTAGTTCAAAGAGAAAGGAGCTCTTCATAAACGAGTAACTTCTCCAGAAAAGCCATTTTATCTTGTCTTCATTGAGTGAATTAAAATACGCTACGTCATAAAAAATGAAAATAACCAAGAAGTTGCTGTGAACTTCGGTAGACTTTCTTTTTTCCCATCTTTAATTACCTGACGTAGGAGAAACTAGAAAGCGCGTTTAGGTTGCTTTGTTTTACTCGGACCAACTGGGTCCCACTCCCACTCCCACTCCCATTCCCACTCCGTTCGTCTTCTCCGCCCGCCTATTTATTCTTTCCACTTTTCGCTCTAATAACAAGGTAGAAAGAATACGAGATGTTTACCAGCTCTTGTGTTGTTCTCTCTTCTTGACCGATTGAAACATAAATCACGTTGATTTAATTTTGAAACTAAGAAATTTTCTTTCTCGTACGGGAGGATCGAACTGTTCAGCAAAAACATAAATAAGGGCGTCTTGGGGTGCAGCCTACCATCCTTTAGAAGTCGGGAAAAGGGTAAGCATAACTTTTCGGATCTTGTTTTTGACGTGTGTACACATATTCATAAAGCGCCCCACTCTCATCTGCGTTCTTATTCTTTCGCTTGTATGATTGTTTCTTTTTTTTTTTTTTTTTTCTTTTATTTGCTAATGGCCTTAACTGATAATAAATAAATGATTAATCTTCAAACAAGAAACGAGAAAACATATTAAAAGTTATTATCTTGGTGGTTCAACTATTGGATTAGGGGTCTTATGGCTTGAGTGTGGAAACATGGCGGAACGACCGCTGAGCTTGCTATAATAGAATATCTTAGCGAAAACCACCGATAAGTTGCTGGATCATGCAATGTAGAACAGATTGCGAGAACGAGGTTGCATTCACAGGGATTAGATATCGAATACAAGCTATGATGTCTCTACTCTTAATGATGATTTTGATATGAAGTAAATACACGCAAAACTTGTCTAAGCTAAATCTATCCAAACGAAATCTATAAAGCAAAGGCTAATGAATTAACCATGTGGGATATCAACAACGTTGTTTTCGGAAAATCAAACAATACTTTCACTACATATTAAGGCTGCTAACGAATTGGATTTTGATTAGGTTTCTCATGACATTCTTCTCTTTCTAGTCGTAAAGATCTTTAGAAATATTGTACGTCTTTTCATTTGAGTCACCGAATTTATATTTATAATAGAATAAAGGAATTTTTACGAATGCCAAAATTATCATATTTATATCAATTATCCCCTACAAAGTTATGGTGAAATAACCAAATAATGGCATGATTGAGTGAATTACTTAATCCAATTACCATGCATATTTCTATATCTTACCCATCAACGAAGTTTCCCTCAATTCATCCAAATTTACACGAGTTCTAATTTAAGAAATATATATATAATTTTGATACATGAGATTAACTATTCTTATAAACTTTTTAAATTATATTGATATTCCACTATTTCAAATCACTATACTTACCCTCCTAGTTTTGCCAATATAGATGCTAACGTAGCAAAAAGGCTGACGACATGTCATTGGCATAACATTGCCATGTTATCGCTATTAATAAATTATAATTAAATATTATATATATTTATTAAATTTATTAAAAAAATTAAATAAAGTTAAAAAAAAAAAAAAAGAAAAATGTTTTTCGTTTTAATAGGACACCACTCATACATATTTATGTAATCCTAACGATGGGTGTAGGTGAGGACCACCTAAGGTTTCACCCCCTTTTTTAAGAACGTGGTGGGGGGACCACCCACCATCAACGGTGGATCAACCAACCTATATCGAATTCTTATGGTTGGCAACCACTTGGGGTGGTTAAAAACCTTTTTTTTTTTTTCTTATTAGCCACATTTGCTTTTTTTATTTTTACTTTTTTTTTTTGAAATTTTTGTTAATTTAATTATTTAATTTGTATATATATAATATGTATTAGTAGTGTCCTATTAAAAAAATTAAATATTTTTTCTTTTCTATAATTTTTCCATATCTATTTTTTTTTTTATTTTTTGAGTTTGTTAATATAAATTATTTATATGTTTAAATATAGTTTATTAATAATATTGATGTAGATATGACATGGCAACAGCACGTCAACCCTCTCACTATGTCAACATCCAATGGGCAAAAGTGAAAGTATTAAGTGTAAAGCATGTTTATAAAAGGGTTATTAAAGAGGGATACTTAAGAGTCATATCAACATTCTAAACATATCTTCATCTAAACACCATTTTATATTATAAAGGTGTGTTTTAAGCAAAAGTTTTTAATCTTTATTTAATTATTTTGTGGGTCACATGAAATATAAAAACTAACTAAAAAACCAATTAAAAAACTATTTAATATAATTTTTTTGTAACTTCCGTTTTAATATACTAAATAAATAGAACAAATCAATTAAAAAAAACTAATTAAAATAACTAATTAATTATGACACAAAAAAATAAAGTGAATAATCGATTCTTGGTGAAGCACCTATCTTAAGTTGAATACCTGTTCACATGTACAAATTATAAAGGAAGAAGAGTATTTGGTATGGATATTCATACCAAAAACCCTTTTATAAATATACTCTAAAGTTTTAGAGATAAGGTGTTGATATAGTTTAGAAAGTCTATAAGGGTGGTTAATGTAATTTACCTAATTAATTAATATATATGACTACTAAACAAGTTCATGCATCAAGAATCAATGCAATCAAATTGCACAATCAATGAAAATTAAACCTAATATATAACAAAACCATCAATTAATAGTTTATCAAATTATGTCTATGTCCCATATAATCGTCTAATTATGTGATAGATAAGAACCGCACATAAACAAGTAAGAAATAAAGTTTCCAAAAAAAAGAACGAAAGAGGACTTTTATGATGCTAATTCAGCTTAAATCCGTTTTCTCATCGGTCTTCCATGAGTGGATATATGCAATTTGTTTTTATTTTTATTTTTTTAGTTTAGAATTGATATGATGCATCAATGGTAGGCTTTTCGAGGATAAAAGAAAAAGAAAGAAAAATAAAATAAAATAAAAGGAAAGGGTAACTCAAAATATGAGCTTGTTTCTCCCTAAGATAGATAAATAAATAAATAAAGCAATAGAAATGGTTCCTCGTTCTCGTCGTAGAACGAAAGGAAATGAACAAACCCTTTCAACTCCTATTTATGCGTCCAAAATAGCATTTGCGCGTCCGCGGCCCGTGTATATCTTGGAACCAAAATAGAAATACAGATTTTTTTTTCCGATTTTTTTATTGTAGAAAATAATCAGTATTTATTTCACCTCATTGATTATTGTATTAAATTCTGAATTATAACAAAAATTATCAATATGCCTTTATTTAGTCATTTTAAAAAATAACTAAAATTAATTGACTTTCTTCATTGATAAAGGACATAATTGTGAATTATTAAACTTTATTAAACAAAATTCTATCCTTCACAAAGTAACAATCATTCCATTTATAAAGGAAATAGAACAGTCAATGAGAGTAAAAGTTCCCCAACCAATTCCAAGTAATTAAACAAAGTAATAAGAAGTATTCCAAAAATAATAATTCCATCCCTCTCTATTACCTCTTATAAGTGTGAAAATCCCTAGTGCATCAATGTGAAATTTAAGCTCTCTTGTGCACATGTCTTTCTCCCTTGTGTCGTGCCCATATATACATTTAGAGTTGTAAATAAGTTAATTCACTCACAAGTTATTTGGGATCAATTTGCTCTGATCTTGATTTCTGAACAAACAAAACTTGTCTATTTAAATGAATTGAGCTTAAGTTCTTGTTTAGGTTTGCCGATTAGCTTATTCATATTTTTAATGATTAGGCTCATGAGTATGCTTGTGAGTAACTACGTAAACATAGTTATGAGTTTTAAATGTATTATATTGAGAGCCCATTATAAAAATAAATTATTATATAAATAAATATAGGAATGAATGATGACTAAGTGTTAAATTATATTTTATATTTTACATGACATATATTTTCTCATATCATATAATATGGAGGTAATATTACATTTGATACCTGAGCTTTATCCATTTTTTCCATTAATACCTAAGTTTTTTTTAACCATAATTAATACTTGAAGTTTAAAAATTTCAATCTACTACTTAATCTAACTTTCCAAGATAATCTATACTAACTAAATTAACTCTTCTTCCCCCGTTAGCCATGTTGGCACTACCAACCTATAAGAACATGATTACGTGTTAAATATTTTTTTCTAACCAGAAAAAATACTGTTGGATACAATTCAGTATACCATTTAGACCATTATTGTTGTATCAATTTAGTTATATGTTTTAGTTATAATATTAAGATCAAAGTGCTGCACCTCATGTTATTTTAATATTAATTTGTACATTAGCATTTATATATTGCTTCCAAGTTGAAAACCTCTCCTCCACGTTAGTTTATGTTTAGCCTTGGAAACCTCTCCTTCCATGTTAGTTGATGTGAAACACCTCTTACGTCTTTCAATAGGTGTTTTAGGACTAGCAATTCGTGATAACAAGTTGTGTTCTACATTTTTATTTTTCATGTTAAATTCATGTCAACATTAAAAACACATAAAATTGAGTACAGATTATAAATGATTAAATTACAATATAATCATATCTTTTTATTATGTGTTATATCATGTATCACATTTTCTCTCTATAATTGTATCGTGTCTTTTGTTATAATATCATATCAACAATTGCTAGCACTGTGTATATATCAATATAGGAGATGTCTATTATCCATCACGTTAGTACAATATCTCCCTAACCTTGTAATATTACCCGGAGCATGTAAATTGTGGCATCCAAACATGTTCCTAAACTGCTCAACAGCTGGGTCTAAAAAGAATGGTACAGAGGAAACTTGAAATGTCACTCCACCCTCAAGATATGTTTTATTATTTGGCATCAGATTAAACAAGTTGGTTTGCTTTGGCCTCATTAATAGGTTGATTAGAATTTTCAACCAAATCCATCTCATTATAGGTCAAAGGGTTAATCGAGCCAACCCATGGGTATTTACAACATTTGATTATTTATAAAATTTAGTGGGTCGAATAGGCCAACCTATGAGTGAACTTGTTATCCCATTGTTGGACAAAATGGAACAGGATAATTCAACACATTTATCGAATAATGAGAAAAGTTGAATTTGTTGCTAGCAAAACAGGACTGCATCTTGTAACAAGAATTAAGTTAAATTTCTAATGGAAACAATTGAATCCTAGCCTTAGTGGTCCATGATTTAGTAGTACGCGACGGTTGAGTAGTCATGGTAGTCCAAGCCAGAGAAACTGAGAGGTCGGCTAATTCAATCATTAATCTATCAACAAAACAAATTTGAACTGAAAAATGTAAGAAATGTTCCAACGGAAAGGACTTAGCACAGATGTTTGCCAATAACTATGAGATAAGACATTCAATAAAGGGTGTTTTTTTTTTTTTCCCTTCCAAATTCTTATGGGTTAGAAGGGCAACCTAGGCAACCTGCTCCGCTTTGCAACAAATCGATCCGCTTCAACCGCCAAGTTAAATGTGGCAGGTTTAAAAAAGTTGATATTTAATTGGGTCAAACTTTTTACGTCTAAAACCTGCATTTCTTTGCGAATTAAATGGACCGGCCCACTTAACCGACCTCGCTCACCCAACTTTATCTATCATGTTAGTGAATCATCTCTCTAACCTTGTAATGTTTCGCGGAGCATGTAAATTGCAGTATCCAAACATATTCCTAAACTGTTCAACAGCTAGGTCTAAAATGAATTGCCGAGGTGAAACTTGAAACATGACTCCCCCCTCAAGCGATGTTTTATCATATGACAGGAATGTCTTGTTTTATATTTCAGGTTTCCTACTTCTTTTCTCCTTACCTTTTCCGTCTATTGTACTTAAGGAAAAGGAAAGGAGGGGATGAACAATGAAACAAGTGATACTAGAAATGATGAAGGATAGAAGTGTTATTAACGGTATAATCAGTATTATCACTGTACAACTGCATTTGTGCCTAGTATCTGCATCTGCTAAAGTTTTTTATGGAACACTGAAACTGTGTGATGTATGTAAACTAGTAGACTGGAGTTCACTTTTGAAAATACGAAAGTCATCCATGGGCTGGGCTTTCCGCCAATTCTTTTTTCTTTATCTTCTCTTTAATTAATGTTCTCATGGTTCGGATCAGTTTAAACCTAACTTTTTGGTTTAGCCATTAGCCCATATTTAAATGTGAACCCAACCCTTTTGGAAAAAAGAAAAACCGACTTTCGGTTTGATCTGATTCGTGGTTCAGTCGGTTTTTCCCCAACCCTAGTACTGTTCACCTTAACCCTAGATTGGGATTTCCCTAAAATCTTTGCCGAAAAAATCGCACTCATGATACTTAGATAATAAGGCTTCTTGAGCCCATTGTTGAGAATAATGTCTTTTATAAATAATATAGTTAAGACTAATGTTGTATTTTCTCAGGCAAAATGAAAGGAAAGTGGAACTTAGAAGAAGTTTCAACCAACAATTACTCATTACCAACAGAAGCAACATCATCTCATGTATATGATGTTTTCTTGAGTTTCAGAGGATTTGATACACGAGAGACATTCACATCGCATTTATACGGGCGTCTAGACTCGGTTGGTTGTCGTGTTTTTAAAGATGATGTTGAAATGGTTAGAGGAGATGACATCGATGAAGAACTTAAGACCAGCATCAAAAAATCAAACATTTGCATAACCGTTCTTTCTAGAAACGTGTCTCCAAGAACTTTCTCACATGCAGGAGTGCAACGACATTATCATTCCCATATTTTATAAAATTAGAGCTGATGATATTAAACTGAAATCACCCATTTACAAAATAGCTCTAGAGGGTCTTCAAACTAAACATGAAGTTGGGTTAGAAGACGTAGAGAAGTTTGAGAAGGCACTTAGAATGGTGGGCAAAAAGGTTGGGTACACCATTATCGACATAGAGTAAGTGCTTCCATTTGTCACGTTAATTTGAGTTTCATTTATTTATTTTTTTGAACTTATATATGTGTGTGTATGTATATATGTACGTACGCGTTTTTACATGTTGCATGGTATCATGGTTTTGGGAGAACTGTGCGGTGCTTATAGATCTACCTTTTCGAAGTAAGAATGCCTAACACAAGGGTGACCAAGAGGGGCGTGGCGAAAAGAAAAAATGGAATATGCATCATGTCTATTATGGAGCAAAAATGTAGATAGAGGGGAAACCTTCTACAGTGACTAACTATCTACAAAACTGAAGCCGCATTTGGCAATTAATTGTCATTATAATAGAGTACTGAAATATCATTTAAGTTGAAGGTTCTCAAACTGATCCCTTTTTTAATAAGTTAGTATTAAATTTTTATTGAGTAGGAGGATCATACGAATAATCTAACTTAAAAAGGGGTAGGAAAACCATCTTAGAGGCTTTTTCATTCCTTTGCAATACCAACTTAATAGAAATATTATAAAACATTTTATTTGTCATGTCATTGCATAAGTAATGCAAGTGTATCATACATTATGAGAAGAGTTTCTCATTTTCATGTTACATGAATTGCGTATTTTTCCAATTTCAAAAAACCCGTCAATATTTCCTTCACTATTTTTGTAAGCACATGATAACTTTTTTCGATGAGGCAAATTAAATGTGATCAAATTATTTTTAATTTATTTTAAAAATATATTTATTATGTATTTATTTTCTTCACACATTTTTAAGACCGTTTATGCATTATATTTTTCTGTTTCACAATAAACCATCGGTTGTTACATAATATAACTTGATTAATTTTTACACATATGAATGAGAGTCCGCTAGTTTTTTACGGTAGAGATTCCTTGTGAAATTGGTACTACAAGGCTAAATGCCATGATAGCTCCACAATGAGAAGTAAAGGGGGAAATGAAGTTGCTATAACGGAAAAATAAACAGGCTGTTAGTTGAAAATTGAAATTCGCTCCAAGATTGCAAGCTTAGCTAGGCAATGTGAACAACTCAAATTTTCACCATATTCATGATGTGGATTTGGATCTTCTCTATTTATCAATTTATTAACATCATAATTTACAAATTAATTATTAAGATTATCTAAATTTTTTAAATATCATCATAATATTGTCATGCTTTTTATAATCCTAAGCATTGATTACACGTGATAATATTTTAAATGAGTAAATTAAGAAAATTAAAAAAAAAAAAATTGGAGAGGATTCATTTCCTCTAAGATATCTTAAATAAGCGTTTAAGCACATCCGGAAATGCAAGGAATGCTTCTCGTAATCTTGGTCATAATGCTGTCTGGAAAGAGAACACTTAAGGTATCTTCCAATTAAAAAATCGGCATCCAATGAAAATATGATGCCAATATTCCTAGAAGTGGTAATTGGGTGGCTAATGTGATTCTGCATGCCAAAATTTACATACTTACACTTTTTTATATACTAGTCTATCGTGTTCGCATGCCTCGCGTGTCTAGATTTTACGTGCTCATACTACGCATGTTACCCGTTTATTCACATGTTGGCCTATGTGCCTGTAATTGGGCTCTGAACGTATTAGCAAAAATACCTTTTTTAATATTTTTAGGTATTTGTGATAATTTATGATATTATATATTTTAAATTTTTCTGACCTCAAACATGGACCGTGTGTATTATACTATTGGTACGTATTTATATGGTAATTTAATGAGATTATTAAGTAATTTAATAAATAAATATAATACAAAAACTAATAATTACATGTATAAGTTTTTTACTTAGGACATTCTTACATACGTATAACTATATATGTTGTATATTCTTAAATGTGTATGTTAAAATATTAAGTAAAAAATTATACAATGAATATATAATTATATATATGTATAAATATATGTACATAGATAGATGTGTGTATCAATATATAATATGTAGACATATTTATGTACATGTAAATATGTACGTATGTACATGGAAATATATATGTACGTATATACCTCCTTGAAAATACTTATGTGTATTCTTGGAACTATGTACGAATAAATTTATACAAATATATACTTATGAAATATATAAATTAGGAAAATATATGTATGTACTTGTGTACATAGAATTATATATGTAGAAATTTGTATAAATATATAGAAAAAAATACGTAAGTACAAAATATGTACATATAGGTACATATATATGTAGATATATATGCATAAATGTATAGACAAGATATGATATATTGATTTTATCGATTTTATATTATATGCATATAACTCTATATATAAAAGAACAACTAAGGAAAGCAATTAACTATTAACAAATAGAGAATAAATTTCCATTAATAAACAACAACTTCATTTATTACATGGAAAATGAGAAAAGAAAAGAAACATGCATAAAGGAAAAAACAATCCAAAATTTCATTAAACGGTGGGAATGGAGTATCTGATGCTTGACTATCTCTAGGACTAGGTAGAAGGGGCGAGGTAGGTATTGAAAGCCTCACCATTTGAAATACACTTGTTGTCGAGCCCACATCTCATCTATTCAATTATGTTGCCTGCTTTGCTTAGCTCAAATATCAATAACATCCTTCTCCATAGTTGTTACTCGATTTTCAATGTTCCGTAGACCTCTTCAAATTTCCGTAAAGGTTTCCATCATCTGTTATTGGTTGGCATCATTGTTCGAAATCGACGAAATAATTCTTCCGTAGTGAAGGGTTTAGGTTCTTGTTATTATGACTGTCATCCCTGGTCTCTTCCTGCTTAATCTTGAACCCATGGGACAATGTCATAATCATTAACATCTAATTGTCCCCCCTTGGCCTTCACCCCTACTTACATGTTCCTGCTACTACCCTTACCTTATCTACTAACTAGTTTCCTCATCACGATCAAAGTGTAGTTTGTTTTTCACCTCTACTAGGTTAAAGATAGATTTCGTCTTATGCGATGCATGATCGCTTAGGCTGAACCCATTGGAGAGAAGAATAAACTTAATGAGTTAGCCTTAATTTAAATGCTTATCTTTTCACAAGTACATACAAAGGAAGTAGCGGTTAATAAAATGATAGTATTGACCGTTCTCCTTTCCACCATGTAGAATAGTAGGAAAAGATCCTCTTCACTAAAAAACCTAATATTAGATAGCGGGGCAATAGAATTAGTGATTATGTGGTGTAGGATTTGACTATGCAGTGAAAGATCGCCAACAGTGAGATGCTTTAAATGATGGGCCTGCATCTCATTTAGACATATTAACTACTCAAAAACACATAAAATTACCATTAACATATCCCAATTTGCTGGCATACGTGCAACATCAACACCATGCCAATTGAATAAATCTTTGATGAAGTCCAGCGTAATTTCTAGAACTTGGCCGAACATGAAAGTAGTAAAGAAACCTAGGGTAGGATGTCATCATTGGGATAAATGACATTAGAGGTTGCATTAGAGTAAAATACACAAACCAATAGACATATGTCCCATTCTCTAGCTCCACCAAATCTAGAAAACCTATCGCTTCAAGAGTACCCTGGAAGTCGTAGATTTCGAGGAGCTCTTCAAAGTCATACAATCGAGTAAGGAGAGCATTTTAAGTGCAGAGTCCATTCATAAAGTGGTGCCACATTTGAGGGATAACATGATGCTTAGAGCAAGCCTTGGCCAAACCACTCGAAGGGTATGGTAGAATAGATGAGTGTCAAACCCTATTTTGGTTTCCTTAATTTAACCTATATTAAGCCTAACTCTCTTAATATAAGTTACTCGACATTAAATTAAGGAGATATTTATTTTTTTTCTAAAAAAATTTTAAAGATTTGAGTCGCCAACCAGTTCAACTGATAAAAAAATGAAATTAGGGTTTTCAGATAGGAAAAACCTTAATTTAGCCATTGATCCGCGGATTTTTTTAAAATAAAAAAAAATGATTTTTTAGAAAATTAAACCAAAAAAATAAAAAAAGAAACCAGGTTCGGAGGCTAACCTATTAAAACAAAGTCAGTATGTAAAAGCTAAAAAAATTAATAGGCTTTATTTTTATAATTTTCTAAAAAATAATAAAATATATACAAATATGCAAAAGATAACTAAAGTGAATTTTTTTATTATATTTTTATTACAAACTTTTTCAAGAAAAAGGGAAAATATTTTATTTTTTATACGGTTCCCTCGAAAATGCTTTTGTACCTGTTAGTCGAGATCAAACCAACAAAGTTCTTTTTCTATAAAATATTTAATAGGTGGATTCTTTTAGATTTGAAAACCAAGCTAAATCTATGTTTATTTAACAATTTATTATTTAAAAAAACATAAGAAATCTAATTTTGCGAATTAAAGTAAATCCTAACTAACTAGATCTTTTTGAAAAACTCTGATTAAGATTTTATTTTTTTACAAAAAGTCACTACGTATCAAAAAATATCTTTTTCTAAATCTTACATACAAAATCTACTAAGATATAATCTAAATACGTATCTTTACATATATCTTTCTAAATCTCAATTACAAGATATGTTAAGATACAATTTAGATACGTATTTTCATACGTATCTTCTCTAAATCTCAACCATAAGATACGTAATTCGTATGCATCTTTTCTAAATCTCAACTGTAAGATACATATCTCAATACAATCTAAGTACGTTTATTTTAAAAAAAAAAAAACACGATTTTACTAAAATGTAAATTAACTAAATTTTATTAAAAATTGAGATTATCTAAAAAAAACAAGCATTATAAAAATAGCAAAAAACCTGCACTAAAAAAAATAAGTTAGTAAAATAATTAAACTAACTAATAAAACAAATAAATAAAATAAAATAAAACATTTTTATCGAATCGAGTCATACGTGATCGTACATGTGTGAATTTGATCATGCACATCATAGTGAATCCTATGTGTCATGCATTAGATTGCATATGTGTATCGTGTCCTGCTACGTAGATGTGTGCTGTTGGGTTGGATCAATGGAGAGAGGACATACAGCAATTTATGCTTAAAGATCAATTGGCTTATGGCTGTTCAATTAAGGGTCAACGTATGCACAAGTGAATTTGTGACGTGTTAGTGCAGTAGAGATTGTGTGAGTGCTTCGGATCAGTGTATGGAATGTGTATGGCATAGCAATGTATGTACTATTGTGTGTGCTACATTAGGCTTATGTCAGTGTTCAGGGGAGTCGGCAGTGGAGTATTGTGGCAATAAGTGCAAGGTGTAAGCGGTAAGTAGAGTATGCGTAGTGTGTAAGCAAGGGCTAATCGAAGCTTAGACTTGTTGTTGTGTTCAGCTTGTTATTGTGGAAGTAATGAGGGGAAGAGAATGTGAAGTGGCATTCGGTTAGTGAGGGACAAGTTGTGGATTGCCCATTAGGATTGTATGGGGGATGTCAGGGTATGGTGTGAATTTGGATTAGTGGACATGTTAGGGGATTTCGGCTTTTTTGTTGGATGTGAAGCTGTCAAGGATTGAATTATGCTTGGTACGTAACGTAGGTCTTCTCGGCGATTGTTAGTGACGGTGAGTTGTAGGTGATGATGTGGTATTAGATAGATTCTTTTTAGGGAATTGTGTAATTTAAAAAAAAAAAAAAACGTGTTCAAGTCCACTTGTTAACGTGCTATTTATAAATCCTCAATTGTATCTTTTGTATCAAAGATACAATTACGATCCTTTGAAAATTTAACCTAACTTCTAGCTTTTTATTTTTCAAGGCCTAATCTGATCCAATCTATTATAGCCCAACAACTTATCTAATAAATCTTAAGCCTATTCTGGCACAATATAAATTTCATAAAAATCTTCTTTAAATCGGACTGAACCAAAATTATTTTAATAAAACCCAATTCTCTAATGACTTAAGAATTTATTAGATTGATCACTCATCATTATCTAATTTGACAATAAATGATCCAACTCGACTCGACTCGACTCTACTCTACTCGATACTATTTGACTTGACTATACTCGATACTATTCGACTCGACTCAACTCAATAAGATTTCCCTTAACTTGACTCGACTCGACTCGATATGATTCAATACAATTCGACTTGATACAATTTAATACGATTCGACTTGATTCGATACCATACGATTGGACTCGACTGAATACGATTCGGCTCGACTCGATACGATTCGACTCGACTCGATACGATTCGACTCGACTTAACTTGACTCTCTTATTTATTATAATTTATTTTTTTTCTTTCTTCTTTTAATTTTTCATTTTTTTTATTATTTTTTTTATGTTTTTTTAACTTGGTTGATTTAAAATAAAACAAAAAATAAAAAAATGAGGTATCTACAACTGCCCCTCTTTATAGGAAAGTTTGATTAGAACTTTACTACAAAAACAAAAGAGACACATATTTTTGCCAATCCCTACCTCTAAACTGACCAACTAAGCTATGTTTTATGAAGGAATTTAAGGGGACTTAATTGACTTGTTTTAGTGGATAATTCGAAGAGGATAGATCTCTTCGAGATTTCAAAAAAAAAAACTTGCTTTAGTAGATAATCCAAAAAGAATAGATCTCTTCAAGATTTAAAATAAAAAAAAAAACTTACTTTGGTGGTTAATCCGAAGAGAATAAATCTCTTCGATCTTATCGAGATTTAAAAAAAAAAAAAAACTTACCTTAGTGGATAATTTGAAAAGAATAAATTTTTTCGAGATTTCAAAATACTTGTTTTCATAGATAATTTAAAGAGGATAGATCTCTTCGAGATTAAAAAAAAAAAAAACTCAGTTTTGGTTTGGTGAACAATCCAAAGAGGATAGATCTCTTCGAGATTTGTTTTAGTTTGATGAACAATCCAAAAAAGATAGATCTCTTCTAGATTTGGTTTAGTTTGGCTTGGTGAACAATCTGAAGATGATAGATCTCTTCTAGATTTGTTTTAGTTTAGTGAACAATCCAAAAACGATAAATCTCTTTGAGATTTGTTTTAATTTAGCAGATAATCCGAAAAAGATAGATCTTTTCAAGATTCATTTTGGTTTAATGAATAATTCAAAGAGGATAGATCTCTTCAAGATTTCTTTTTTGTTTAATCCGAAAAAAATAAATCTTTTCGAGATTTTTTTTTATTTAATGGATAATTCGAAGAAAATAGATCTCTTCGAGATTTGTTTTGGTTTGGTGAATAATCCGAAAATGATAGATCTCTTTAAGATTTTTTTTGGTTCAGTACATAATCTAAAGAGGATAGATCTTTTTGAGATTTGTTTTGATTTAATGAATAATCTAAAAAAGATAAATCTCTTCAAGATTTGTTTTAGTTTGGTGAATAATCCGAAGATGATAGATCTCTTGAAGATTTTTTTTTATTTTTGTTTAGTGGATAATCCGAAAAGGATAGATCTTTTCGAGATTTATTTTAATTTGGTGAATAATCTAAAAATGATAGATCTCTTTGAGGTTTGTTTTGGTTAATCCGAAAAGGATATATCTCTTCAAGATTCATTATGATTTATCTGGAGAGAATAGATCTTTTCGAGATTCTTATTTTGTTTTAGTGATTCGAAAAAGATAAATCTCTTCGAGATTTCTTTTTGCTTTAGTAAATAATCCAAAGAGGATAGATCTATTCGGCATTTCAAAACTCTTCTTGGTTTGGTGGATAATCTAAAGAGGATAGATCTTTTCAACATTTCTTTTAATCTGGTAAATAATCCAAAGAAGATAGATCTCTTCAACATTCATTTTGGTTAATCCAAAGAGGATAAATCTCTTCGAGATTCTTATTTTGTTTTGGTGATTTAAAGAGGATAGATCTCTTTGAGGTTTATCTTTAATTTTATAGATAATCTGAAGAGGATAGATCTCTTTGAGATTTCTTTTTTATGAATAATCTGAAAAGGATAGATCTTTTCGAAATCGCTTTTTGATTTGATGGATAATCCAAAGAGGATAGATATCTTCAAGATTCATTTTACTCAAAAGGATTGATCTTTCAAAGACAAGATAAGATGACATTCTATTAAAGACAAAATGAGACAACACTCTCATGGATAGGCAATCTTTTAAATGACTAGACGACACTTCTTTAAGCAAGCAATCCTAGCAAAAGAATAGATAAAATAGCGCTCCCATGAGTAAGTGATCCTAAAAAGATCTGGATGGCACTCCATTGAGCAAACGCTCTAGGAAGGAAGAAAACTTTCATAAGTTTTGACAAATTGATCTGTGACTTAAGTTTGAGGAATTTTGATGATTCCTTGAAAATTTTAACTCTCTTTTTTTTTAAAAAAGAAATATCTCTTGATAATAAATTTTTAAAAAAGTTTCATTTCTCTTTTGAGAGGTTTTTTCTTCTTTTTTTTTCAAGAAATTAAAAAAAAAACAATTTTTGATAAAAAATTGTGTTGCTTACAAGTAAAAAAGTCTCGAAAACTCTAAAGATCACAAATAAGAGATTGACTTGCTCGTTGTCCATTGATTACTTATTCTTTCAATCTTATTTCTTGAAGCATAATTCATGATCTCTTGTAATCCCTCAAAGTACTAATTTCAAGCTTAGGATAAATAACCATTCATCTTCTTAAGAAAGCACTTAACTTGTCATTCAATTTTCTATTAAAGGAATAGGTATCATTACTTAAAATATTTAATCAAACTAGACTTCCTCACACTCTCATAAGTCTGTTTTTACTCTCAACATCAATTCCAAAAATTGTAACCTATCTTAAAAGTGGTACATTTTGGTCAATTAATAGGTTTTTTTATGGGTTTGCAATGTATGGCTTTTGGTTAATGGTTTAAGCAAATCGATATCAATGTACGTTGGCCAATTTTGAAAAAAAAAATCATATACAATTCATCTCGGGTTTTCAAACCAAGAACCTAAGAGAGACTAAACATAAGTTTGCCCCAATTTCATAAAAAAATTTTGCTTAAGATAAATCTATTTTTTTAACCAAAAGAGTTTTATCAAGGCTGGTATAGTGGTTGGGATTATAAAGTGATGACTTTACTTTTAGGCTTAGGAATTGAAAGTGTTTAGCCTTTGTATATCCTCTACAAGTTCGAACTTCAGGCTTATTGATAATTTGGCTATTCTTTGAAGGTGATCACCTTGCTAATATTTTCAATTTTTCTCTTTTTCACATTTTTCGCTGTTTTTTTTTTTTTTTCCTTTTCTTTTCTCTCTCTCTCTCTCTCTTTGTCAAGGTAGTCACCTTCCCTTATTGAATTTTTGCTTGATGGGATTCAAAGCCCTAAAACATGGTTCAAAGAGTATAGGTTAAGGAGCAGTGTATATAGCTTTAGAGTGTTTAGGAAAAGTTCATGGGCTTGAGTGAAGTATATATCATCTAAAACTCTTCTTCATCTTAAAGAAATTGAATTTTTTATGACAATATTTGCTCATGAATTAACATAACTTAAGGTAAGCAAATATTAATCTACTCATTTTTCTCTAGATTGATAACCCTAACCTCCTGACTGCCCCAGTATGGGGTGGTTCTTAGTAGGGTTAATTTTAAGAAAAATTTCCTAAAGGTTTAAATGGGTTTGCAAGGGATAACTGTGTTTAGGAATGATGAAATGAATGCCTAATATCATTTTCACACACGTACTAAGTTCAAGATATACCTCCTTTAATGAATGAGTTTAAGTTCTCACATTGTGACACTCCTCCCTCATGTGTGTTTAGGGTTAGTGTTTAAGATATTGGTTTGCCTGTTTTCATTCTAAACTTTTCAAGTAATGTATTACCATTCCCTTAGGTGGAAAGTTTTAAGTTTCAAGTTCACATTTTCTTTACCCATTTTCACTCATTCGAAATACCCCTATTTAAATTAAGCTAGCTTTATAGCATGCAAAAACAAAAAAGCACATGAAAACTGCTTCATTCAATAACTCGTATCTATTATAAGCTCTATAATGAAAGATTATTCTGAAAAAACAAAAATGTAGGAACTAAAATTCTTTTCCACTTCTTGCCCCTATTTCTATCGCTTCTTGCCCCATTTAATTGAATTAATTTTTTGGAGATACACCCAATTGCTTCAAATGGTGAGCCACTTGGTTAAATGGTAGTAATAAACTCTCAATACCCGATGTTGGAGGTTGTCTATTTGATACTCCTAGGTTAGGGATACCACTACCCATAGACCCATCAGTCTCTATAAAATTTGGTCGAATAACCTTAGCATCAATCAAATCTTGCACCTTATGCTTCAGTTTCCAGTAGTCTTCTATGGTATGCCTCACCTGGCCTACATGATATTCACACCATTTGTTGGGGTCATAATCTCTTGGCTTGTACTTCCTTGTTAGATTTTTGCATGCCAATAGTCCTACATCTCTCAATTGCTTGAACACTTAAGCCATTAAAATCTTAAACTGCCTAAGTCGCCTCCTCTTATTGTGGACAGGCTTATCGTAGACGAGCTTGTCGTGGATGGGCTTATTGTGGACAACCTTGTCATGGACAAGCTTGTCTTGATTTTGGGCTTTCCTAATCGACACATTTGCTCCTAATTTCTCTTTCATTGAATCATCTTCATACTTAGGCTGTAACTTCCTATTCATATTAGGATGTAGATTTACGAGTTGCTTAAGCACATAACCTATTTCCATTTTTATACCCATGAATCCTTCTCCTAACTTCGCTAACTTTTCTTCTAAGGCTATAACCCTTTTTTCCAATCCCTAGCAGTAACATGCCCCCTAAACTTGACCATTCAAATCTGTTTCTAGTATTTTTTTCCAAACCTTGTATTATGTTGATAGGAGGCTCATGAATTTGCAACTCTTTAGACATATCTACTTGAGATGGTATGTCAATAAGCCCTTGGGCTTAGGTATGGGCTATGGTCTCAACTTACTTTGGACGTTTGCTTAGAATTCCTTTTATTATGGCTATTTTTTGTTCAAGAGTTTCAGAAATCTTGATTTTTTAAAAAAAATGAGTGATTACGAGCTTTAAGTTAAGCCAAACCACTTTAAAAGGCAATCTTTCAAATCCTAGAAGAATCCCTTCCTATTAACAACACTGCATTCTCTCTTTTAAAAAAATTAATCAAGTTTTTAATTTTGAAAATCATCTTTTTTTTTTTTTGGAAACTTTTATTGAAAAAAATTAATGTTAATTTTATGTTACAAAAGCCTAATGCTAACATAGATGAATCTAAACTTAAGAAACAATTAGAAACATTGGGACTAACGACTAAGGATATAAGATGATTAAATTACAAAGATAATATAGAAAAGCGGAAATTATCTTACAATGAGAGACTTATTAAACAGACGACACAAGGGTGACAAATCATAGAGAAAGCTCCATCAAGATAATGATAACTTAATGAATAAATCGAAAGAATGAGAACTTAAACACTTACAAGATTAATGACTTTAAGGTGAGAAATAATTTACAATGAAAATCTAATGGTTAAATCTTTTTTTGTCTTTTCAATTTTTTTATTTTGTTAGTTCCTAACAATATGATACATGTAGGGCATCATAATAGAAATCAACTAAGTAAATAATTATCATGAAACTGAATTTTTTACCATAAAATATCATTTTAAAATCTCTTTGAAAAAAAAAATTGTTGGAAAGCCTTTAAAAAAATAATAGTTCTATAATAATCTTTATCATAGTTAATCTCTATAATTACATGCCCTAAAATATTTACAAGTTAATATTCAAGTTTTTTTTAATTCATTTTTCTTTGTTTTTTCTTTCTTGCTTGTTTTTTTGTTATTTTTCCTTATTTTATATTTTATATTTTTTTTTTTAAGGAAACTATCAAGAAATAAAAAAATGAGCAAAAGATTGAACAATCAATAAAGATTTTTGTTTGATAAATAAAATCTAACCTATATAATGGACTAAAATAAAATAAAAGAAAACTCTTAACTATATTAGAGGCCAGTGGAGTTGGACTTGCATTGGGAATATAAGCCCAATTTTCTTACAAATGTGATCATGCTTGGTAAGCAAAAACTGATTCAACCAATCTTTCAAGATAGCCTCGAGGAGAGAGTGCTTATCCAGTAGGAACTCATGGACGGGCTCGAGACTGACACTACCCTGACTTTCCATATATATATTACATAAAATGATGCAATTATTTATAACAAGGCCATTAAATTTACAATAAAACGGAATATAATATTAATAATTTTACAGCTTTTCAAAAAAAAAATAAAAAGAAAACACGTATAATACAAGAAGTAAAATAATCACAAAGAAATGAGCATAAAAAAAATAAAAAAATAAAAAAAATGCAGTACGCTACATACACATGTAATGCAATAGGGGTCGGTAATTTATAAATTATAGGAAGTATTATGAACTCGTAGTTGGAGAGTGCCCTTATATATCAGTATATTTAAAATAAGATTTAAAAAAAAAATAAGGCTTGTGAATACTTATATATAATGGTTACTATCTTCTTAATTGTCCCTCTTTTTGAAAAAGAAGGACGAACTGACCCCATGGATTAATCAGGTTTTTCTTATAATTTAAAAACAACTACTCCCTTTTCAAAAAGAATGATGTAAGAATGTAGGGTCTACGGGTCTTAAGCTCTGTAGCTCCAAGCCTTTCCAAAGAAAAACCTAATAAGTTACATCGAAGCTTGAGTGGGCTTACCTATTACCGCTAGGCAGGGATAAAAACCCTAGCAACCTGAGAGTTACACAATAACGGTCTATCCTAAGTTTCTAAAGTGGCCCAAGTCCGACTACATCTAAACATGAAAATGGTTATTTAAAATAAACCCCCCTCAAATCCCCAACATAGGCCCATTAGGCTGAGCTTTTTTTTTTTTTTCCTTATTGCCTGCATCATAAAAACCAGTTAGTACAATTATAATAAAAGAAAAGAAAAATAATACAAAAAGCACATCAATTAATTTTTAATTTTTACATGGCTAGCTCACTAAGCCTCCTTAGTGGAGTTGCTAATTATGTCGAGCCCTATTTCGATTTCATTAATTTAACTTATATTAAGCTCAAGCCACTTAATATAAATTATACGATATTAAATTAAGGAATTTTTTTTTTTTGAAAAATTTGAGTCGCCAACTAATTTAACCAGTAAAAAATGAAATTAGAGTTTTCAAATGGAAAAACCTTAATTTGGTCACTAATTTATGAATTTTTTAAGAAACTGATTTTTTAGAAAATTAAAACAATAAAAAAAAAAAACCAGGTTCAAGGGCTAACCTATTAAGATAAAGTCACCATGTAAAAGTTAAAGAAAAATTTATGGGCTTTATTTTTATAATTTTCTAAAAAATACTAAAATATATATAAATTTGAAAAAGATAACTAAAGTGAATTTTTTATTATTTTCTTATTACGAATTTTTCCAAGAAAAAGGTTTTTTTTTTATACAATTCCCTCGAAGATGCTTACATACTCATTAGTCGAGATCAAACCAAAGTAGTTCTTTTTTTTATAAAATATTTAGTGAGTGGATTCTTTTAAATTTGAAAACCGAGCTAAATTTACGTTTATTTAACAATTTATTATTTGAAAAAAAATTAAAGAAATCTAGTTTTACGAATTAAAGAAAACTCTAACTAACTAGATTTTTTTGAAAAACTCCGGTTAAGATTTTATTTAAAAAAAAAAACTCATTATGTGTCAAAAGATATCTTTTTTTAAATACTACATGAAAAATTTACTAAGATATGATCTAGATACGTATATTTACATGTATTTTTTTTAAATCTCGACTATAAGATACATTAAGATAAGATCTGGATACGTATCTTCATACGTATCTTCATACATATCTTCTCTAAATCTCAACTGCAAGATATATATGTCGTACATATCTTTTCTAAATCTCAATCGTAAAATATGTATCTCAATATGATCTTGGTACGTTTATTTAAAAAAAAACACGATTTTACTAAAATGTAAATTAACTAAATTTTATTAAAAATTAATATTATCCAAAAAAACAAGCATTATGAAAATAATAAAAAAACCTATGCTAAAAAAATAAGTTAGTAAAATAATTAAACTAACTAATAAAACAAATAAATAAAATAAAATAAAGCAATTTTTATCGAACCGAGTCATACATGATTGTGCGCATGTGAATTTGATCGTGCACGTTGTAGTGAATCGTATGTGTCATGCGTTAAATTGCGTACACATGCCGTATGCTGCTATATTAGATTAATGGAGTAAGGATGTACAACAATTTGTGCCGGGAGATCAATTAGCTTGTAGCTGTTCGATTAGGGGTCAACGTGTGTGCAAGTGAATTTGTAACGTATCAGTGCAGTGGAGATTATGTGAGTGCTTCAGATCAATGTATGGAGTGTTTTGTTATATGTGTTGCATTAGGCTTGTGTCAACATTTAGGGGAGTCGATAGTAGAGTATTGTAGTAGCAAGTGCAAGGTACAGGTGGTGAGTAGTGCATAAGCAGGGGCTAATCGGGGCTTGGACGTGTTGTTGTGTTTAGCTTGTTGCTGTAGGGAAGAGAATGTGAAGTGGCATTCGATCTGCAAGGGACAAGTTACAAATTATCCATTAGGATTGAGGGGGTAGGGGTGAGGTATGTCAAGGTGTGGCATGAATTGGGATTAGTGGACGTGTTAGGGGATTTCGACTTTTCTATTGGATGTAAAGCTATCAAGGATTGAATTATGTTTAGTACATAGCGTGGGTCTTCTCAACGATTGTTAGTAACGGTGAGTTATAGGTTCAAGTGATTGTGGGTAACGGTATAATGTTAAATAGATTGCGTTTAGGGAATTGTGTAATTTAAACAAAATGTGTTCAAGTCCACTTGTCAACGTACTATTTATAAGCCCTCAATCGTATCTTTCGTATCGAAGATACGATTACAATCCTTCAAAGATTTAACCTGACTTCTAGAAACCCTACTTAATTTGGGCTTTCTATTTTTTAAGGCCCAATCTAATCTATTATAACCCAACAACTTATCTCATAAATCCTAAGTTTATTCTAGCCTGATATAAATTAGATAAAAATCTATTTTAAATCGGACTAGACCAAAATTATTTTAATAAAGCCCCATTCTCCAACGACTTAAGAATTTATTAAATTAACCACTCATCATTATCCGATTTGACAGTAAACGATCCAATTCAACTCGACTCAACTCGATTCGATTCGACTCGATATGACTCGATTCCATTCGATTCGATTCGATTCGACTCGACTCTCGATACGATTCAGTTGACTCCATACAATTTAACTCGACTTAACTCGATACGATTCGATACGACTTGACTTAACTTAACTCGATACTATTCCATACAACTTGACTCGATACGATTCGATAAGACTTGACTTGACTCAACTCAATTCGGCTTAACTCAATACCATTCCATTTGACTTGATACGATTCAATTTGACTCGACTCCACTTAACTTGACTCGTTTTTTATTATTTATTTTTTTTTTAATTTTCCTTTTTCCTTTTTTATTATTTTCTTATTTTTTTTTAACCTAACTCAGCTAAAATAAAATAAAAAATGACAAAAATGAGATATCTACAATGAGCAAGTCTAGAAGCACTTACCCCTGGATTGTGTTTTAGATCGGGTAGTGCGATGATGTAATGAGCCTTCCATAGTGAATCTTTAAGTGAAAAAAATGTTTCAAAAATAAAGTAGAGGAGTATAGGAGAAAGTATGTGAAAGAAATTAAGATGAAGGAACTAGTAAAGATATAAGAGTAAATGGAGGAGTGGGCATTTATCTATAAACAAAAGAGGCCATATGATTGTTGGGGGCCAATGTACCCACGTCTAGTCCCAACACAGGCATAGTAGGACTAGATGTGGGCATATTAGACCTTAAAGGTAAAAAAATTTTAAACGTTGGCCTACTTAAAATTAAGACATGGGCACGTTAATTTGAAACATGCCCAAGTTAAATCTAGGTTTATATATAAGGGCAAATGCATGCCGTTTGCCTTTAATTTTCTGACTGTACCTAAATTCATCAAAATGCTCTCACTCTCCTAACTCTATGTTTAACTCCCTTAAAACTTACACTTTTTCTTAGACAAATGGCCAAACAAAGAAATTCATCAAACAATCCCAACCCTAATGAATTCGCAGCCATACCCTATGCATCCCAGTATAGGAGTTACTAATTTGATGAATTAGGTGAGGAACCTTGCTTTTTCTACACCTATGTTTAGGGGTTACGTTACAAGCCCACCAAAAACATGCAATGTATAGGCAATTCCTATTAGCAACATACATATGTGCAATGCACCTAGAGGCCTATACCATAGCGATTCATATTGTCTACAAGTAAGTCAAACACATAGTATACAACCACCTTTCGTAACTAGCTGTAATTTCAATCAAAGTCAGGTGTGTAATAAATATTTCCTTCAAGCTTATTGTTAAAATAAGTGGAGCAAGAAACGATGCCTAATTATTTGTTTGCATTTTTTACTAAAGAGTAAGAACTCGAATACAAACTCAATCTACCAAAGCTTATACAGAAGTCTGTTTCACCCAACCCGCAGCTAAATCCTCTAACGGAAGAAGGAAATGTAGAAAGTGTACTGCTAAATGCTGGCAGTACATGCTAATATAGGAAGATGGTGTAACCACCTACTGCGTAACCTGTAAGAATACTCTATCCGGTAAATCCAGGTTCAATACGGGTTACCTAAGATCTCATCTAGAAATGCACGAGAGGAAATGTATGATATTGGTGAAGGTCGACGGAAGAGGGGACAAGTTAGCATTTTGTTCCAACAACCATAATAATTTCATTTTCAATAATGAAGATGCACGAGAGGATCTTGTGCAAATAATGGCTATTACAAGTATATCATTCCACGCTGCAAGACATCTTTACTTTAGAAGGTGGGCAACGTAAAATTTGCAGCCTTGTTACCAATACACAGGTCAATAGACCCTAAAAAAAAGATACAGTCATAGTTTGTAAGAAAATGAGATAAGCTTTAACGGAAGAGCTATTGAGCCTTCCAAGCAGGTACATAATCTACTTGCATGCCTTCATAATCTGAAATTGCATTTTTCTATTTCCCATCAAATGTATGACTGCCATGGTTCTATTACGCCTTTCTATAGTGTCTCCTTTACCTCTAACACTTAGAAGGCACCAATCACAGCTCCATGTGGGTTATTGTACGTTAGATCAACAACGAATGGTTTGTTTAAAAAGAATAATAGCATTCATTTTTTATTTCTAAATTCCCTCACAGGGTAAGCAATTTCCAACAACATTAACGATATCACCCAATCATATAACATCTACAAAGTTTTCAGCATCAATTTCAAAAATACCTCCAATTATACAACTTCAATCCGACGCTTGAAGGGTATTACACCTCGAAGTGATAGAGTTGTAACAATCCCCCCATGCAAATCATTTTAGGATAGAAGTTAACCTTACAACTGCTATCTTAGACTTGATTTACATAAGGTTTCCACAACTAACTCGCTTTGAAGTAAACAATTCATACATTGAATATGTTATTTAACTATGAAAATATGAAAATACATATTTACACTAGAATAATTCGACTATGTTTACAAAATTTAGTAGCCTAATCATGATTTACTTAAGTAATACATAAATTGATTCTAAAAATTTTAAAGATAAAATCCAAACTTGAGAGTGTAATTCATCCTTAGTTTTATATCTTCACTCTCTAAGATCCAATAGTTGCTAACTTCAGGTTAGTTATATGTCCGCTTTTTTGCTAGTACCTACAATAGCATATATAGGGATGTAAGCAACTAATCACTCAATAATTAGGGACGGAGACTTAAAACTATGTATTAAGCACAAATCAGGATATCAACCAATTATTTTAATGCAATGCGACAAGTAAATGTCATCGTACAATGTTATTCAATCTGTCATGAGATTAGAGGAATTACACTGACTCTAATCTAAGTTGAGGAGTTTAACGTACATATCAATAGCTTACAATCAAACCCAAGCTTGTGCAATGGAGACACTACTCCTACCATGACTACCTTCAAACCATTAACTTTACCCTCACCATGACCTCCTCTCGTGTCACTTAGTTCAACTAAAGATGAAAAAGAGACCATTTATGCCATCCAACACTATCCATTTCAAAGGGGTTGGTATTTGATTAGAAAACCCTAAACGTTTCTCTTATTGCATTACTATGCTAGTCCGTTTTAGACTTATAAATCATATATTTAGTTAGATCGAGTTTAATGTATTCAATCATTTCAAACAAATCACATAAATGTATGCCAGAACAGTAAGCTAGAATTATATCATCAAACTTAAAAATATGCACATATAGACATATGTACAATCAACTATCTAATAAACACAACAAAATACAGTCTCAAGACTTGAGTACTATAGATTAATACTCTAAAATATAGTAACGTATTAATCCTAATTTATCTAAACTTCTCACTTGGTCACTCAAAATGCAACTTACACAAGCCATCATTGATAATCCCTATAATACAAATATTGTTTTAATTCTTACATAACTACCATAGATAAGTTTAGTTCTATAATTTTTTATGTAATCTTCAGTTTAGGGTTTTATTATACCTAATTATTCAGGTTTTTAAGTCTCTTACAATTATTTTTAATTTATATTAGGTTCTGATTCAGTTTTCAAATCAATTTTTGAATTAGGTTTTAATTCAATTTTCGAATTGATTTTATACGTACATAATCTCTAATATAAGCTTTTTAGAGAGAGAAGAAGAGGGAGTAGTTTTTATTTGAAAAATGTATTTAAACATGTGTCTAAAAGGAACGCTATGGAGATGAACATAAGGGAGATGTTTGCAAGATAATTGTAAAAAAGAGAGAAAGAGAGGGGGTCATGGGGAGAAAAATAGGAGTAGAGAGAAAAGGCTGTATTGAACGTAGAATGTTGGGGGAGAGGGGGTGGATGCTGTGGGGGTGTGTGGTGAGGTAAGGGGGTTATATTTTCTTGAAGTCACAAAAATGCCCTATATCTATAATCAAGAGAGTTTCTATGGTCCCATCTTCTATTTTGACGGGACCAGTTCTACTCATTATCTTACCATTCATTTCTATGTTTTTAAATCTAAACCATTGAATTTCTAGTTTGTTTAATGGTTTATATTTAAAAGTGATCAAATAAAGGATGAAATGGATAGCAGCACCAGTCTTATAAAAAAAAAAGACGAAACTATAGAAAAATCCCTATAATCAAATATATTAAAGAAAATAATTTTATCACTAATCAAAATTTTATTTAAAGGGTTAAATAAGAAAAAACAACTAAAATCCTATTTTAACGATTACTTAAGGCCTAATCAACTTTAATAATATATATATATATATACACACACACACACATATACACACCTCCTTTGGGATGGTTTAAAGTAGAAATGATGTTGCTTATTTTTCATCTAATAAATGCTTTTTTAATTTAAATTTAATTTCCTATAAATCTCTCTCTAGCCAAGAGAATCTCTTTCCTTCATGGAGCCATTATTCGCATTGTTTTATTCTTGATATTTCTGTTCATCATTATCATCCTACTGTTGTTCTAATCCTTGTTTTCAATCCATATTTTATCTCCAAGAATTTATAGTATTGTCTAACTATTTTAACTTCCTTGTTGATGTAACTCTTGCTTTTTTGGTCATTTAGTTTTCCTATTTTTTTCTTCCATTTCAACTCTATGTGGTGTTTATAACTCTTGTAAGTCTTTGTAATGTTCATATCTCCATAATAATTTGTTGATTTTTTCATCTTTTATCTTTTGTTGTGCTATTTTCCTTTTCATCTTCTGGGCTTTCTTAACTCTTGAAATTTTATTATATAGTTAGTAATGGATGGATTCAACAAATGACCAATGCGATGATGACATGGTATTAGACCTAAGGGATTTGGATACAGAAGCAAATTCTAGTGTTTTACATCTAGTGGGGAAAGTAATTACAGATGCCTAGTGCCAAGGAATGCTATAATCAATATATTAACACATGCTTAGGCCAGATTTGGTAAAGTTAATGTTTCCCATTTTCATGATAATCCTTTTCTCATGGAGATTTTGGAGGAGTCTTGCATGAAAAGAATTCTATAACTTCAACCTTAGTCAGTTTTAGGTAATCCTATAACAATTCAACGATGGAGATTACCTCAAAAAATCAAAGACATTAAGTTTCATGAGATTTTATTTTGGGTGTAATTACATGGTCTACCGTTACAAACATTGAAGCCTACTAATGCATTTGTTATTGGAGCAAAGGTTGGAAGGGTCTTAGAAGTTGAAGGATCGTCTACTCTTAAGAGAGACTTCTTGAGAGTTAAAATTGCATTCTGTATGTCTAGTCCTTTGATTAAAGGTCTTTGGTTGCATAATGAAGATGGTCATAAGGTATGGATTTCAATGAAATGCGAGAGATTGTTTGACTTTTCATGTGCTTATGATCTTTTAGGACATGTTGAAGAATGATGTGTTAAGTTGAAAGATGAATATTTCACCCACAGGAAACTTGATTCCTCACTATGAGCGAGATCTCCAATTCCAATTGCTTAGAAATCCATAGTTGCACAAATAGCTACATCGGAGAAACTATCCCCTGCTTCTTAAGAGCAATTGTAAACTCCCTCTTCAACTTTTGATAATATGACTAGACATGTAGATTATCATACTACAAGCTCCCCCTTCAAATTGCTAAGAGTAGACATGGCACAACTCCGCTTCATGAGACATGTATAAGTGGTTTATTAACTACTAATACACGTCAGATTTCCTCTACAAATCTTAAACCACCTACAACTATCGTACGAAATAATGCTCCAAAATCAGTTTTCACAAATCCTTAAGACAATTTGGCTCCCCAACCTAGTCCACTTTCTAGTCCACAAAAATATCTATCTAAACTCTGTCCTAAGCAAGGCATCGATCTTATATCCTCTCTAAATAATGTCTCCCCTTACCTTAACCCTAACTCTCATATGCCCTATCTTTCTCACCATCTACCATTGCTTAAATGCATTAAACCTCATCCTTACCAAGTCAACTTTCCTATAAGTCCTAATAGTTCACCCCCACCTACCTTAAAGAACATACTAACTTTCTTTCTTTCACCCTTCACAAAGTCCATGTTTCTGGGCAACATGATTTGAATGTACAAGCATCTGTAACTTCACAAATTAAGAGGGCTTTGAGTTCACTATCTTTGAAGCAACCAAGATTTCAAGTAGATGAAGGTTTGAGTGGGTTGTCATCTTTAAGGAAAGGCAAAGATATTATTGAGATTAAGGAACGTAGCTATACTAAACATATTAAAAAGGGAAATCATTTTGTTACTAAATCCCATAAGAAGAGACAAATTCGTAGTAAGTTGGAGTTTGAAAGTCAATTGGTTGAAGTTAAGGTATTGTATGAGACTGAACTTATTGTTGAAGGTTCTCATAGTTGTCATTGAACAACCATGAGGTCACCATGCTTGTTTTATCATGGAATTGTCAAGGCTTAGGGTAGTCCTAGACAGTAAGTGAGCTTGAGTGCCTGATTTGAATTCATCAACCCCACCTAGTCTTTCTTATGGAGACTAAAAATTTGTTGACTAATGTCAATTATCTGAGAAGAAGATTTGGTTTTCCAAATAGCTGCTATGTTAATTCTTGTAGGCTCTTTGGTGGACTAGCATTATGGTAGGTAGATGATGTCATAATGGATATTCTATCATCTAATAAGAACATTATGGATACAGTATATAAGTACTTTTGTAGAATAGATTCAAGGGGTTAACGTCATCTATTTGTATGCCATGGATGGTAATAGAAGAGTTATGGTTGCAACAAGCCAAATTCCCTTGTAGATCATTTCTGATTATGCCTTGGTAGATGTAGGTTTTCATGGTCTAAAGTATACATGGTTTAATTGGAGGTTCAATGGTGTTTGGGTAAAGGAGCAACATGACAAATGTCTAACTAATTTATCTTGGTAAGAAAGTTTCCTAACAACTAAAGTCACTCACTTATCGGCACATGAGTTTAATTATTCCCCTATATTGTTGGAAACAAATGGTATAGAAATTAAAGGGCCAAGAAATTTCTGCTATGAGTAGAGCTAGTTAAATGGTGAACGCTATCAAGGTATAATTGAAAAGGTTTGGACAAAAATCAACATACAACCAAATTTTATTAGTTTGATGTTATTCTTGAAAGCCTATCGAAGAGCTCTATTATCGTAGAGTAAAGCTTCGGTGTCTAGCAACATAAAACAGATAGCTTTTCTTCACAATAGGCTATTTGAAATCTAAAGGAAATATGTCATGTAGAATCTTTTAGAGATAGAAATTATGTTATATGATTAGTTGCATCTCTTTCAGCAACAAGAAGAAATATACAAGTGTTAGAGGTCTTGAGTGCTATGGTTGAATCACGGTTATAGGAACACAAAATTCTTTCACCAGGCAACTTTGAATAAACAAAGAAAGAATAAGGTGTTTAAAATTAAAGATGATTAAGGGATTTGGGGAGAAAATGACAATGATGTCAGTAATGCTTTTCTTTCATTTTTCACCAAACTGTACTCTTCTAAATAAAGCAGCAATGCTGATCATGAAATTTTGCTAGTATAAAGGGTGGTTACTAAAGCATAAAATGAGTGGCTAACTTATCCACTTAAATTTATGAATTTAAGGAAGTGTAAGAAACCGTATTCTAGTTGGGGAGTTACAAAACTCCAAGTCATGATAGATTCAGTGGTATTTTCTATCAATCTCATTGATCACTATTTTAATCCTTCATTTATCAAACTATAAAGAATTTCATGATTTCATGTACTTTTCCACTTCCTTAAATGAAATTGACATTGTTTTAATCCCCAAAGTAAGTCTCCCAGAAGATATCACTCAATTTAGACCTATTAGTTTGTGTAATTTTTCCCATAAAATTGTTTCTAAAGCCCTTGCTAATAGGTTGCAACCTTTGTTAGATAACCTAGCCTCTCCCTATCAAAGTGCTTTCATTCCTAACAAATTAATTAAAGCAATGTGTTAATGGTCTATGAAGTTTTCCATTACCTTAAAGTTAATAAGAGAAGGAAAAAAAAAACATTTTTGTGCAATTAATTTAGATATGGCAAAAGCATATGATAAGGTGGAGTGGGGTTTCTTTGAAGATATTATGTTTCAAATGGGTTTTTCATTTGTCTAGGTATCTTAGATTATGTCATGTGTTAGATCGATGTTCTATAACCTATTGGTAAATGGTAGAAGAGTTAGGTGTATTCTTCTTACTAAAGGCTTAAGATAGGACGATCTACTGTCTCCATATTTGTTTATCCTGGTAACGGATTGCTTATCAAGAATGATACAAAAAGCTACTTTTCATAAGTATTTTGAGAGGGATCAAAATTAAGAGTACAAGTCCTTTGCTAACGCACTTGTTTTTTGTAGAAGATTTCTTATTCTTTTTAGAAGCTTCAAAACATAATTTATATAGGCCTATGGAGCTCTTGGATGTATAATATGCAACATCAAGATAGAAGGTTAATTTTCATAAAAGTTCAATCTTTTTCAATACCTCCACTCATTTTGATTTGAGACAGGCTTGTAGTAGAAAGGTTGGTATTACCTTCATAATAATCCTAAGAGACATCTAGGGTTGCCAATTACTTGGGGAAGGTTAAAGTCTTAAGCTTTAGCCCATATTAAAGAAAAGATCATACAGAAGTCACTTGGATGAAAAATAAGTCTTTTGTCCCTAGGTAGAAGAAAGGTATTGATAAAGTCAGTGACTTTTGTAATCCCTACTTATTCTATAGGTTTGTTTAGTTTCCTAAAGAAATGGTGTATGAAGGTTAATAGTCTTATCTCAAATTTCTAGCTCAGGGAAAGTAAGAATGGTAGAAAAATACATTAGAAAAGTTAGTTATCACTTTCAAAGTCTAAAGATTGTGGAGGACTGGTGTTTAGGGACTTATAGTCTTCTAATTTGGCTTTGTTGGGGAAGTTAGCATGGAGAATAGTATAGTCGCCTAATGCATTGTAGGTAAGGTCACTTAACTTCTCGAATGAAGATTTTCTATTGGCAAGGAAGGGACGAAGGGCCTCTTAAGGTTGCTATAATATTTTGTTAAGTAGAGAGGAAATGGTTAAAATTTTAATTTAGCGTATTAGAGATGGTAATTCAATTAGTTTTTGGAAAGACCCATGGATTCCCTCTATTTAAGGATTTTCACTTCATGAAAGGCATTTAGATAGTCATATATTGGATTTGAAGGTTGTTGATGTTATTGATAGAAGGAATGGAATGTGGAACCTAGATATAGTTGGTCAATTTCTAACTAATGATGAAAGAATAGCCATTTTGTAGATTCCTATAAGCCACTCACAGCTAATAGATACGTTAGTTTAGTCAATGGAACGTTTTGGAGTGTATATGGTGAAAAGGTCTTATCATGGCATAATGGCTGGAAAGTTCAAAGATGATTTGTCTGGTGTTGATTTAAATCTTACAATTGATTTTAAAGTTTGGAAAACAATATGGAACCTTAACTGTTAACCAAAAGAGAAACATTACTCGTAATGATTATATACTAACTCCTTAGCTACTTATCAAAATTTGTTTTAAAGGAACATTGTAGCCAATCCTTCTTATGCTTTTTATAGGGAGGTTGAAACCCTTAAACATTTGTCTTTACATTGTGAATGGACTCATGCTATTTGGTATGCTGTTTTCAGTTTTAGAGTTGCCTATATGACTACAACAAAGATCCATCTATGGCTAAAGGAGCTACTGCATCTTCAAAAATGTCGAGAGAATAGGTTATGGAATTGTTAGCTGATATAGCGCTAGAACTTTGGAGCATTTGGAAACATAGAAATCTTTATGTATTTAATAAGGAAAAGCCTTAGCCTAATGAGGTTGCCCAAGCCACTCTTCAAGAGATTGTTGTCTATGGTCATTTAAGGATGGGACAAGTGCAAAATAGACATGGTCTTTGATACACTTCTATTGAAATTGTTTCCTTACAATCATTACAACATGTTTATAACAACAAACATGGTCCAATCCCATCAGCATTTAACCCTTGCCACTGCAACATCTTTGCCTTCCTTTAACACTCAGTCAAGCTCTAATCATTTAGGGAGAAAAAATGTTGTATTTTTGGTGACCCTTTGCATGGAATTTAGTAAAAATAAATTGTGATGCCTTAGTGAATTTACATGATAATTTGGGTGGAATAGTTGTGGTATGCTGAAATGAAAATGGAAGCTTACTCTAAGCAACTGTAGTTACTGTTCCAAGTGTTAATAGTTAATTAAATGAAGCAATAGCTGTGAGAGAAGGTTTGGAAATTGCAAGATACAGAGGTTATTCATCAGAGGAGTTAAATCTGACTCCAAAATAGTAGTGGATGTTATCAACTATCCTTTTAGATGGCCATGGAATTTTTTTGCTGTGATTTTTGATATCCTATGGTTAAAGATGTTTTTCACTAATTGTTCCATTTCATTTACTCAACGTAAAGCTAATGCTTGTGCACACTAGGTTGCCACTTAGGTAAAGTTTAGGATGTTATGTAGTTTCTCGATCTATCAACCTTCATCCCAATGTGTTGCTCTTTTATTTTCGGATTGTTTGTCGAGACCCCCTAATAGTTGAGGCTACTGCTCCAATAATTTCCTTTATGAATGAAGTTTATGTTGGTAAAAAAAAGAAAAAAGTAATTCATTTTTAGTAAATTACTATAGCATTTTTTAAGAACAATCAAAGTTGTACCAAGATCTTGAACTTCTAGATATGTTAACATTAAAATTTGTAAAAGATCACACTTGGCAAATATTCTTGGACCTAAGTCTTGCATGCTACCTAATCCATAACTTACTTCCTCACTTGGCTACTTTCCATTTTATCCTTAAGTGTTAGTTGTATTAGTCCTCCTAGCCTTTTCATTCCATAGTTTTGCTTGATGGGTAGTCCTCCCAAATGTCTCCGTTCACCCAATTGCAACCACCACCATTTCCCTACTATCCCTATCGATATATGGCATCGCCTAACTTTATATGAGAGGCACACAAGCATTTTATTAATGAGGTATATATTATAGATTAACACTCTAACTATCTAGATAGTTATTTTACTACATGTTTAATAGTTATTCCATTCTCTTTTTATTTCATATAAAGTTTACTATAATGGTGTGTAGTTGAGCTTTAAATACCAAACAACTATTCGGTATGTATGAATTGCTATTTCACAAAACATCAAATAGTAATTCATACCCCCATCATCATGATGAATTAATATTTAATGGTCTATTTATCATCTTTACCATAAATGCTCCTAATCTTGTAAAGATCACTTCATCACTCCCTCGAAGGGGTATGGTGGATATTTTACTTTTAGTCCAATTTAATATTTTATATTGTCTTATGTCAACTAAATAATTAAGTGAACATGTAATAATTATTACATTTCCATTTCATTTCTATTGAATTTTAATTTAATTCCTCCATTTTCCCATACAATGGAGTGAATGGGAAGTTAGTGTATTACTTTTGTTTTGGTGAACAAACACTTATTAAAGTCATAGCCTGTTTTAGTGTAGATGAGTTGTATTTTTTTTTTTCTAATTTCATGATATGATATTTAGTCTTAAATTTTTATTTATATGTTGAATTTCATAAAAAAAATTAAACTATTTGAAAAAGTGTTAATATTTATATTGTTTTATATCTAAATAAAAGAAAACAATGATATATAATTTATTTTTTGTTTAAATTAAATATATATTATTTATTAAAAATAAGGAAAACCTATTTTTTATTTAAAATAAATATGCGACGAGCTTATTCACCACATAATCTTTAGTTATGCAATAAAAAAACTCGCCATAAGCACCAATTATGATGGAGCTTTGCCATCAAAGGTTGCTCAAAAGAAAGACATTCGTTAGATTACAAAATATAATTTATAGTTTTCCAATATTTTGAAGACTCATGTAATAAATTCTTTAAATTACATATATAAATTTAGAGTACCATAATCAAATAATAGATTATGTTAGGCGTAATTGTTTTTATCATAACCATGATTAAAATACTAGATCAATATTGATGTATGTAACTAGATGTTCCTTTCCTTGATCTCCTTTACAGCTAACGGTTTTTAATGGGACTAGACAATTAGAGTTCTTGTTAAGAGATAAGGAGTAGAGAATGGATCCAGTGGGCTGAAGGAAGCTATCTATTTATATCTTTAAATAAATTGCAAATGGTCTTAATACATAAATGGATCAAATAAATAAGGAGAAAATACATAAAACCCTCTTAAACTTTATCTTAAGTGCGATTTGCTCTCCTAAACTTTGAAAGTATGATTTTTTATCCTTAAACTTTTATAAATTGACAAATAACCCTCTAGTTTGAAAATAGCCTCTTAAATTTTCATTTTGATGTATAAACACCCTCCTAAACAATTTAAGGGGGTGTTTACACATCAAAATTAAAGTTTAGGGATATTTACATACTAAAATCAAAATTTAAAAGGATAAAGGGATTATTTGTCAATTTATGAAAATTTAAAAATAAAAAATTACACTTTGAAAGTTCAAAAGGTAAGTTACATCTAAGATAATGTTTAAGGAGGGTTTTATGCATTTTTCCTAATAAATAAACTAGCCTAATTAATCTGTCCCATCAAACTACAAATAATTAATCTTAACTCTAGAAAATTAAGGGAAGTCCAAACATATTGAAAAATTTTCCTACATATTATCTATAGATACGTAGGATTCAGCAAAATAGGAGTATAAATCCTAACACATGCTAGTTATGTGCTACAATGTGTAGGAAGGTTATTATCTTATAATGGTCCAGAAGCACTACCGTTTTCTCATTATGGAGATAGAGGGGGGCGCTCACGGTTGGATTACAAAATATAATGTGCACATATATACATACATACATATATATATATATATGTATGTATGTATATATGTGCACATTATATATATATATGTATGTATGTACATGTATATTGGGAGTTCCATAAGCAATAATATGTGTTTTTAATGTTTTTATTATGGATTAGAACATGCAGTAGAGCAACCACACTCGGTGGTTTTGGATTGTGATTTTTGTTTTCTTTTTCTTTTTGTCTCTAAATAATTTTTTCCTTTTTTTTTTCCATCACGGGATCAACTTACTTTCATTTATTTATTTTCTATCTTAATTGGATTTTAAGTTCTTTTGAATGGATTAATCTAATATAACATGAGTGCAATTGTTCAAGATATGTTTGATTGTTAGAACTAGATATCACATGGATAGAACCTTTATACTTAATAAACTAACAAAATTCCTCCCAAATAATGCATTATATATATATATATATATATATATCACGCTTTAAAATATTATAAATTAACCAACTGAATTTCTCGAATAAAAATATACTTTTTTAGTGAGATATCATTATAAACTTATATTGATTTTCATGAAACCATACTAAAGTTTAAACTAACTAGTTCCATTATGATCATAATTTTTGTGAAATTAACGGGTAGGAGCAATTGTAATTGCACAATTGCCATTTTTAGTTAAAAGATAAAAATTTCTCTAGAAGTGTAATTCTTGTCTATAAAAGGACTCTTTTTAAAAATGATAACAAACCACAAGTTGCTAGGAAAAAGAAAAAAAAAATTACATAAATGCCACTCCTAAGAAAATATTCCCAAGAATACAACAGTTGAAATCACTTTTGAAGAGAAGTGATTTCAAGATGAACTGAAATCGCCTCTTAAAGAGGCAATTTTATCTAATTTAGGATGAAATCGTCTCTCGAAAAGGCAATTTCAGTTCATTTTAAAATTGCCTCTTGATTGAGCCCATACGTGATTTTGAGTAAAAACGCAATCAATACCCGAACACGTGATTTTGGTTGTAAACAAATATTAATTTAGATTATTTGTTTTTACCTTTCCAATAGGCAATTTTGTTTCATAATGAGACAATTTTATACTCCAAACCACCCCTCCTACTAATCATTACATTATATACAACCCTTATTCTTGGCTCAACACAAGATGATTATTTAAATTAATTAATATAACATAAATCAAATTCTATCCAGTTATATATTAGTGAGATATTCGATTTTGTCCTCTTTCTCTACCATACAGATATGCACTTTGAAGGAATAGAGAACGTTTTTGTTCTGTATCTATATGAATCGATATTGCAATATGAATTAGTGTTGTAAATTTGTGTCAATCCGAAATCACCAATTCTAACTTAAATTCACATCTCGAGACACGCTTTCAAACATGTTGATAATTTGAAAATCTAAAGGCATGAAAGCATTATGGGAAATGTAATTACACTTTCAAATAGCTATATAGTGTTTCAAAAATAAGGGAAAAAAAATTCAAAAGTAAAATATGCAAAGCTAATTACATCGATGCAGTCATCACATAAGTAGATGAACATCCTGGGGATTTACCTTGGCCTCGGGTTAAACCATTTAGTCCGTATCCAACTAGGTGATATGTCTCCCATCTTGACTATAAGCACCCAAAAATGAAGCATGCATGGGGACTAAAGTAGGGTGTATTTGTGTAACTCCCTTGCCCATATCATGATGAGAATCTCTATCCAGCCTCCTTAATGGTGTAAAAGGAGAGACTTGACTACCAAAGGTCTTTTTCATGACGAAGGTATAGAATATATGATCCCTAAAGCTCTTCCCAATGAATGGTCTATGATACTCAAATCCTAGTAGTCCAAGAGATGCTAACGACGAGTAGTATGGGGGAGAAGCATCATCTCAAATCTGTATGCTAGCCTATCTACATCCTTGACCTCCCACTCGACGATGGCTATGTTCCTAATGGCCCCTTTCACTTTGTAGCTCGCCCGATAAGGAGTCGTCTTTGTCTACATCAGGACTAGGTACAGGTGTATCGCTTAGGCGAACCCTAATAATCCCCTAAATAAGGTCATCAACCTGATGCTATTTAGATATAATGTCCTTGTATGATAAATGCGACAATCTATGTATAAAATTTGCCTACAATCCGAGCCTAAAAGTTTGAGTAGCGTATAATTAGAAAAACAAATGTGTAATTGAAATAGCAAGTGTACATACCATATACATCTAGGAGGCCCCTGACTTATCAATGTATATGCTAATAACTTGTTGGTATTAGGGGACGTAGTTAGGATGTACACTAAGTGATGGTCAGACTTACATTATTCGATTTCATCGATCCTCCCAATATGCTATCTAATCTATATATCATGTTGCCTAATTGATCTTTGTCCTACTACTCAAGTAGATTTCATGTAGCACTCATCTAGTGTCAAGGTAGGTTGGGATCTCTTACATCTTGCCAAACTAAGAAGCCAGCAGTCAAGATAATGCATCTCAATGATGTGGAAGCATATAAGCGGGACATGGGCTAGCCACACATCACTCCCTTCTCGACAATAAGTGAGGAGTCTAACAACATCCTCATGATTGTAAGGAATCCAAACAATCTAAAATGATGATCAATAATGTGGTTAAAAAAAAAAGTAACACTTACTAAATGAACAAGTAGCCGATTTTGCTAAATACGTACCTACTTTGGACACTGTCGATCGAATGCATCTCTATACTGTTCAACCACATGCATAGTTAACTCAATGAAGTCAAACTCTGCCTCCCAACGATTCATAAGTGGTCGGCCATCGACAACTGATATAATCCGATGTCATAAAGGGGCAATGTGTCGAAAATACTCTCATGCCTACACTTAAAAAGTCACTAGTGGATCTCTAATCTCTCCTACTTCCATCCTAGAAGTGAGGCACAATTAGTGGTACAACTACATCAAGTAAGCTGCTTTCCAAGCATATTGCTTGGCTATGGTGTGGTCCAATAAGAGAGGGAGAAATATAAGGTGTACAACATTATTAGACTTATTTGAGAATAGCATACTCCTGATCAACTACATGATACGTGCCCTTATATAGTGCTGTAGCTTCACATCATCCACATCAAAAGGCAAATCGGTGAAATTGTCCTTTAACCAAGACAATTTTAATCATGTACCCTTTATGGCACTCTTTGGTAGGTGAATTCCATATAGGCGATGACATAGCTCGGCCCACCTAGTAGATATCATCACACCAGTAACTACATTGACATCGGCTAGGAGACCAATGAGCAAAGATATATCCTGTAGAGTCACCATCATATTGCCAGTATGAAAGCAAAATGTATGTGTCTTCTCCTTCCATCGCTCAACCAGAGCAGTAATCAAGTGCCAATCCAACTGTATGAAGGAAACCTGTCATGCACCAATAAAGCCTAACTACTCTAAATATGTGATCGTGTATAGATATATCGAGATCTCCTTATCATCCCGACACCTAAATATCACCTCACGTTTACAATACCTGAACTAGTAGTTCTCCTGTAACCAAGGAAGAAGAACTAATGTTAGAGGCATTATACAAATTAAACATATCGTAAGTATGTTTTCAACTTGCTTCTCCTATGGGAAGGCTATAAGTGAAGTAGTGACCTATCGACTGATCCTTGATCCATCTGCCAATGTAAGTGCAAAAAGGAAAAAAAAAAATAGTAAACTTACCATCACACTCATAAAGGAAAATCAAAATGTTAGCAAAATGACAATTTCTTAAATACATTTCCATATATATTATCAATCAATATTATCGTAGTTTTTTCACTTTCAGTAAGTTGAGTACCGGTAAATCCACTCGATGTTGATTGTCTTCCTTGCTACGAACATCTTCTCCTATTATGTCCATCCCCACCACAGAATCTACCCATGTAAGTCAACTGTCCCTCTTAGATGTCCATCTTATTTTGGAATCTTTTCTCTTGTAACCTGCTTGGATTCTTAACCCTATCTAAAGTTTGATCTGGATGCCATACAAGAATGTCAAGATTAAACGAATTGGCCTTATTGGCAAGGGGCATGAAGGAACATACGTATACACATAGCCAATTCTGCAATTTATACCAATACCCAATATGTACAACACAGTCCATGTTCATTTTTTCCCATAACAGCTATAGCATAGGACCACGGAATTTTATATGTTTGTCACTTATTGCAAGTATACCATCAAGTCCTAAGTGCGATCGTGTGGCTGTTCTCTCCATTCTACCCATGTGATGTAGGTTATGGCGTAATGATGACCTTGAATATCTGTTTATTGTAGTAAAAAATCACGACACGATGACCATTGGCCACTTTGTGCCACCTGTCAAACTTTCTTTCCGCAAATTTAGTTAGTACTTTACTAATGTCCATTTGCTTCGCTAACTTAATCCTCCTATTGTTGAATTAGTCATTGCAATTGTAGAATGTTTTCTTAAGTAATGCCATAACGGCAAGTTCCTAGCATCTCACAAAACATTATTACATTTTTCAACAATGTTGGTCATCCTATGACCAAACTAAGCTCCATTGTCGTATGCCAGTATCCACATTTTAGAATGCAGACCTCTAAAATAAATTTTAGTATGGGGGCTCATCATCTTGTCTTTATCGTAGTAGGCACAAAACTTTCAAGGTTGCAACAAACTGGATCCCAACATGATAAGCAAGGTTCTGGGAAAAAATACTATCTCATACTAACCGACACACTCTACTCGAGTTTGTTAACACATCACTTAATTTGATTTTCCTATTTATAATCCCTTAACGGCACTACAATCAATACTTACTCCAACTGAAACAAATAAAAAAGTTACATCACCTTGTAAGCCAGTTCATTCTCTACACCCCCTCAATAATAATTATTTGAACATGTATTACCTAATACACATGTAGATACAATATAGTAACAAAGACAAATTTACACAAAGAAAAACTACATATGTGTATATATATAAACTGTACTAAATAACAAATACAACGTTTAGAGGAAAAAAAAGATTAAAAACACAATGTCATAAAAAAAAATTCACACATATATATAATTGACTGACAAACATAAATTTATACAAAAAATATCTAAGCTTACTAGCAATGGAGTATAAAAAATATTCGATTCACATATATGTTAGAGAAAAGACGCTAGTAAATAATAATATACAATCATACATCAAGCAAAAACACTATTTCTTCAAATAACATGTGTTTAAAATGGATCAAAACGAGAAAAAACGATACCTTTTTCTATATAGATGTCTAAAGAGATAAAGTGATGATATTATATGAATTGTCTCCCCGTTTTGAAAAAACTTCTTATAATATTGATGTACACTACACTACTACTTCAATTCTATGATTGATTGGCAATAAAAAAGATCTAAATAACAAACTTAGTTGAAAAAGCCTCAAGATAGCTTGAAAGAAAGATGTAAGAGAGAAGTTACATGCAGAATGGTCACCTTTTCAAGAGCCAATTTCACCTTAATTTACATAAAATCACATCTTCAAAAAGTGATTTTAATTGTTATATTCCTGGGAATATTTTTTCAAGAACGGAAATTTTGTAATTTTTTTTTCCTTTTCCCACAAGTTGACATGTGAATTTGTCTTCTATGAAGGCTACAGTTTCTTTTTTTCGTTTTTTATTAACGGATAATGGAGAAAGCATGTCAACGTTGCGTTGTTGACTTAAACCAACTATGTCCAACTCCCACTTTATGAATCACTTATATCCCCACTCCTCCCTGTTCGCTCTATAAAATCAACATAGTAAGAATATCTAACATCCAAGCTCATGTTGTGCATTTCCTTTTTCCGTCTTTTGTACCGATTGGAACGTAAACCACGTGTTCCTAATTTCATCTGAGTAAGGGTCAAATTGTCTAGCAAATTTGGCCCACCTTAAAATAGAAAACAAAAAAAAATCAAAAGGCAAAAATAAGGGAAAAAAAAAAGTAGCAGTCCTTTAAAGAGTAGCCCATGCGTTTATTAAGCAAAAAAGGGAAGCATAAGATGCCTATTATTTTTGGAAAACAATTTCCTTAAACTTTTAAGATCTTACTTCTAATGAGTGTACATTTTTATATTGCACTTCTCTCCCACTCTAACTTCTATTTTTATCTTATATTTTCCTTTGCAAAATGCCTTAATGCACAATATGTATAGAACTAATGTCTAGATCTTGAAAACATTAATTCATGACTTAAATAATGAAGTCATTAGATTTCATATCTTGTAGAGGATCATTTTGGTAATTGAGCCTTTAAACCAATCTAATGATATGGACTGATATTTTAGGCTAATGACAAAGCCTAAGACATTGACCCAATTAAGGATGTCTTAGAAAGATCTAGCTTAGTATGCTCAGAATAAAGATCGCCAAACTAGATTTTTTACTCTCAGCCTTACTTGATTATCTCAAGCATGAAAAATAGACTCGAAGACAGCCTTTCTTGAGCTCATTTAGGCTTCGTTTGGCTTTACCTTAAATAGGGCAAAGTGTGCTTCAAACTTATTTAAAGATAAAATAGACTTCTTTTAATTACCATAAGCCCTAAGCCCATATCCAAGCCCATTAGGGCTAAAGGAAAGGATAAGCTTCAATGATAAGGCTCAATTTTAACCATCTAACTTAAAGCCATCCAATGGATAATATCAACTTCCAAATTCTATAAATAGAAGGCTCATTCTCTCATTTAAGGGATTAGGAGCATTGGAAAACTTGAGAAAAACATTGAAGTTCTACTGAAATCACTCTATAAAGGATCAAACAAACAATTTTATCAAGAACGATCAAGGACATCCAGTATGATCCCCTATCACATGTGCACATTCAGGACATTGAGTTTACCTGTTCTTCTTCCATGCCTCCTCTTAACGACATCCCTCTACATGTCATCAACTCAAGACATCTCCTAAGTTGACTAGCACACCTATTGCACGTGATTAGCAAGCTATAGTAAGCCTACCACACATTATTTAGTAACTCCATTGGGGATGGGGAGACTTAATGGAATGGCACTTACACACAAGAATGGTAGAAACAACAACACGTCCAAGAATATGAGAACTAACATGAGAGGGTTGAGTAAACCCAAGTGACACAAGATACTGATGTACTGACCGATATGCTAGCATTGGGAAACATGCAAGCACTTGGAATTGTGTAAGCTCTTAGCATTGTTCAAGTGCACAAGGCTATGTAAGCACTTGGGATTATGCAACCAGCTACTACTGATGATTCACATATACTACACATAATACAAGAAAATACTCATATGATGAACCGGCTCTTCACCACTTTCATGTTGTTCTTACTAGGCATAGCAACTGCAATTGCCGTGAATACTAGTGCATTACCTGGTATGGCTTTACCAACACCAACTATGGCAACTATTACGTCAACGAACGTTGCTACATTGCTTGAGGTAAACCTAGAGACACTTATTATTACAGTTGCACCTACTAGTCCACCATTTGAGATGGGTGTACTTGCACCATGCATGCAAGTCTTAGGATTCGCTTTTCTTGCTATCAACCCAAAATATGCTTAGGAGCATGAACAAATTAACCTAACCTCCATAGAAGGTGAAGAAAGGCAATGGAGGTCCCTACACACTTATTGCGACATTTGACCTCAACTCACCAGACACTTGCAATTGAAGAAATGAGGATCCATCTTAGAGTATCCTCCTCTTCAAGGTGTAACTTACAGCCATTAATGACTAGGAAGGTTACATCCCACAACCTTGTATCAACGCTTCAAGCAGTAACCAATCCTACAATTGCTACTTCATCCTATGTGAAGAAGGAGGATATGGAGAAGTACATGAGGTAAATGTAAGTAGTACCTTCTACCAATGTTCTAAATTTGAAATTTTCGTACCCATAGAGTATGATTAGGTATAGCTAACATCGCCACCTGATAGCCCTTTACTGTCAAGCAATTGAAGCATCTTATTGATAGGTGCCTTCTAACCACTATGGTATAGCTATCATTGCTAACACAATACTCTGTTCATGTATAGCTAATATTACCACTTACTATCCCTTACCAATAGTATTTGTGAAACAAAACTAGGATAGTTAACATTACCACCTAATTTGGTATAGCTAATATTTCCACCACAATCCTTAGATATATGGATTTACTTAGGATCATTATCCGTTATTCCTTAATCATAAGGTTAAAGCGATCTCAACTGTGATGGGTCGAAGCAATCCTACAACAAGCTTGATAAGTATAACACCTTTCTATAGAGTCGAGGTTGAAGCAACTTAATCCATGAATGGTTGAAGTAATCATATCACAGTAGCTACTGTTGTTTGATAGAAGAATATGCTTCTAAGCATACAATAGGCATAATGCCCATTCTACAACACTACTCACGAGATTGAAGTGATCTCTACTATGATAAGTCGAAGTGATATCATAGCAGGATTGACAGCCGTAACACCTTTCCAAAGAATCGAGGTCTAAGTAATCTCATCCATAAATCATTAAAGCACTCATATTATGGTAGTAGTAGTTACTTGATAGAAGTATATGCTCCTAAGTATGCAGCAGGCACAATCTCATTCTGCAATACTCATGAGATCAAAGTGATCTCTACTGTGAGGGATTGAAGCAATCCCATAGCAAACTTAGGAGCCATAATGCCTTTCTATAGAATTTAAGGTTGGAGTTACTTTAGCAATGAATGGTCAAAGCAATCACTTCATGGTAGCTGAAATCTCTTAGCGGAAACTTTTGCTTCTAAGTACGCAACAGGCACAACGCCTACTCTACAACATTATTCATGAGATTAAAGCGATGTCAGTTGTGACAGGTCAATGCGATCTTGCAGCAAGCTTAGCAAACGTAATGTGTTTCTTGTAGAGACGAGGTTAAAGCGACTTCATTCATGAATGTTTGAAGCAGTCAAATCATGGTAGCTGTAGTCACTTGATAAAAGCATACAATCCTACGTACGAGGCGAGCATAATGCTCATTTCTGTGACAACACTCACAAGATCAAAACAATCTTTGCCATAATGGGTCAAAGTAATCCCATAGTAGGCTTAACAACTATGAAGCCTCATTACATATCTAGATGTTGAAGTGAACCTCATCTATGTATGGTAGAAGAGATCATCGCACAATAGGTACTCTCACTTGATAGAAGCATCCACTCATAAGCACACAATAGCACAATGCCTTCTGCAACTTTATATAATCACGAGGTCAAAGAGATCTTAGCTACAATGGATCAGAGTGATCCCATAGTTGGCTTAATAGTCTTAACGCCACTTTATCTAATGATGAGATCAAAATAATCTTAATCATGAGGATTCAAAGTGATTCCATGATAAGCTTAACAATTACGATGCCATTTCCTTCGAAGCAATCTTAGTCTAATCTTTTGATTAGAGGCATATTAATTGTTAAGGATCAATGTAAATTGACAAAGTTGAAGTAACCCCTTGATATACTTTGCATGATGACTCATCATCTATATAGGCTAGTGCAAAAGATATTCACATAATGAGATAAGAAAGGTATTCTTCAAATAATTGGTTGCTGCATTGTCAAGTATGATGCTCTATCAACTAGAGGTGAAGAAGCCAATACCATAATGTGTCAAATTCAAGGAATTTCTTTTTAAAACTCCATTGTAACATAGCTCCAAACAAGCTCTTGAACGAATCTTATGTGACATCTTTGCAGGAAGTGAAGTCTGAGTAATGATCCTATGCTGGTTATGGATGGACACAATTGAATGACACTTTGTACTCCAAAGCGAAGCACTTGAAATTTTGAAAAGGGTTGGATAGTCATCTTTCCTTAGGTGATTGAGTAATGCTTAACACTTTGAAGCGGGGCACTTACACTTGCTAAAAGTCTAGATAGCCGTCTCTCCTTAGGATTGTTGTAATTTTGGTATCTTGGGGTGATACACCTCAAGAACTAGTTCTCCTCTTGGATTATTGAACAACAGCCTTGCATTTAACATTAGTGACAACACTTGGTTGAATCTTGACTCTCCTAAGTAATGTGACTCCTCACTCGTCAATGATGGAGCAATTGACTGGATGCTGGATTGCTGAATAGATCCTTTGATTAGATTTGGATTCCCTTTTTAGCTCCTTAAAATGATACACCTTTAAGCTTGATAAATGACTTTTAGAGGTGGAAATAACACTAAAGTTATTTCAGCCCCTCCTGAAAAGTGTAATGCTTAACAATTGGATGATGTGTAACATAGTTGGATGTGAACTCCTTGGATGCATAATTCACTACTTGGCTCCATCGTTAATGAAACGGGAATCTCTTTGGATGCATAATTCACTACTTAGCTCCATCGTTAATGAAACGGGAATCCAAGAAAATGCATAAAAATAACCATAGACTTGTTTGATGTTAGGAATCTACGGTAATTCCAAGGTTAACTAAGGGCCTAAATTAATGATTAGATTTTAGGAAATCAAAGCTAACACTTGAAGTTTTCAACGAGTCCATTGAATGTTTAGTGGGATCAGGAATCTATGATAACAACTAAGGTTAACTATAGACCTGTATGATGTTAAATATTGGGAATCCAAGCATCAACTAAGGTTAGCCATGGACTCATTTGAGTAGTGAAGCTTGGAACAATACTAAGAGTTGTCCTGCAAAAGAAAGAATTTATTCAAATAAAAAAGAACCAATATTCAACAAAAAAAAAAAAGAGAGAGAGAGAGAAAGAAAAGAAATTGGAAAAAGCTAGATATCACATAATTATGTAATAGCATATATGAGCTAGACCATGATATAGTTTTCTCACGGCTCGCACTCTACATATACGTTGGCATATAGACACTCCACAGTCCATTATACGTATGAATGCATCCCAAATTCAACTACAATAGCATGATTGAAATAGCATCAAGCGACGGCAACCATGAAGATTGAAATAGCATCGGTCCACCTAGCAACTTATTCGAATTAGTCTAAAGCAAATGAAATTATTGACAACCACTAAAATATACATACATATATATATATATATATATGTATATACATGATTGAACAAACCGAATATCATGTTTTCGAGCCGAATGAGACCAGAAGAGACCAAGCCATGATCATATTATAATATTATGCTAGTAAAAAAAAAAAAGAAAAAAAAAAAGAAAGAAAAGAGATTGATTGTTATAGGAAAGCACTAGACCATGATAACAATGAAGTTGACAACTATAAATTATGAGAAGGAGAGGGAAGCTACATGCTTTCCTTTTTAGACAATGAATGCTTGTGATCAAGAAAGTCGATTAAATTTAGTGAACCGGAAAAGAATCAAATTATGCGAGGAGGTCCTGATATGCTCCATGTGAGGCTTTGTTTGGTCTCCTTTGATTTAAAGGATGCAAGAGATGCAATTACGAATTGTTATGGTATGGATAAAAATTTGTTGAAGGAAATTCAATTTATTTGCCTACAACGGAGGATCTTATACACAAATTATTATTAAAAAGAAAGGAAAGAAAAAAAAATAAGAAGACTCAAAAGGTTATGTTATTTTGAAATTTTCTTTTACCAAAAGAGATATGGTTTATTGGGATCCATGACTTAAATACCATAACCGATGACGGCAAGAATAGTATGGGGAGGGGAAAAGATTTGAGGAAAGAAACAATATATATGAAAAGAAAGTAAACTATGAAGTATAGCATGAAAATAAACAATGGTATGAAGGAAATAAATATAAATTTGAAAGTTGGAGAATTCAAGGAACCATACAAACCGAAACCAGGATTTATGCAATGGTGCTGCCATTTCACAAATGGAAGCAATGTAATCATTTGAAATAATTACACCTTTTGTTACTGCGTTCAGATCATTTTTGCATCACCGCATTAGGATTCCACAAGCAACTTATTACAACAAAAAGTAGCAAACACATTCCGAATTGAAATTGTAGAATCTCAATTCAGCAGCGCCTTATCCTTTTTCCTTTCGTTATTGCCCCTAAAATAATTTGGAAATGTCACCCAAATACCCTTTGATAAAACAACTATTTTATATCTACGATTGAACTCCGACCCCCTCTCTGTATCGTGTACTTCGATGAAACCTTAACCACCGCCTCTCGCTCCCTCCCTTGCTACGCCATTCTTTGCAACCATCTGACCCCCCATGTGCATTCTTCTCTCATGATCCGGCAAAGTAAGGGAAGCTTTCAACGCATTCTGCAAGGTATGAGAATCGATTTGCTTACGTCATTCTTCATATGTGCAGACATGATTAAGTAGAGAAAGGGAAGAAAAAGTTTGAACTTTCTACCCAATTCATCGGATGAACAGGTCGTTTTATAGATTTTCGAGATGAGGTGTCCTTGATTTCTTCCTTTGTAGACCCCCCTTAGGTGTTGTCTTTTCACGTTGCCGCTAGGTTCGACGCCTCTACAGTGAAATAGAAAAGAGGATGATGAAGTTTGTTTCTAGATGTGGTTTCTATTTTATTAATTTGATTCTTTTATTTCATTTCCTGTGAGGGCAATATCAGTATTTCCTTTTCATTCATGTCTTATTCCCCGATTTATAATACAAAGTAAACAATGTAATACAAATATAATTACACTCAACAAAATACGGTAATATATATTCATTATTTATTACATATCTATTCTATTCATACATAATTGCAATTTAATTTCTCTCTTATTCCATACAGCCAACTAAATGAGATACTAAAGTGGAGCTAAATTTGAGGAAACCAGTTCAATTAACAATTAACTGATTGAACAGAAACAAAAGGGAAATGTTTCAAAGAAGATATCTTGATTCCAAGAAATTCTAATCGGCTACGGTGGAACAAGACAAAGAAGAATTTTTTTTTTTTCTTTTTAAATCTTCTATGATCTAGATATGATAATTGGAAGACTAGAGAAACTCCATGATTATCATAGCAGCGAGATGAAGAGGCCTGGCCAAGCATCATGCCACCGATCCAATTGAAAAAATTCACTAGATTGTCATTTATTGCAATTTCTAAGTTTTGATAACCTAACCATTGTATATGTGGAAGGAATCATCAGGAGGAAGGACTTTTGTGGTATGTCATAAGAGAGGGAAAAGCCTAAACCATCAAGCAATGAACCTGGAACATTATGGGAAAAAATGATGGGTCCAAAAACTTCACTTCATTCCGGTTACCACTGTAGAACTCCGGTCGCGCTTGGTCTTCATATATGTAATTGTGAGGAAGATGGATTTTGGAAAGATTTGTATTTGTCGCTTAATAGGGATGGATAGCTTTGACAATTATTTAGAACTGATTTGATGGTGTAAATGATTTTTTAGCTGGTTTAAGTAAGATTGAGAAGAAGTTTGGGTTGACAAGGAAAGATTCAGACTGATCCTATATTATCGTTGTAATTTTTATATGAGAATAATAGCAGGGGATGGCATGCTTCGGTTTCACATTTTCAGTTCGAAGCTTAAAAAAATAAAAAATAATAATAATAAAGAATAATAACGATGAAACAAGATACTAGAAGGCACATGAGGCACTAGAATCAATTCTTGATGTTCACAAAGCATGGTCTACTCATTCTCCGCAGGATCGACAAACTTCCTGATATACCGCGTCCACTTCAAGTTGCCAATGCCTTAATAATCACTGCCAATGATTATTTTAATCGTTGTTTTACCATGGTGGAAAGCAGTCGCATACCAGGAATAGTTGTCAAGCCAATAGCGTTCTCAAGATTTTTATTGCAAGGAAACATCTATGAAGGTTTAAAAGGGGAAAAAAAAAAAAAAAAAGAGAAGAGGACACAAGAAAATATAAGGATGTGATATATATATATATATCTGTGAATGTATAACATTGCCAAATGGAAAATATTATTCAAGTTTATACAAATGTTTCGATAGCTTTATTTTTCTACCTATACTCATAGAATAACAAAGAAATACAAAGATGAGCCAACTTATCAACTCTACGCAATTAATGCAAATCAATATCAATATGAACAAGAAAATCATTATAAAGTGCAATGCAAAAGTATATGGAACAATGGACTCCATAGCAGCAAAAATGGATACTAGTATATTATGCTTAGCTTGTCAATAATACAAAAGAAGTACCGATTCCATCGATGTTGAAAGTGACCTAGCAATCAAAAGTTAACACTCGATACATCTACACAATGATTGAAGGAACCTTAAAATGACTAAAGCCCCCTTGACTACGTCCAAGGGATTTTTGGTTAAGAAACAACATGTAGAGAATCATTTTGGTAATTGAGCCTTTAACCCAATTTAATACCACAGACCAATATCTTAGAGCTAATGACAAATCCTAGGACATCGGCTTGATTAGGGAAGTTCAAGGACATCTGGCTTGATAGGCTTAAAATAAGGATCATTAAACTGAATTTTCCACTCCTTACTTGGTTATCTCATGCACGAAAAATAGACTCAAAGATGATCTTTTTTTAGCTCATTTGGGTTTCATTTGGCTTTATTGGGCCTTAAATAGGGCTAAGTGATAAGATTCAGGCTACTGGGCTTTTGAACTATAGTCAAGCTCGAGGATTGAAAGGGCTAGCAAAGTGAAGCCTCTTACTCCAATCAACTCCTGCTGAAGCTGAGTATCTCTTTGCTGAACCACTTTGCAAGCCAAGCAGAATGACTGCCCATCTCTCTGAGATTATGTACCAAGTATCAGAACATCGAGACATCTTCTAACCCTCACATGCCTACTCACCTATGTCCGAGCTGACTACTTGCTCAACATTACCCTTATCAAGAGGCCAAAAGAGAGACCCCTAACTAATCCTCAATCATCCTTGTTCGGATAAGCAATCTAATCGTACTTTTTTATCTACATCCTTCAACGATCTCACCAATATATCTCCGCCAGGTGTATAAGACCACGTGTAGAATCTGTTACGCTAATTACTGTTTTCTTGAATATTCATTCTTACTCTTTGTATTCTTTGTATATTAATTGTTTAGGCAATACCTCTTTTTGTCTTTTCCCCTTTTAGGCAAGTTTTCCTAACTTATCAGGTATAAATACCTTTATACTTGTAGCCGAAAGGAGATTTGTAGCCGAAAGGAAATCACCATTAATATACTAAATATTCTTCCTCTTATAGACACTGATTCTTTACTTTCATTTCGCTCTTATTCTAACTCTTAAGTAAGGCTAGGTAGCAAATAATCTCACCAAACCAATTCATGTATCATATTAAGTTGTGCCGTGAGTCCTCAGAAGTTCCATTGGTGCGTTATATCCTCTGGAGTTATTCATAGGTTTTACTTACCTTTCATTCATTCTTCATTCTTTTGTGTATTCCCTACTATCCCTTTTTAAGTTTTCAGCAAGGTTAGACCCATTCAACAACCGGCCTTGACTATTTTAGGTCACGATTCGTATTACCTTGATATCAAAGCGAAAGTTTCATTTGAGTTGTAGTAGTTGTTTCGAAGTTCTATCCTTATTCTATTTTACACGTATGGAACAAAGTGAATTTCTTATGTTAATTTAGCTGTCATGTTTATTGGTTGTTGAGCTTCTAGTTTAGAGGAAGTGTATAGTGTGATTTTGAGATAGTGTCAATTGTAGCATCAAATTGAAGAGTTAGGATTTGAATCTTTTAAAGCAAATGATAAACCCGAATGTTAATAGTGGTGTTGGGGATAACAATAGTGGTGTTTTCCACCATAGTCAACAATCCCAAGGCACTCTTACAAGTACTAACAAGAGGCTTAATAAGATGGCTAATCTCTTTATAGATTTAACTCCAACTATTCATGCATTAGCTTATAGACCTACTAAAGCCACACATATCGCTTTATAAGCTACTCAACCTGTTAGATGTTAGAACCCAACTTGATAAGTTCAAAGTGGAGGAGTTAGCAAATGAATGAGAAGAAGGATTGACTTGGGAGACTTGAAGAAGGATTGACTTGAGAGACTTAGATAAGGAGGATAAGGAAGAATATGAAGAAGAAGAGTGAGCTCGAGCACACTGAGCATTCGACCACGTGAAGCTTAAGATTTCGAGCTTCAATGGATTTGGTGAATGATCAAGTGAGTGCGCTAATTATGGATAGCGAAAATTGCACCAATGTAACATTAGCCGACCTAATCACAAGGTTGAAGTTGCCGATTATTGTGCACCCAAGGCCATACAAGTTACATTGGCTGAGTGAGAAGAAAGCACTACATGTCACTTAGTAAGTAATATTGCCAGTCACAATTGGAAATTACTCCGATGATTCTCTACAATATGCTGCCCTTGTGCACCTCGTACGTATTGTTTGGCCGACCATGGCTATTTGATAGATGAGTTATTCATGACGGATACAAGAACATGTATGTGTTTGAGAAGGATGGCCGGAAGATTACACTAAACCCAATACCACCAAATAAAGTTAATAAGCTACAGGCTAAACTTGCTCGTAGATTGAAGAAGACTTTAATGATGAGAAGGGCTGAGCTCCGAGAAGCCATTAATGTCAACGAGCCAACCCTCATGTTGGTTAAATGTCTATTAGAGTTAAAGGAGCAAGCTGAACTACCCTTGGAAGTGAGAGCTTTGTTGGATGAATATGTCAATCTGTCTTTAGAATAGTTAGCGAAAGGATTACCACCACTTAGAGGAATAGAATATTACATTGACTTGATACCCGGCGCCGTACTGCCCAACAAGCCAATCTATAGGCTAAGTCCCGAACAGGCTTCTAAGATCCAAATACAAGTTAATGAACTATTGGAGAAAGGTTATGTTAAGGAGAGTCTCAACCTTTATGTTGTTCCAACGTTCCTAATACCGCAAAAGGATGGAATTTGGTGGATGTATGTTGACAGTCGCGCCATGAACAAAATAATAATCAAATACAGGTATCCTATTCTTAGGTTAAAAGATATGTTGGATTAGCTTAGTGAAGCCAAGATCTTCAGCAAGATTGATTTAAAATCTCACTACCATCAAATTCGCATGAGGCCGAAAGATGAGTAGAAGATTGCGTTCGAAACTCAACATTAACTCTACAAGTAGATGGTAATGCACTTTGGTTTATTAAATGTCCCGAGTACTTTTATGTAACTAATGAATCATGTGCCAAGAAATTTAATGGGAAGTATGTCATGGTGTACTTTAACGACATCCTAGTATATAGTGCCGACATGCCAAGCAACTGTAAACATCTCCGTACCGTGTTGAGTATCCTTCATACCGAGAGATTATTCGGTAATCTCAAGAAATTTTGCTTTTGCTAGGAGGAAATGGTATTCTTGGGCTATGTAATAAGTAGAGGAGGCTTACAAATAGACGATAAGAAGATCTAAGCAATCATCAAATGGCCAACTCCTACTACTTGTGCCAAGATGAGAAATTTCCATAGACTAGCTTCCTTTTATAGGAGATTCATAAGGAATTTCAACATCCTCACCGTACCTTTACTAAGCTGATGAAGAAGAACACAGACTTTAGATAGGGAGAAAAGGAGGATGGAAGCTTTACTAAGGTGAAGGAAAGATGGACTTTCATACCTATGCTATCTTTGCCTAACTTCAAGAAAATATTTGAGCTGGAATGTAATGTATCATGCATAAGAATAGGTACTGTCCTAATATAAGAAAGCCAATCAATTACCTACTACAGTGAGAAGCTCAAGAGACCTCAACTAAACTATTCTATATATGACAAAAAACTCTTAGCTCTTATCCAAGCACCCAAGTATGATAACATTATCTATTGCTAAAAGAGTTTGTTATCTATACTGACCATGAGTTCCTGAAGTGCCTCCGAAGTTAGACCAAGTTGTCAAAGCGACAGGCAAGATAGGTTGAATTCCTTGAAGGATTCAATTTTGTGATAAAATACAAGCAGGAAAAGTGTAACATAGTTATAGATGCTCTTTCAAGGAGATATGTACTTTTAACTAAACTATAGACCAGGCTGTTTGGGTTTGCAAATATCAAAGAGCAATATTCTGAAGATTGCGCGATATGTCAATAAGAGGACAATGGACGAGTATCATGAAGAAGATGGATACTTGTTTCGAGGTGGGAAATTGTATATGCCAACCTGTTCATTTTGGGAGCTACTGATCAAGGAAACTCATAGTGAAGGACTGTTCGGACATTTTGGATAGAGAAGGACCTATAAGCTATTGAATGGTCATTTCTTCTGGCCAAGAATGAGACGAGATATGCACTGAGTTGTTGAAGGCTATGTTATATCCAAGAAGGCTAAATGTTGAGTTAAGTAAGGGAAAGCAATGCCTTTGCATATTCCGATAAGACCTTGGACTAAGTTTAGTATAGACTTTGTTCTCAGAATACCCCATACTGCCCAAGGCAAAGATTCTATAATGATCATCGTTGATAGATTCAGTAAGATGGCTACTTTGTGCCTTGCTCCAATACTAACGATGCTTCAGCTATTGCTTCTCTTTTCTTGTAGGAGATTATACGGTTACACGATGTGTTGAGAAGTGTAGCCTCCAACAAAGATCTCAAATTCTTAAGCCATTTCTAGAAGACCTTGTAGCATTAGATGAAGACCAAACTACTATTCAGTACTTCCTGTCACCCCTAAACTAACGGCCAAATAGAAGTAGTTAATCGCACTTTAGGATCACTGCTCCAAGCTGCAGTGGGCATGAACTTGACCGATTAGGACGTCTACTTGCCAGTAGTTGAATTCGCTTACAATAGGCAATACATGACACCACCAAATAGACCCCCTTCAAAGTTGTCTATGATTTTAATCTAGAGTTGTCCCTCGATTACACCCCTGTACTTATATCCAAGCAAGAAGACCTCAATGCAAAAGCTCGAGCATAGTCCTTTTAACACATCTACAACAAAGTCACTTGGTAAATCGACTAAGCTGCCAGAAGAATATAAGAGAAAACCTAGGCTAGGATGGCTAAACAATTATAGCTAAGAGACTTAGTATAGCTACACCTCAATAAGGAAAGGTTTCTTAGCAAGAGGAGGAACAAGCTATCTGTAAGAGCTTAAAGACCTTTTAGAATCCTCCAAAAGATCAATGACAATGCCTATGGGTTAGAGTTGCTCGAAGACTATGGAGTTTCTGATACCTTCAATATTGCTAACCTCAATTCGTATCACCTTAACGAAAAATTGATCGAAGACTAGATTTGATCTCAAATCCAAATCAATGTGAAGGAAATGACAGGAATCAGGCTACTAGGCCATTGACTCACAGCTGAGCCCAAGGACTAGAGGGGTTGGCAAGGCAAATCCTCCTACTCCAACTAATTCCTGCAAAAATCGAGTATCTCTTTGCTGAGCCACTCTGCATGCCAAGCCGAATGACTACCCATCTTTCAAAGATCATGTACTGAGTATCAAAACACTAAGACATCTTCCAAACCTCGTACACCTACTCACCTATGTCCGAGTCGACCACTTACTCAACATCACCTTTATTGAGAGGCCGAAAGAGAAAACCCAAACTAATCCTCAATCACCCTTACTTGAATAAGTAATCCGATCATACTCTTTTGTCTGCATCCTCCAATAGCCTCACTAATATATCCTCGCTACGTGTACAAGACCATGTGTAAAATATGTTATGCTAATTATTGTTTTTTTGAATATTCATTCTTACCCTTTATATTCTTTGTACATTACTTGTTTAGGCAACACCCATTTTTGTCTTTTCCCCTTTTTCCCTTTTAGGTAAGTTGCCCTAACTTATTGGGTATAAATACCCTTATACTTGAAGCCAAAAGGAGATCACCATTAACACACTGAATATTCTTCCTCTTGTTGATACTGATTATTTATTTTTATTCCACTCTTATCCTAACCCTTGAGCAAAGCTAGGTGGTAAGCAACCTTATCGAACCAATTCTTACATCATATCAAGTTGTACCATGAGTCCTCATAAGTTTCATTGGTATATCATATCCTTTAGAGCTGTTCATAGGTTTTGCTTACCTTTCATTCATTCTTTGTTCTTTCGTACGTTACCCGCCATCTCTTTTAAGCTTGGACTCATTCAACAACCGACCTTATCTATTATAGGTCACAATTCGCATCACTAAGTGTGCTTCAAAATTATTTAACGAGAATATGTGCTTCTTTTAATTACCATAAGCCCTAAGCCCATATCTAAGCTGGTAAAGGTTAAAGAAAAGATAAGCTTCAATGATAAGGCTCAATCTTAACCATCAATCTTAGAGCCATTTGACGGATAATATCAACTTCGAAATTATATAAATATGAGGCTCCTTCTCTCATTTGAGAGATTTAGAGCATTTGCAAACTTGAGAAAAACATTGATGCTCAACCAAAATCACTCCAAAGAGGATCAAACAAATAGTTTTATCAAGAACATTCAAGGACACTGAGTTTAATCCCCTATTACATGCGCATATTCAAGATATTGAGTTTGTTATTTGTTCCTCTCACGCCTCTTCTTATCAACATCTCTTTACGTATCATCAACTCAAGACATTTCGTAGGTCGATCGATGCACCCGTTGCACGTGACCAATAAGCTACAGTAACCCCACCACACATATCTTAAGTTAGATCTTTGTTGCTTCGTTTACTACCTCCATTAAATATCCTAAACCAACACAATGGTATAGGTGATTTTTTTTTTCCTATTTATATTATACATTATAATATATGGTGGAAAGTAGGAATTAAGTTAATTCATCCTATTAAGAGACTAATATTCCATATTACTATATAAGGACCATGAAAGTATAATTGGATTTAAAAACCGATTTAACTAAAATTAAAAAAAAAAACAGAGAGAGAGAGAACCTAATGACATATTTAATTTGTGGGATGGAATTAGGTAAGAATAAAATTACAATTCTTAAGGATTGGATAAACAAATAATGGCTATTACCTTTTTCAATTACACTTCTATAGTATATTAGTAATTGTTATTTTTAAATCTTCGCTAGTAGTGTCTTTAGGTGAGCCTAGATGTAAAGTGGGCAAATAAGCCTATGATTTACCTAGATGAACCCGCATAAAGAATAGACAACTAAATGAGTGCCAAAGATTACTATGGTGTAACCACCATTTTGATGCCTAAGTCTATTCATATAAGGAATTAAAAAAAGAGGAGGTAAACTTCACTTTTATATACTTTTGTTTATCTCTATTTATCAAGTTTCAATTAGCCCATGATAATTAATTTAAAAAATGTGGGAAAAATATAAAAAGTTGAAAACAAAGAAAAACGATGTGTTCTTTTTTCCTGCTTTTATGCATCCTAATTCTTATTTCCTTTGGCTTTGTCATTTTCCATTGTGATAAAGCAATACGCATTTTGCTCGCACGTGGTCCCACTCCCAGTGCTTTGTTCATGTTCAAGAAATGTTTTACCCACTTTTTCTTCGATTTTCGTACAATATTACTAACATGATGTATTTGAATTTGATTCGAGAGAGTACGAGCTACGTAGAAGAGAGATAGAAAAAGTGCACGTCGAATTTAATTCTGAAGGTTTCCCCGAATTCTTCGTCCCATCATTACACGCTTTGTTGACTGACTTTATCACCATATTCACCACAACTTTTCTGAGTTGCCAACACGGCGAAGAGAATTTTTAATTTTTATTTCCCCATACTTCCTTTCCCGTTTTCCATCATCACATATCAATACGTGTTCTTCTCTGGAATAGTGGTCCTTTCGTTGTTCCTAGTGGTTTATTATCATGTCCATAACCATGTTTTACCGATACTTGTGGTTCGATATTCGGATAAATACATGATTTGTTCAAGAAATATTCATGTTTATATGTAAATAATCCTAAAGATCATTCCAAATAAATAAAATCATTGTTATTTAACCTCATTTTATGATATTGTTATGATTTAGCACTAACGCAACCAACCAACCGAGAATCTTCCGTTGTTATATGTTTGTACCTTTTGATTTTGTAATTTTCATTCTAGTTGTGGTCATCTTTATGCTAAGATAATAACTCAAAATTTGACAACTACACTTTTACAGTTAAGTTACAAAAGAAATTCTATCCATATATCAAATGGAATCATGAAAAAATCATAGAAAGAAATAGGAAGGGAAATGCAAGATGCATGTATAAGAAATCTCAATCGTAGACACACATTATTATCAGTTTTACGCTATGTTTGGATTGTGGAAAAGGATGGGAAGGGGATGGGCATTTGACTATCAGTGATCGATTTTATAGTTAAGGATTTTTTTTTTTTTCTTTATTTGAGAAAGGATGGAAAGAGAAAGGAATGGATTTAGAAAAAAAAATTTGTTTTGGGTCATAAAAAATATTCTTTTTAAATATTGAGAGAATTAAAAGGAGTTGGTTCAAATATATAATCTTACCTTTAATATATAAGTATATTTTAACGGCTCTTGTGATATTTTGATAAAAAAAAAAAATTAATTATTAATTTTTATTCTACTTTTCTTACGCAAATAAGTGAACATATAAATTTTTTCTTCTTTCTTTCTTTTCTTCTAAATTCATAACTTATTTTTCTCCTAATTCCTTCCCTATTGTCATCTCATGGTATTAAGGGCGGATGAGGCACTTTAATAGAGAGAAAAACATAAAGAAAAATGTACATGGATATCTGAAATGTTTTACTAAATTTTAAGAAATATTCCTTTTTAATTCAAAAAGCTTCAAAGAAATATATATTCCCATTTGGCTTGCCCCTAATTCAGCACAGAATTTACGGGGTTGTCTAAAGTGTTGACATGTGTGTGATTATTAATTTATATATCCATTAATTTAATCAGCTCTATCTTCGCATACTTTTTTACTAACATGATCAATAATCACCACAACTTTGAAAGATTGGTTCTCGACATTAATATAGCCGAGGATAATTGTATTCCACAAAGCTTAGAGAGAGAGAGAGAGAGAGAGAGAGAGAATAATATAATAAAATAGAAAGTCATAATAATTGTATTCAACCTACTGCCCCACAGCCAGTCCATATTCACTCCTTTTAACAGTAAGAGGTGAGAACACTAAATTAATTCTCTGCCGTTCACGCCACTTGTGATACTGGTACACTACCATTTCTTCTTCTATATCCTTGACTGATGTTTGGATCTCCAACATTGTTTTGAGTTTTGCTAAGGTGCGAGCAACATCTAGATCCTAAAGGTTTGAGCAATTTCGTGGCAAATCAGGTATACGTCCAACTTCTCTGTTCTACTTTTGTAGATCGAAATGTCTCGGTACGTAGAAATGAAGAAATGACACTTGTAGCGGTGACTTTGGATTGGAACTCCGTAGATTTATAATTTAGGCTGACATAGTGAAATTTAAACCAAATTTCAAGTATAGAACCTGATCCGTTTATTTCTAGTTTTTTTTTTTTTTTTTTTTTCTTACAACTTAAAAAGGGGATTTGAACCTGATTGATTCGTTAAAATATCTAAATTACAAATCTTTTCTTGGGGATTTTTATATGTGTATTGATTTTCTTACCAAGTTTGTCCCTAATCATGTGTTATCATATTGAAGTTGTTATAGATCAACCTATTCTTATAAAAACGTTTTGAGAAAGTTAGGTTTAACGAGTACTAACCCAGCTTAGGGCGTAGGTCTCAAAGATGTCTCTCAACTCCTTTTCGTAATAAGTGATTTCTTGATAAACTAACTTGAGTGAGAGAGAGAGAGAGAGAGAATTTACATGCATTATTGCAACTCTAAGTATATCATGATTATCTTTGAGTTCGATTAATTAGATGGATATTTGTTTGACTTAAAAGAATAAAACAAATATTTCTAATGTTTTTGTGCAGGAATTCTATTAAGGTTTGAGGTTCTTCGTGTAATTATTTTATTACAAAGATGCTTTTTTGTATATTTCTAAAGTTTTTGCGCAGGAATTCTTTTATATTCGAAACATTATTAAAAGTGTTTTTCTTTTTTTCTTTTTTTCATTTGTCAATCAAAGAAGTAATCCAATTAAGGGTATAAACGTGCCGTTCAAAATGCAGAGGGAAGGCTTTGGTTTTTCCAACGTTATCTTGTCCCCTTTTTGCTTATGCAACTAAAACATTGTACTACATGGAACATGATCCCTTTTCATCTTCATGTACAGTGTAAAAAGATTGAGTCAAGATGATACAATATAATACAAGAGCAAGAATTAAAACTTGAAGGGTCAAAAGCTTGGATTTAACTTGATTAAGCTTGTTTAGCCTCATATTATTTTGAAAGATATTTTTCTTCTAACTAAAACAATATTGATGTTTGAATTCAATTGTATCTTGCAATATAATAAACTTAAGTTGTTCTTGATTGTACTTTCTTGCTTATCGGGTCATATTTATCATGAAGTTTACATTACATTGCATAAACTATTCCACTAGGTTGAACTTGAATTAAACTCAATATTAGTTGAATCGAACTTAGTTAACTTATGAATACATTTGATTCATTGACATTTCTACCTTTATGATTCTATTTATTTGAATAATTAAATGTAGTTGATGCTATAATTAAGTCCATTATCCTAAAATATTTCTTTTTATTGAGAAGAGAGAATTATAATTAGTTGTGAGATTTGAAAGAAGCTTCCATGAGTAATTACTCACCATCATGAGATGTAACATCATATACATGTATGCGTATATATATATGAACACTTGATCTTGATTGGATTTGCTTTATCTTAAGATGCTTTTTTCTATTAATAATATTGATGGTTGAGTTCAACTTTCATATAAGCTCGAGTTGAGTTGAAATGGGCGCTGACCTTAATGGAGCATGTACCATGAAAGTTGAGATCAATTCGATTAATTACTTGTATAGCTAGAGGTCAAGCTTGACTCAAATATATTAGGATCCAATTCATGCAAGTGTAAAGCAAGACTCAAGTAGGTGATAGATAGGTTAAATGCTAAATCCGCTAATGCATCATTGCATTTTATGGTGGATAAAATAAACCTCTACTGCTTCTTCTATCAAATAAGGTTATCTTCTACAAAATCAAACAAAATAGTCTAATACGAAACCGCATAGATATCGTTTAATTCAACCTTGGTCATCTTTTGTTGCATAATTGAGTCCTTTCTTTAGGCATTACAATCGTTTCTTGCTACATGTACAAAATAAACTAGAACAGGAGTTTTTATAATAATTTATGCCTGAAAGAAACAAAGAAAACCTTATAATAAATGGGAGTATTCGTTAAAATCTGTAAGAAAATATTGCATTAATGATGCTTAAGAGAATAAGACCACTAGAGTCGTTTATTAAGAACAATCTCTTCTAAATAGCTTTTGTTTATTTTCATAGGTGTAAACTCTTAAAAATGAAGCAAAAGAGAAGCTCGGAGGAAGCATCAACTAGCAATTACGTGGCAACATCTCATAAATACGGTGTTTTTTTAAGTTTTAGAGGAGCGGATACACGAAATAAATTCACATCACATCTGTATGAACGCTTGACATGTGTCGGTATTAGTGTTTTTAAAGACGATGTTGAAATGGTTAAGGGAGAGAGAATTAATGAAGCACTTAAGACGGCCATCAGTGAGTCGACAATTTGCATACCCATCTTTTCCAAAAACTACGCTACCAGTAAGGCATGTCTTCAAGAACTTTGTCATATGGTGCTGGAGGGTAAGAGCATCCTTCCCATATTCTACGATGTTGGAGCTGACGATGTCAAACTTAAAACGGACTTGTATAAGAAAGCTCTTGAGGATCATGAACGAGAAGGCAGAGTTGGAAAAGAAGAAATCGAGACATGGGAGAAGGCACTTTTAGAGGTGGGAAAGATATTGGGATACAGCATCGTCAACAAAAAGTAAGCTCATCCATTTAACACATTACTATTTTTTATATTCGTTAAACAAACCTTAGAGTTACATGTCAAGAGCCAAATATGTCCCATGGCTTTCACTTGGATAGTTTTCCAATTCTATTATTTACTAAACATGCAATCACATAAGCTGTTCTGTTAATTTTGGTTAATCAATTTTCTTTTTTAAATATTTCTCATGATAGCCAAACGAGGATACTAAAATGAAGTTTTTCAAAAGAAAAAAAAAAGGGAGTATGGACTCCTTGGATTTTTTGTAACTTCTAGGAAAGACAAATTATAATTTTCGAAATAAGACATAAATTTGTCTATATATATATATATATATTATTATTAAGACGATTGTCTTTGTAACGATCTTGAACTTATATTTCCTAAATCACTTGAGACGAATCCTTAGTGGAAAGTCTTAATATTGTGATAAGCCTACTGAAGCCTAACGTAAATCCCGCATTTTGTTGAAAGGGTTGCATAAAGGTCATAAATTGGAAATCATAATATTAAATTAAATTTAGTTTCGTGATCTAGATTTATAAGATTAAGAAAAATTAGTTTTATTTGAAAATATGAATTTACTTAGAAAATCTGTCCTCTTCTAGCTTAGCTCCCACAAAGCAATCCAAAGAATCTATGTTGAATAATAAAGATGAGATACATATAAAAAATTTTGATAAAGCAATTAATGAATGGAAAATACCAAAAACATCATACGATCAAATATATCAAATTGGTAAATGGAAAATTTTTAGGAAAAATGATTATGTGATAGCTACAAAAGAAAAGGATATTCCTGTTTCTGATGGTTTAACAACAATCAGACTTTTAAATCAAGAATCAATAAAAAGATATACAAAGATTGGAATTATATGCATTTAGGCTTAGTTCAAGTAGGAGCAAAACATCTTACTAAATTAGGCTTAGATACATCAATTTTCATGATTCTTAGAGATGCTAGAGAACTAATATATGAAAGATCAATCCATGCCACTATTGAAACCAGTCTTAGTAATGGTCCAATCCAATTTAAGTGTCATCCAAACATTACCCTTGCTCTTAGGGATAAAACAATCATGAGTTTTTTAATTCTTCAAATCAAAACACATAATTATAAAATAGTAGAAGGATCAATACCAATGGTTGTAATATACAGAATATATTTCAAATTAATAAAAACAGCTTTTGGTTCTAAGGCTTATAAAATGAATAAGAGAGGCTAGACTCTACTTATTCAAATAGATTTAACCAAAGCTAATGTATCAGTCCCAAAAATGATCCAATGGTTACAAGTCAATTTACCAGAACATTGGGAAGTAGAAAATCCACTTCCTGCTTCCTAAGAAACCAATATACAATACTGAACCATCAAATGTGGTTCAACATCCTGATGGTAAAGTTACCATTCAATTCAATAGAAAATCATTTAATCAGCCAAGAAGACTACTAGAAATAAGATCTATGACATCTTCTTCTAAAAGATTAGTAGATCTTCCAAATCCTCCTCCAATAATTTACACTCCATATCATAATCAGTCAAACAATCAACAAGAGAATCCATCCCTTTCAGGAATTGTTTATAATAGGTCAGGTATAACCCAACCTGTTTATCAATCAAATGAACCAGATCAGGGAGAACCTTCATTTTCAGAAGTAGGTGATCCAGAATTAAATGTCATAGAAGAATCATTTGTACCAAATAAGTCACTTTCAAATAAAGAATTCAATTCTCAAAAGAATGAAAAAAATCAAAAAATGGTATTTTGAAACATTTGGTCATATAAAAATGGAAATAAAATATGAATATTATAATTTCATGGAAGAAATTGGTGCTCAGATATATTTCTTTGAATGATTCGAGAATTATTATCTGAAATCCAAAGAAATCAATGTAATCAACAATTGTTTTAAATGGAAACTTAGTGATGGACAAATCATAGAATCAAATCACCCACCATTAAATAATATAAAAATGATTCATAAAAATACAGAAATCAGTCTTACCCTATTTAAAAATGCTACAGAAGATGAAAGATCAGGAATTAAGAAAATAATAAATCAAAATAATTACACTAATCAACATTTACATACTATAGGAGAACAATTAAATAGAATGGAAGATACAATTAATATTGAAATTAATAAAACAAGTGAAAAACCCTTAATCAATAAAAATACTCCTTTATTTAAGCCATTTGAAATGCCTAAGAATCCCAGTCATGAATTTTTAAAAGCTTCAGAAGATAGGAAAGGAATATTAAAAAACAAATCAATAAAAGAAGAGCCTTCATCAACAAAACCAATAAATTTTTTACAAATAGATACCCCAACTTTAATTAGAAAAGAAATAGTCATAGAAGATACACCCTTAGAAAAAATTCATGTTTTAGATAAATCAGTAGAAAAATCAGATTATGAAAAATCAGACAACGAATCAATGTCCAATATTTCTTTGAATAATAATGAAATTAATAAAATAAATTGGAAAGAACCTCAAAAATTATATTATCAGAGAGCAACGCCTCTTGATATATTAATTGAAGAAAAGAATGATAATTATTAGAATAAATATTCTATAGGATCCACCTATGAATGGAATATAGATGGATACTCAGAACAAAGAATCCTCAATGTTCTTAATCAAATGATCATGTTCTCAAATACTAATAAAATTGTTCCAAATGTTACTGATTATCAAGTAGCACTCCTTTTAATTTCTGGCTGTACCGGACAATTAAAAGGTTGGTGGGATAATTATCTCACTAAAGAACAAAGAATCAACATTCTTACATCATGTAAAATAAATGAAAATAATAGAAGAATTCTAGATGATAATAATGAACCAATTCAAGATATGGTTAATACTTTAATATTTTCAATCAGTCAACATTTCATAGGAGACCCTTCTCACATTAGGGACAAAACCTTAGATTTATTATCAAATATGAAATGTAAATCATTAGGAGAATTCAGACAGTACAAGGATATATTCTTTCAAAGAATATTTCTTAGAAATGATTGTAATCAACCCTTCTAGAAAGAAAAATTCCTAGTTGGTTTACCAAACTTATAGGTGACCAAGTTAGAAAATTACTCAGAGAAGAAAACAATGATGAAATTCCTTATAATAATTTATCATATGAAGAATTAGCATCATATGTTAATAAAATTGGAACCAATTTGTGTAACACAATCAAGTAACAAAAACAATTGAAAAATAAACAGCGTTTAAAACACCAAAGTCTTGGTGATTTTTATGCCCAATATGATTCCTCTTTTATCAATAAAAAATCATCTCATAAATCACAAAATTGTCCTGAATGTATAAATAAAAAACCTCGAAGAAATTTTAAGAAAAACTCATTTAAAAAATTTCAAAATAAACAAAATCAAGAAAAATCTGAAGATAAAAAATATAAAAGGAAATCATATAAACAATTAAGATGTTATAAATGTAAAAAAATTGGTCATACAGCAAATTTTTGTAAAATAAACAATAAACTTAATAAATTAGACTTAGATGAAAAAACAATGGAAAATATATTACAATTTTTTTGTGAAAATGAATCATCATCAGAAAGTGATAGTAATGATAGAATCCAAGTCAATGATATGAACTCTACATCATCAGAATCAGAAAGAAAAGAAATCAATATATTAACTGATAATGAGGAAGCAATTCTTAAAAAAATTGATCAGATGACAAATAATGATGAAAAATTTGAATATATTAATAACTTCAAAATCAACACAAATCCCACTCCAAAATTACCATACAATCTTAATGAGATCCTTGAAAGAGGAAAAAGAAAAAATAAAGAAATAATAACAATCAGTGATTTACAAAAAGAAATCAACATTCAAAAACAAGAAATCAAGGAATTAAAATTAATGCAATGAAAATTCCGACAAGAATGACTTGAATTAAATCAAAAATTAATCCAAGAAAATGAATCAGATACTTTGGATGAAGTAAAAGAAACCTCATCAAGTGGAATTAATGATTATTTAATGCATCACATCAAGAAAATGGATAATCAATATTTCAATCAGAATTGATAATGAATTTGTTTTACAAACACTTGCTTTATTTGATACTGGTGCTAATTTGAATTGTATTAGAGAAGGCTTAATTCCAACAAAATATTTTGAAAAAACCAACCAATCTTTAAGTTTTGCATCAGGTAACAAATTAAGCATCAAATATAAATTATCAAATGTTAAAATATTAAAAGATCATGCTTCTTATAAAACCTCATTTATATTAGTAAAAAATTTGAATAAAAATTTCATTTTAGGAACACCATTTATAAATCAAATTCAACCATTTGTGGTAGATAAAGATGGAATTAAAACACAGTATTTGAAAAAAGAAATTGTGTTTAATTTTATGACAAAACCACAAACCAAATATATAAATCAGTTGGAAAATGATGAATTAAATTGTCTAATACAATATAAAGAAAATCATTTAATATACTTAAAAAATGATCTTGAATTCAAAAGAATTGAAGATCAACTCAACAATAAAAATTTGAAGTTAAGAATTTCTCAATTAGAATCAGAAATAAAAAATTCAATCTATTCTACACTCCCAAATGCATATTGGGATAGGAAATCACATATTGTGAATCTCCCATATGAAAATGATTTTAATGAGAAAAATATTCCAACGAAAGCTAGACCTTCACAAATGAATCAAGAAGTCCTTAATCATTGTAAAAATGAAATAAATGATTTACTCAATAAAAAATTAATCAGAAAAAGTAAATCACCTTGAAGTTGTTCTGCTTTTTATGTCAATAAGAATGCTGAAATTGAAAGAGGAGTACCAAGATTGGTAATCAATTATAAACCTCTTAACTCTACTCTCAAATGGATAAGATATCCAATTCCCAATAAAAAAGATTTGCTTAATAGATTAAATCAAGCTAAAATATTCTCAAAATTCGATATGAAATCTGGATTTTGGCAAGTTCAGATTAGGGAAAGTGATAGGTACAAGACTACCTTCATAGTTCCTTTTGGTCAATTCGAATAGAATGTAATGCCATTTGGATTGAAAAATGCTCCTTCAGAATTTTAAAATATCATGAATGAAATCTTTAATGATTATATCAGTTTTATAATTACATACATAGATGATGTTTTAATATATTCATCTAATATTGATCAACATTTTAAACATATAAGAATTTTCATAAATATAATCAAAAGGAATGGTTTAGTAGTTTCACCTACTAAAATCAATCTTTTTCAAACTAGAATCAGATTCTTAGGATTTAATATTTACAATGGGACAATAATTCCCATACAAAGATCAATAGAATTTACTGAAAAATTTCCTAATGAAATCAGAGATAAAAATCAACTTCAAAGATTTTTAGGAAGTTTGAATTATGTTGCAGATTTTTTCCTAAATCTCAACATAATTTGCAAACCTTTATATCAGAGATTAAAAAAGAATCCATCACCGTGGACAAATGAACACACGGAAATAATAAAATCAATTAAATAAAGAATTAAAGAAATTCCTTGTCTACATATTGCAGATCCCTCATTACCAAAAATTGTGGAAACTGATGCTTCTGACTTAGGATTCGGAGGAATTCTAAAACAGAAACAAAATAATCAAGAATATGTTGTTCAATTTGTATCAAAAAATTGGAATAATTGCCAATCAAATTATTCTACAATCAAAAAAGAAATCTTAGCCATTGTCTTAACAATTTCAAAATTCCAAGGAGATTTATTAAATCAAAAATTTCTTTTGCGAATTGATTGTAAAGCAGCTAAAAATGTTTTATTAAAAGATATTCAAAATATTGCATCAAAACAGATTTTTGCTAGTTGGCAATCCATTCTTTCTATATTTGATTTCGAAATTGAGCATATAAATGGATCTTCTAATTCCCTTCCTGGCTTCCTTACTCGTGAATTCTTACAGGGAGATGCCTCCCAAAAAAGACAAGGATAAAGGTAAGGAAAAAATTTCCTCATCATCAGGAAAAGGATTAACTAATATCAAAACATGGTTGGACGTTTATAAATCATCCAACACTCCATTAACAATCAAAGAAGAATCTTCATCAAAGTCATCAAAACCAATGTCCTCAAATAGCCAATCAATTTCTGAAAATCAAACCAAAGAAGCCCTTGCAAAACTAATAGATATGGATCCGGCCCCTGGATTGCTTAATGCAATTTCAATGGTCTTGCAATCACAACCAGAACATAAAATCCCAGCATTACCAGAAATTCCTCAATCAGTCTCTCAGTCAAAAGACACCCAAAGAAGAAATCAGAATTTTCAAATCACAGAAATATTATCACCAACACCAGTTGGAACAATCCCTTTTAATCAGAGATCAAAATTTTTTATAAAACCTGTTTCTAGATATGTTTTCTCAGTTAAGGAAAGCCTATCAGAAAAAGATCCTTTTGATTTTGCAAATAAAATATTTACAAAAGATTTTTATTATGTACCATATGATCAATACAAAACAATCCAATTTTATGAAAAAATTTTGAATGAAACTGGATCAATCAGATTCAAACATTTTGAAAAAGAAGGAATGATCAGTTATTCTACAGCTAGAACACTAAAAGTAATCAGCTTGAAAGAATGGCGAGTTCATCCAATCACTGCAACAAAACTCAATATAGAACCATTTTCTGCACAACCAAGTCATCGAGCTACTTATAATTATTTTGATTATAAGCAAGCCTGGTGGAATGTGTTTTATCAAATGAATCCAAAAAGAACAAATACTTGGTTAATATTTTTTGATAATTGTTCTTCTTTCAATCTTCCTACTTGGTTTAATCACTAGTGGGAACAATTTGGTGCTACGTCAGAAATCATTCATCAAAATGCTAGGGAAGGATTTGATACTTTCCTAAATCATTATAATCCTACACCTCGTGAAAAGAGTTTTCCAAAAGAGATGCTGTATTTTATACATCTCGGAGTATCATGGGTCATGGCTTAGTGGTTTGAATACAAGCTAGATCGAGCATCAAACACAATCAATTTGGTCAGAATGTACAAAATCAAATGATGGGACAGCTTCAAAATGTGGAATAAGTATGAGAAAAATTCAATTTTGAATTAGATCAAAACTAATTCTACAAAGACACCACCACCATCATCATCAACTAGGCAATATCACAACAGAGGATTTTTAATATCATCTCTTGCAAGTGCAAACTCTCCAGACCAATTGAAGCAAATTCTGGAAAGAGCACTAGAACATATCAAAGAATCAAAATCAGCACAAGAATCAAGTTCAGAATCGGATTTAACATCTCACCACAGCGGGAATACTAATGAAGATGACTGCTATGGAATAGATTTAGGGGATCGGTAAAAATTGTACTATTTCAATCATTCTGTATCATTTTGCACTATAAAAGTAGAAATACGGTATTTTACACATGTACTACTGTGCACAATACAATCAATCAATCAATGTCATGACAGCCACAAATCATCAGTACCCTGTCTGCCACAAGCATCAATCAATCAATCAATTTACTGTGTCAATAGTACCCTATCGGCCACAATACTACTGTTTTAAACAGTATCCTGTCGACCCATTTCCACTATAAATATACCCCCTCATTTAGACATCAGACATCCGAAAATTAGAGACCTTTCCTCTCTTAGCTCTCTTCTCCTCTAATCCTCTCAAAACCTCTCCATCTTCTTGCACCTTCTTCCATCTCCTTTCTGTCCTTTCCATCTCACTCACTTCTATCTCTCCTTTACCAATAATCAACAATCATCCAAACAACTTTCGAAGCATAACTGTTTTCTTCTCTCTCAATCAATCAGATCATTTTCTTGAAGCATAATTGTTTGCTTCTTTTTATCAGAGGTAGGACGATCATCCTCCTGATCATACCTCTCAACATTTTCTTATATCATCCATTTATGCTCTTATATTTCTATGTTTTGTAAAAACCAATTTTAATCAATAAAATCAGTTTAATTCTCTTTTACATTATATCTCGTGAGGAGAATCTCCAATTAAATTGAGTATAATTCCACGAGATTATATTTGTCTATTTTCTCTTATCTATTATTTTATCTTTTCATAAACCCCATAATCGACTGGTATTACCGCCTTTGGAGGTTTCATTTATCTCATATTTGCATTTCATATTCTACATAAAAGCCCCACTAGCCTTGGCATTGTCGCGTGTGGTGGTTTTAAATCATATTTTGTGTTCATATTTATGTCTCCATTAATTGATGATTTTCATTTTTATTTAGATAATACAATAGAATTTCTTGAATGGTATTATAATGAAGTAATTTATCAAGATTGGTATTATACTGATGATGAATAATGTCAATTATTTTTGTTTAGTTCTGTAAATGTCCAAACAATATAATCCAAAAAATTGGGAAGAAGAAGCTAAAGTTTTACAATATTTGTTTAATGTTATAGTTTGGCTAGAGCACTTTCATAAAAATTACCTTTGGCTTGCTTTTTCTGTAATCAATATTCTAGATCACTAATCAAGTGTAATTATTGTCCTCTATCATTAATAAAATCAAGTTTTATTCTATTCTATTTTATCTTTTATGTTTGTAAATACAAAAGACAATAACGAAAAAGATTTAACTGAATATAATCAATATTTAGAAGACGCAGTAGAATTTTTGTTCTACATAATTTGGGCCTACTCTCTGCTTGGAGATAGGTTTTATTTAGCTAACATATACTTTACTCATTAAAATAAAATCATCAACTAAGAATCTACTTTGATAATTCAAAGTTTAAATCTCTTTTTATTCAAAAATTAATCCCTGGGCTAGCGATTTGGGTATCAGAGCCAAGGAAGGAGTATATAGGTAATTTTTGAATAAAAAGAGATTTAGACTTTGAATTATCAAAGTGGATTCTTAGTCGATGATTTTATTTTAATGATTAAAGTATATGTCAGCTAAATAAAACCTATCTCTAAGCAGAGAGTAAGCCCAAATTATGTAGAACAAAAATTCTACTGCGTCTTTTAAATATTGATTATATTCAATTAAATCTTCTCCGTTATTGTTTTTTGTATTTACAGACATAAAAGAGAAAATAGAATAGAATAAAAGTTGATTTTATTAATGATAGAGGACAATGATTACACTTGATCAGTGATCTAAAATATTGATTATAGAAAAAGCAAGCCAAAGGTAATTTTTATGAAAGTGCTCTAGCCAAACTATAGCACTAAACAAATATTGTAAAACTTCAGCTTTTTCTTCCCAATTTTCTGGATTATATTGTTTAGACATTTACAGAACCAAACAAAAATGATTGAAATTATTCATCATCAGTATAATACCAATCTTAATAAATTACTTCATTATAATACCATTCAAAAAATTCTATTGCATTGTCTAAATAAAAATGAAAATCATTAATTAATAGAGACATAAATATGAACACAAAATATGATTTAAAACCACCACAGGCAGCAGTGCTAAGGCTAGTGGGGCTTTTATACAGAATATGAAATGCAAATATGAGATAAATGAAACCTCCAAAGGTAGTAATACCAACCGATTATGGGGTTTATGAAAAGATAAAATGATAGATAAGAGAAAATAGACAAATATAATCTCGTGGAATTACACCCAATTTAATTGGAGATTCCCCTCACGAGATATAATGTAAAAGAAAATTAAATTGATTTTATTGATTAAAATTGGTTTTTACAAAACATAGAAATACAAGAGCATAAATGGATGATATAAGAAAATGTTGGGAAGTATGATCAGGAGGTCGTCCTACCTCTAATAAAAAGAAGCAAACAATTATGCTTCAAGAAAATGATCTAATTGATTGAGAGAGAAGCAAACAGTTATGCTTCGGAAGGTGTTTGGATGATTGTTGATTGTTGGTGAAGGAGAGATAGAAGTGAGTGAGATGGAAGAAGGTGCAAGAGGATGGAGAGGTTTTGAGAAGATTAGAGGAGAAGAGAGCTAGGAGAGAAAAGGTCTCTGATTTTTGGATGTCTGATGTCTGAATGAAGGGATATATTTATAGTGGAAATGGGCCGACAGGATACTGTTTAGAACAGTAGTATTGTGGCCAACAGGGTACTGTTGACACAGTAAATTGATTGATTGATTGATGCTTGTGGCAGACAGGATACTGATTATTTGTGACTGTCATGACACTGATTGATTGATTGTATTGTGCACTGTGGTACATGTGTAAAATACCGTATTTCTACTTTTACAGTGCAAAATGATACAGAATGATTGAAATGGTACAATTTTTACCGATCCCCTAAATCTATTCCATAGCAGTCATCTTCATTGGTATTCCCGCTGTGGTGAGATGTTAAATCCGATTCTGAACTTGATTCTTGTGCTGATTCTGATTCTTTGATATGTTCTAATGCTCTTTCCAGAATTTGCTTCAATTGGTCTGGAGAGTTTGCATTTGCAAGAGATGATATTAAAAATCCTCTGTTATGATATTGCCCAGTTGATGATGATGATGGTGGTGTCTTTGTAGAATTAGTTTTGATCCAATTCAAAATTGAATTTTTCTCACACTTATTCCACATATTCTGACCAAATTGATTGTGTTTGATGCTCGATCTAGCTTATATTCAAACCACCAAGCCATGACCCATGATACTCCGAGATATATAAAATACAGCATCTCTTTTGGAAAATTCTTTTCATGAGATGTAGGATTATAATGATTTAGGAAAGTATCAAATCCTTCCCTGGCATTTTGATGAATGATTTCTGACGTAGCACCAAATTGTTCCCACCAGTGATTAAACCAAGTAAGAAGATTGAAAGAAGAACAATTATCAAAAAATATTAACCAAGTATCTGTTCTTTTTGGATTCATTTGATAAAACACATTTCACCAAGCTTGCTTATAATCAAAATAATTATAAGTAGCTCGATGACTTGGTTGTGCAGAAAATGATTCTATATTGAGTTTTGTTGCAATGATTGGATGAACTCGCCATTCTTTCAAGCTAATTACTTTTAATATTCTAACTGATCATTCCTTCTTTTTCAAAATGTTTGAATCTGATTGATCCAGTTTCATTCAAAATTTTTTCATAAAACTGGATTGTTTTGTATTGATCATATGGTACATAATAAAAATCTTTTGTAAATATTTTATTTGCAAAATCAAAAGGATCTTTTTCTGATAGGCTTTCCTCAACTGAGAAAATATATCTAGAAACAGGTTTTATAAAAAATTTTGATCTCTGATTAAAATGGATTGTTCCAACTGGTGTTGGTGATGATATTTCTGTGATCTGGAAATTCTGATTTCTTCTTTGGGTTTCTTTTAACTGAGAGACTGATTGAGGAATTTCTGGTAATGTTGGGATTTTATGTTCTGGTTGTGATTGCAAGACCATTGAAATTGCATTAAGCAATCCAGGGGCCGAATCCATATCTATTAGTTTTGCAAGGGCTTCTTTGGTTTGATTTTTAGAAATTGATTGGCTATTTGAGGACATTGGTTTTGATGACTTTGATGAGGATTCTTCTTTGATTGTTAATGGAGTATTGGATGATTTATAAACATCCAACCATGTTTTGATATTAGTTAATCATTTTCCTGATGATGAGGAAATTTTTTCCTTACCTTTATCCTTGTCTTTTTTGGGAGGTATCTTACTACAAGAATTCACAAGTAAGGAAATTAAGAAGGGAATTAAAAGATCTAGTTATATGTTCAATTTCGAAATCAAATACAAAAAGAATGGATTGCCATCTGGCAAAAATCTATTTTGATGCAATATTTTGAACATCTTTTAATAAAACATTTTTAGCTGCTTTACAATTAATTCGCAAAAGAAATTTTTTATTTAATAAATCTCCTTAGAATTTTGAAATTGTTAAGACAATGGCTAAGATTTCTTTTTTGATTGTAGAATAATTTGATTGGCAATTATTCCAATTTTTTTATACAAATCGAACAACATATTCTTGATTATTTTGTTTCTGTTTTAGAATTCCTCCGAATCCTAAGTCAGAAGCATCAGTTTCCACAATTTTTGGTAATAAGGGATCTGCAATATACAGACAAGGAATTTTTTTAATTCTTTGTTTAATTGATTTTATTATTTCCGTGTGTTCATTTGTCCACGGTGATGGATTCTTTTTTAATCTTTGATATAAAGGTTTGCAAATTATGTTGAGATTTGGGAAAAAATCTGCAACATAATGCAAACTTCCTAAAAATCTTTGAAGTTGATTTTTATCTTTGATTTCATTAGGAAATTTTTCAATAAATTCTATTGATCTTTGTATGGGAATTATTGTCCCATTGTAAATATTAAATCCTAGGAATTTGATTCTAGTCTAAAAAAGACTGATTTTAGTAAGTGAAACTACTAAACCATTCCTTTTGATTATATTTATGAAAATTCTTATATGTTTAAAATGTTGATCAATATTAGATGAATATATTAAAACATCATCTATGTATGTAATTATAAAACTGATATAATCATTAAAGATTTCATTCATGATTTTTTGAAATTCTGAAGGAGCATTTTTCAATCCAAATGGCATTACATTTCATTCCATTCGAATTGACTAAAAGAAACTGCGAAGGCAGTCTTGTACCTATCACTTTCCCTAATCTGAACTTGCTAAAATCCAGATTTCATATCGAATTTTGAGAACATTTTAGCTTGATTTAATCTATTGAGCAAATCTTTTTTATTGGGAATTGGATATCTTATCCATTTGAGAGCAAAGTTAAGAGGTTTATAATTGATTACCAATCTTGGTACTCCTCTTTCAATTTCAGCATTCTTATTGACATAAAAAGTAGAACAACTCCAAGGTGATCTATTTTTTCTGATTAATTTTTTATTGAGTAAATCATTTACTTCATTTTTACAATGATTAAGGACTTCTTGATTCATTTGTGAAAGTCTAGCCTTCGTTGGAATATTTTTCTTATTAAAATCATTTTCATATGAGAGATCCACAATATGTGATTTCCTATCCCAAAATGCATTTGGGAATGTAGAACATATTGAATTTTTTATTTTTGATTCTAATTGAGAAATTCTTAACTTCAAATTTTTATTGTTGAGTTGATTTTCAATTCTTTTGAATTCAAAATCATTTTTTAAGTACATTAAATGATTTTCTTTATATTGTATTAGACAATTTAATTCATCATTTTCCAATTGATTTATATATTTGGTTTGTGGTTTTGTCATAAAATTAAACACAATTTCTTTTTTCAGATACTGTGTTTTAATTCCATTTTTATCTACCACAAATGGTTGAATTTGATTTATAAATGTTGTTCCTAAAATGACATTTTTATTCAAATTTTTTACTAATATAAATGAGGTTTTATAAGAAGCTTGATCTTTTAATATTTCAACATTTGACAATTTATATTTGATGCTTAATTTGTTACCTGATGCAGAATTTAGAGATTGGCTGGTTTTTTCAAAATATTTTGTTGGAATTAAGCCTTCTCTAATACAATTCAAATCAGCACTAGTATTAAATAAAACAAGTGTTTATAAAACAAATTCATTATCAATTCTGATTGAAATATTGATTATCCATTTTCTTGATGTGATGCATTAAATAATCATTAATTCCACTTGATGAGGTTTCTTTTACTTCATCCGAAGTATCTGATTCATTTTCTTGGATTAATTTTTGATTTAATTCAAGTAATTCTTGTCGGAATTTTAACTGCATTAATTTTAATTCCTTGATTTCTTGTTTTTGAATGTTGATTTCTTTTTGTAAATCACTGATTGTTATTATTTCTTTATTTTTTCTTTTTCCTCTTTCAAGGATCTCATTAAGATTGTATGGTAGTTTTAGAATGGGATTTGTGTTGATTTTGAAGTTATTAACATATTCAAATTTTTCATCATCATTTGTCATCTGATCAATTTTTTTAAGAATTGCTTCCTCATTATCAATTAGTACATTTATTTCTTCTCTTTCTAATTCTAATGATATGGAGTTCATATCATTGACTTGGATTCCATCATTACTATCACTTTCTGATGATGATTCATTTTCACAAAAAATTTGTAATATATTTTCCATTGTTTTTTCATCTAAATCTAATTCATTAAGTTTATTGTTTATTCTACAAAAATTTGCTGTATGACCAATTTTTTTACATTTATAACAACTTAATTGTTTATATGATTTCCTTTTATATTTTTTATCTTTAGATTTTTCTTAATTTTGTTTATTTTGAAATTTTTTAAATGATTTTTTCTTAAAATTTCTTCGAGGTTTTTTATTTATATATTCAGGATAATTTTGTGATTTATGAGATGATTTTTTATGATTTTTTGATTTTTTATTGATAAAAGAGGGATCATATTAGGCACAAAAATCACCAAGACTTTGGTGTTTTAAGCGCTGTTCATTTTTCAATTGTTTTTGTAACCTGATTATGTTACACAAATTGGTTCCAATTTTATTAACATATAATGCTAATTCTCCATATGATAAATTATTATAAGGAATTTCATCATTGTTTTCTTCTCTGAGTAATTTTCTAACTTGGTCACCTATAAGTTTTGGTAAACCAGCTAGGAATTTTTCTTTCCAGAAGGGTTGATTACAATCATTTCTAAGGAATACTCTTTGAAAGAATATATCCTTGTACTGTCTGAATTCTCCTAATGATTTACATTTCATATTTGATAATAAATCTAGGATTTTGTCCCTAATGTAAGAAGAGTCTCCTATGAAATGTTGACTGATTGAAAATATTAAAGTATTAACCATATCTTGAATTGATTCATCATTATCATTTAAAATTCTTCTATTATTTTCATCTATTTTACATGATGTAAGAATGTTGATTCTTTGTTCCTTAGTGAAATAATTATCCCACCAACCTTTTAATTGTCCGATAAAACCAGAAATTAAAAGGAGTGCTACTTGATAATCAATAACATTTGGAACAGTTTTATTAGTATTTGAGAACATGATCATCCGATTAAGAACATTGAGGATTCTTTGTTCTAAGTATCCATTTATATTCCATTCATAGGTGGATCCTACAGAATATTTATTCTGATAATTATCATTCTTTCCTTCAATTAATATATCAGGAGGCATTGCTCTCTGATAATATAATTTTTGAGGTTCTTTCCAATTTATTTTATTAATTTCATTATTATTCAAAGAAATATTAGACATTGATTCATTGTTTGATTTTTCATAATCTAATTTTTCTACTGATTCATTATCTAAAACATGAATTTTTTCTGAGGGTATATCTTCTATAACTATTCCTTTTCTGATTAAAGTTGGGGTATCTATTTGTAAAAAATTTATTGGTTTTGTTGATGAAGGCTCTTCTTTTATTGATTTTTTTTTTAATATTCCTTTCCTATCTTCTAAAGCTTTTAAAAATTCATGACTGTGATTCTTAGGCATTTCAAATGGCTTAAATAAAGGAGTATTTTTATTGATTAAGGGTTTTTCACTTGTTTTATCAATTTCAATATTAATTGTATCTTCCATTCTATTTAATTGTTCTCCTATAGTATGTAAATGTTGATTAGTGTAATTATTTTGATTTATTATTTTCTTAATTCCTGATCCTTCATCTTCTGTAGCATTTTTAAATGGGGTAAGACTGATTTCTGTATTTTTATGAATCATTTTTATATTATTTAATGGTGGGTGATTTGATTCTATGATTTGTCCATCACTAAGTTTCCATTTAAAACAATTGTTGATTACATTGATTTCTTTGGATTTCAGATAATAATTCTCGAACCATTCAAAGAAATATATCTGAGCACCAATTTCTTCCATGAAATTATAATATTCATATTTTATTTCCATTTTTATATGACCAAATGTTTCAAAATACCATTTTTTGATTTTTTCATTCTTTTGAGAATTGAATTCTTTATTTAAAAGTGATTTATTTGGTATAAATGATTCTTCTATGACATTTAATTCTGGATCACCTACTTCTGAAAATGAAGGTTCTCCCTGATCTGGTTCGTTTGGTTGTTCATTTGGTTGATAAACAAGTTGGGTTATACCTGATCTATTATGAACAATTCCTGAAAGGGACGGATTCTCTTGTTGATTGTTTAACTGATTATGATATGGAGTGTAAATTATCGGAGGAGGATTTGGAAGATCTACTAATCTCCTAGAAGAAGATGTCATAGATCTTATTTCTAGTGGTCTTCTTGGCTGATCAAATAATTTTCTATTAAATTGGATGGCAACTTTATCATCAGGATGTTGAACCACATTTGATGGTTCAGTATTGTATATTGGTTTCTTAAGAAGTGGATTTTCTACTTCTCAATGTTCTGGTAAATTGACTTGTGACCATTAGATCATTTTTTAGACTGATACATTAGCTTTGGTTAAGTTTGTTTGAATAAGTAGAGTCTGGCCTCTCTTATCCATTTTATAAGCCTTAAAACCAAAAGTTGTTTTCATTAATTTGAAATATATTCTGTATATTACAACCATTGGTATTGATCATTGGTATTGATCCTTCTACCATTCTATAATTATGTGTTTTGATTTGAAGAATTAAAAAACTCATGATTGTTTTATCGCTAAGAGCAAGGGTGATGTTTGGATGAAACTCAAATTGGATTGGACCACTACTAAGACTGATTTCAATATTGGCATGGATTGATCTTTCATACATTAGTTCTCTAGCATCTCTGAGAACCATGAAAATTAATGTATCTAAGCCTAATTTAGTAAGAGATTTTGCTCCTACTTGAACTAAGCCTAAATGCATATAATTCCCAATCTTTTACATATCTTTTAATTGATTCTTGATTTAAAAGTCTGATTGTTGTTAAACCATCAAAAACAGGAATATCCTTTTCTTCTGTGGCTATCACATAATCATTTTTCCCAAAAATTTTCCATTTACCAATTTGATATATTTGATCATATAATGTTTTTTGTATTTTCCATTCATCAATTGCTTTATATATATATATATATATATATATATATATATAGACAAATTTATGTCTTATTTCGGAAATTATAATTTGTATATCTCCGATGTGTCGAATGTTGTAGCACTGAGAAGTATTAAATCACTCACTTAGGAAAAAACAAAAAACCTCAATAATTATTTCTATATAATGAAAATACAAAACCATCACACAACTATTGGTTTTGTTTGCACTGTAAATTTAACTTGGTGATAAATAAGAGACCCTATTATATATTAATGAAAGTTAATGGTATGTTGACCATCATAATAAATAATCATATGACTTAGAATTGTATCTAACCTAATGTGACTTAGGCTAGTCTTTTTAAATGTTATTAATTGAGTGATTGTTACACTAGAAAAGTAAAGGGAATGAAAATTTAATTGATCTAAGCAAATTATTGAAATTTTGTAAATCTAAAGTATGAGAGGTTAAGGAATCATATTGTCCCATTATTCTTTTTTCTATTGTATTTACTACCATGCACATGTAGCTGATGTATGCTTGGGCTTGAACTCAAGTGTAATTTACGTAGTATTAAGAGTTTTAATGAATTGGATATGGTTGAGATAAATAATATTGCGTAACTTTTCAAATATTATGTTATTTATTTACCTGGCAGCGAAGCAAATGAAATTACAGAAATTACTCGAGAAGTTTTTAACCAATTGATGCCTAAGTATCAAAATGTTGCCGACCCTTTTGTTGAAATTGATGATGAAGTGGAATCCGTTGTGAAAATGCTAGACTTAAACTCTGGCGGTTGTGGGATCATTGGACTTTGTGGAATGGGAGGCATTGGTAAGACAACTCTGGCCAAGGTTGTGTTCAACCGTCTCTCTGTCAACTTTCAGAATCACTGCACATTTATTTCAAATGTCCGAGAAAGTGCGGGAAATAATGAGCTTCCGAAGTTGCAACAACAATTGTACAAGGACCTAATAGACCCAAGTTTTGCCAGTTCTATCGACAACATTAATACTGGAATCAACATGATAAAAAAGGGATTGGGGAACAAGAGATTCCTTCTTGTTTTAGATGATATGGATGATGAAAATCTGTTGGCAAACTTTGTGGGTGATCATACACGGCTTGCAAATGGAAGTAGGATTATTATCACTACTAGAGAGAAAAGGGTTTTGGATGCTCTAGAGAAAGATTTTGCACAAAAATCGGATAATGATGGATCTTTTGTAAGGGTTTACCAAGTACAACAATTGGATAATGCCCGAGCTCTTCAGCTTTTTAGCTGCTCCGCTTTCAAACGGGACTCTCCTCCTAGGGAATTCAAGAGCCTTTCAGAGAAGGTTGTCTCCTCCTCAAGCGGTCTTCCACTGGCTCTGAAGGTTATCGGTTCCTTATTGCTTGGTCATAGTAAAGAAGCTTGGGAAGAAGCAATAGAAAAGTTGAAGGAAACCCCTGAAGAGAAGATTCAAAGTACTCTAATGATAAGTTATCATAGACTAAGCGAAGAAGAACAAAAGATCTTTCTGGATATAGCTTGTTATCCCAGCCACTTACCAAAAATACATGCATACTACATGTGGAAAGCTTGTGGATGGCGCCCAAATCTGTCAATAAAGAATCTCATCGATAAATCATTAGTCAAAGTTGAAAAATATCACGATGAAGAATATTTGTCAATGCATGATGTGTTGAAAGATTTCGGAAGCGACATTATTCAAAAGAAGCATAAAAGAAATGGGGGGAAAGTCAAAAGATTCTTGCGGATAACTGATGAAAATTTTGACAAAATACCACATGAGGTAACAGTTGGAGTTTTATGGTATTTTTCTAGATCCTAACATTTAATGCAAAGATAGCTTGTCTTTTCAAAATTAAGTTTAATTATTAGAGCAAATTAAGATTTTCTTTGTAAAGTACGAGTATGTAAATATGATGCAATTATCTCATAAATAATGAATCTAGATCCTAAGGGGTAGTAAGTATTTAATTTAAAGATAGCTTACCTTTTCAAAATTAAGTTTAATTAGTAGATAAAATTCAGATTTTCTATTAAATTATTTTTATTTGTAAAGCGTGAGTATGTAACAATATTGCAATTATCTTGTAAATAATGAATCTAGATGACAATGGTTATATTTTTTATATGGGTCTGAAGAAAGCATGAATTTTGATGTGTAACACAAAGTCCATTTGAACTTTGGAGACTAGGTTGGACTAAGTGTTTAGCTCTCTAATCTTACCATTAAATAAAGAAATTGATTTAGACTTAGAATATAGTGTTAATATTTTTTTTTTTAAATTTAATTGAATAAAATTCTTAATAAATCAACATCATTTTAAAAACTGTGTAGATGATATCATGCTTTCATTGAGTTTATAATGGGATTTTCTTTATGCAGGAAAGAAGATATGTAGAGATGCTTCAGATAGAAGATTGTCATTGGACCATTACACGTAAGGATTTAGCAGGTTTTAAAAATGCGAGGCTTCTACGTTTGGTATCTTGTCAAATCGAGGTAGACTTTGGGGGACTTTTCCCAAACTTAAGATGGATTGAAACTGATGGTGATGAACTCTTCACGGAAACCAATTTTGATCCTCAAAATTTAGTTGTTCTACAGCTTCGCATGGGATACGCCAGAAATATAAATGCATGGTGGAATCAAAGGAAGGTGTGATGTGATGATATAATTTTGTAGAAGCATGCGTATGACTATAAGTGCTTTTGGATCGATAACCATGGCATGATTATTATTCACCCTTGTTCTTTAATATTGTTTTTTCTTGTAGGTACCTCAACTTAAAGTTTTAGAGATCTCCTGTCGTTATTCATTTAAGTGGATAAATTTTAAGGAACTTTTAGGTTTAGAAGTGCTGATTCTGGATGGATATTGCGCCTTTAGATATTGGGACTTTGGATGTTGGGACTTTGAAATGGACAGTTGCATTGGAGACTTGAAAAAATTGAGTCGGCTTATTATTAGAGAATGTAGTTTCCTTGCATGTTTGCCCCAAACCATTGGTAATGCAAGAGCTTTGGAAGAAATTCTCTTTAGAGGAGGGTCATGCTCTAAAAGATTCGAACTGCCGTGCTCAGTTGGTAATCTACAAAATCTATCACGACTTCATCTTACTGACATGAAGATGGAAGTACTTCCAGATTCGATTGGAAACCTATTATCTTTGCGTGAGCTGGATCTATCGGGCACAGACATCAATGTATTACCAGAAGCGGTTGGACAGCTAAAGGAGTTGAGAGTGTTGCGGATAAATGGATGTAAAATTAGAAAGTTCCCTACTACTATTGGGAGGTTGATGAAGCTTGAAGAGTTGGAAGCCAAATATTGTAACGATTTCGAAGGGGATGTATCAAGTGAAATTAGCAAGTTGTCCCGCTTAAGAATCTTGGATTTTAGAGGAACTCCCATATGTATAATACCAAAGCTTCCCACAAGTTTGACACATTTACTTATCAACTCTTTGACAGCAGAGGTTGAAATACGCTCACAAAACCTACATGAGCTAGTCAATATCGTTGAATTAGAATTACGTTGCCAATGTGGTGATAACCCTTTCAACGTTTTCTATGACCAAGTTGAACCCAGACGCCTAGATTTTTCGTGTATTTGGAGGTTATCTATACTTGAGGAATTGCGTCTGTCCATTCCTAATGTCATAATTGAATTGGAGATCGTGAATGGACTTTCTTGGCTAAAGAAGATGGATTTATCCTTTACAGAACTCCGGGATGATCTGCTACTTCTACCGATGCTATCACTTTTGACGTTGAAGCACTGCATGTTTTCACGTGGGATTTTGGATGTTTCACATCTAAAGAAGTTGAAAGAGTTAAATATTTCAAAATGTGACAACTTAGTGAGCATGGTGGGATTAGACGAACTTGGGTCTTTGAAGATATTACACATAAGTGAATTGAGAAGTCTACCCTCGTTAAAATTGTGGAATTGTAAGAATTTGGTGGAGATACGTGGTTTTGATGGATTAGAGTCTTTGACTGATTTATCCATAAAAGGTTGTCCTTGCTTAAACAAAATTCCTACCTTTTCGAACTTGGGAAGGCTATCTTCGTTAGAATTGTGGAATTGTGAGAATATGATCGTGAAATATGACTTTTGTTCCCTAAAGTCTTTGACTAATTTATCCATAAAAAACTTGGGAATAAATTCATTAAACGTGATTGGATGTCGACAACTGGTGGTTGTAGAGGTGCTCGATGGACTAGAGTCTTTGACTAATTTATTGATACGGTGCTGTCCGTCCATAGAAGAATTTCCTTGTTTGTCAAACTTAAGGAATCTATCTTCATTAGATCTATGGGATTGTAAAAATTTGAAGGGAAGACTAAGTTTTGATGGACTAGAGTCTTTGACTCGTTTATGCATAAGAAAATGTCCATCCATATTTGCACTTGAATTGCATGCTTGTGGACTGTTGAAGAGCATAGAGGGGCTTTATGGATTAGAGTCTTTGACTGAATTATACATTTGCAATTGTCCATCCTTAGAAAGTTTGCCTTACCTTCCAAAGTTGTGGAATCTAAAACGCTTGACGCTTAAACAATGCAAAGGCCTCGTACGGATTAAAGGCCTCGCACGGTTGAAGTCCTTGGAGAAAGTCGATATTACACAGTGCAATTCCTTGGAAATAGACGCCAGTGACCTCTCCGAGTCGATGAACAATACAAGGAGAGTGCAGATGGACATACCCACTCTAGGTTAGTAATATAATAATATATTTTCACTTTTTTTACGTCATAACAGCTAATTTACCTCGTACTGGTGATATTTCTTTTTTGGTCTGTCTTTTTTTTTCCCTATACAGAGGAAGAAGATTCTTTTAGCTTCATAATTTTAGTATTTTCATTGTTTCAATTAAGATAAATCTGATCAATTTTTTTATACAACAAGTTAGTTTGAGTTAATTACCGCTTAATTTTTCTTATGCCAATTAAATATTTTGAACACTTTTTTTTTCTTTAATTTAACTAATTATTGATTATTTTGTTTCATATTATGAATCAATTTGGTATAAACAATGGCTTCCATTTTAAATGCACGATCATCATTTTCACGTTTGCATTCCACATGTTTGTTGAAATTCCTCTACGAGAAACCGCATCATCAGGACTTACACAAACTCACACTTTGCTTGCTTTTTGAATAAAAAAATGTGACTCACATGATTTCTTTTACTTAATTTACCAAACATAGAGACATTAGTACTTAACGAGGTGGATATTAATCTCTGCTATGAGGGCTATTAGATATTCATATACTGAATCAACTTCTTGAATACACGTGAGAAGGCCTTACAACAACTTAAATAATGGAAGTGAAGCAGTAGCTGAGGGCACAAGGCCATATCCCGAGGTGGAAACAGATTTTGTAGAAAGCAGAAACTACGGGTGAGTGGAAACTATATCATGCTCCCCTACTATGATCATTCCGTTCTTTCTTGAAATGCCAGTGGTTTAGATAATTGCTATTTGTTATTTGAGTTCTTAACTCGTTTTCTATATATGAATCCTCATCATAATCCCTGTTTTCTAAAAAGATGACTTCTATCAAATCTGTTTTCTAATAGGCCAATGTCTATGGATGAGGCTCTTGATGGGTCATCTTCTGCAGCTATCAAGGTGTTCTCCTACCCTTGGCATTTCCTTGTCCACTTCTTTTTCATCTCCTCTCTATCTCATTGCATTATTTTATTCGAATAGGGTGTTGTACAGACACCACAATTGATCTTTACTGAACCCCGACCTAATCGATTCGTATCACCAACACTTCATGAGAGTGAATCGTTCCCAATTTGCCATGGCTACTAGATACTTCCAGTTTATCTAACTTACAGGTAAGTCATATCATGCTGGCTCAACCAAAAGTAAAAAAAAGGTCAGACAGAGAATAATATGATTGCATTTTAGGTTTAAAAGGTTCGTTTTATTTCAGTGGGACGTTTGATTTGTCTATGGTGTGTAATATTCTTTTTATTTATCCTTTTTTCCGCCTACAAAGAAGATGTTTTATAGCTTCACAAATTTACTCTTTTCTTAAACGACTCTTCCGCAGCTTCTTTGTGTCTAATTACGACTTAATCTTTTTCTTATTCCAATAAAAATATTTCGAACAATTTTTGTTCAACTCTTTATAGACTATATTGTTTCATAGTATAAATCAGATTTGCTAAAACTGTAGTTTCCATTTTGAAATGTATAATCATCATTTTCCCATTTGCATTCTGTATATTTGTTCAAATACCTTTATGACTAACTGCTTAATCAGGTGTTATGTACAATAACAAGGTTTCACTTGCATTTTGAATATAAAACTATCACTCCACGATGATTAATATTATTATTACTATTATTATTTGCTTAGTTCATCACAAAGTTTGAATAGTAGATGTGAGATACTTGGATGCTTGACAATTTATATTGCTCACTGCTATAAGGGCCATTTGATTTTGAATTACTGAATGCACATGTGCTTTTGGTTGAAGAAGTCGCTTTGGCTTAAATGAAGTGAAGCAGTAGCTGAGGAAATATCTTTCCGATTTACAATGCAATATTCTCCACATGCAAGGTTAGAATTTTATCCTGCTTCCTTACTATCACCACTCCATTCTTTCTTAAAATGCCATTGATTTAAATAAATGATGTTTGATATCAAATAAGTTAGTTAATCCTTCGGTTCTCATTACTCACAAGTTAGCTTTCTATTTTTTGTGTGTTAATGTGGTGAACGCATTTTACCGCATGATCAATTGACTTTTGAGTACTATGCGTGTGAACAATGCAAGCAGTTTATGGATTGAGGATAGAGATGAACGACCTTGTATCTAAAAAATGTACCACATCTTCAGATGGTTTACTTCATGCCACAATTTTAGTATTTTATTATATTAATGAGTTGGCCTGTTTTTGGTAATTTTCCTTATAGTGCAAATCCACTTGTTGAATCTGTACATTCTATGACGTAAAATTACCACTTCCATTTGCATTTTACATGCTTATTGAAATGAAATTATCACTCACTTTGATGTGTTGATCTAACAGATATTACCGACTTACATGGTTTTTTTTTTTTTTTTTTTGCCAAAGTAGCTATTATTGAATCTAATTATTTTATAATACACAGGGCAAAGCTACCAGTTGTCTCCACGATAAATCATCTTTCTCGAAGGCAACACTGGTAAAGGAAATATGTTTCTTTGACTTCAAGATTGCAGAGGAGCCATAGCCAATAACCAAGGGAAATTTAACTCTATTTCTCTGATGATCCGATCTTTCTTATGGTGTTATTGGTTTCAATTAAAAACAAAAAATTTAAATTTAAATCTTGAGTGTTGATTCCCCCTTGCTCCTGATCCTTCTACCTTGTGCCTGTACATTTTGCTTTCTCTGTTCTATATCTTGATGCTGCTTCTTTCCTCAATTTTAAAATGTAATTTGTTCACTCTTATCTCATTCCATTGGGAGTACTAATTGTTATCAATTTTCCTAATAATGGAGAATGTTCCAAGGTAATGACTAAACCAAAATTATGCGGATATGATTTCTTATTCTATCGAATTTGGATTAATATGTCAGGAGAGAGAATTTTTCTATGCATTTCAATATTGAATTCAAATATTATATCCATTTGCAATGAGCCATAGTTCATCATAACAATCATATAAAATGTTAAGAGTTTGGTGATGCTGATGCATATTATTTGTTACATTCGCAGTTCTATTAAAATACATTAGATTAATATATATATATATATATGCATTCTGCAATGTCATTCCTTCTTACTTGTTTAGGGTACTTTTCTGTGCATTCCGTGATGTAGACAGCGAGACTGAAACAAGCACACGTCTTTAATTTTGGTACCTTCAACCTAATATAGTCTTCTTACTATGATACATCTTATTTAGCAAAAGCAACAGAAGAAGCGTTCATTTCTAAGATATTCTCTACATATATGGTTTTAGATGCCTTTCTACATGTTCCTACCTGGTACTTAGCTATCTTTCTCTAGTTTGCTGTATAGATCATCCTTAGTAGGTAAATTTTCTGTAAAAGTGAAGCCACCTAGATGTTTAGAAATTAAAAAATTGACGAGATGATTCAAATATATGAATTAGTGTAAAGTCTTAATACTATTATTACAAAGTAACGTATTTTCTTATCGCCGATAATGTTATCTCCTTTTTTTTCTTTTTTTTAATGAGTTGATTACTTATGTTTTTGTATATTTACTTTGATGAAACTTAGATGCTGATGCTTATGCATCACTTAATGTATTAATCTTGTCTAGTTTTTCTGCGTTCTTGTTATTTCCATAACTCTGTTTTTTTTTTTTTTAATGACATTTTTTCAATATAAATATCAAATATTTCACAGTCTCTTTCGTTTAAAAAAAAAAAGAAAGAAAGAAAGAAAGAAAATCCTCCGTTGGGGGAAGTGCAAACAACTGAATCTTCGTGTCTCTTTATCGTAAGAAAGTGTTGTTGATGAAGTTTTACATAGCCTATGTATTAAATGTATTAATAAACCGAATCACCTCTGTTGTAGATGGTGATGCTTATGCATCACTAAATGTATTAATCTTGTCTAGTTTTTCCTCGTCCTTGTTATTTCCACAACTCTTTTTTTTAAGGACATTTTTTTCGATATAATCATCAAATATTTCACACTTTTTCTTTCGTTAAGGAAAAAAAAAAAAAAAAAAAAATCCTCCGCTTAGGAAAAGCAAGTTGTGGAAACAACTGAACCTTCCTTCATTTGTCTCTTTATCGTAAGAAGTGTTGTTGATAAGTTTTACACAGCCTATATATTGCTAAGGCAAAGCTAGTTTCTGTCTGATTTGGAGTATATCAACCATAAATCTTGACATTATTCGGCTTAGTTTTTGCTACAGTGAATAAATTTAGACTTAGGCACCAGCTAGGTTCAAACCGTGACCTGGCCTGAAACCACCCCGTCGGGTCTACAACCCGGCTTGTGACCCAACTGTACGAATTAGACCCGTAGAGCCAATCTACATTGTAAAAGGATCCAAGTCGTGGCCAACTTAAAAAAAATAATAATAAAAAAGAAAAGAAAAGAAAAGAATAAAAATGATAAAATGAAATAATTTTAAAACTAAATAATAATGAAAATTGAAATTTTTAACTAATTTCATATAAGTAGAAAAATAATCATTTTCCATTAACAACATTTAATGTATTGTTATTAATAAAAATATAATAAATATAATTTTAAAAACTTGTGTGATTTGATATATATAAATATTTATCAAAAGATTAATCTTATTTTTAAAAATATGGGACTAATATTTATTTTTTAAACTTTTTTTATAATTTTCATATCTTTTATCTTGCATTACTAATATAATAATTGAGTTTAATATGATTATATATAAATAAATATATATCTTAAAATAACTATTTTGTAAAATGGGCTAAGGATAATATTTGTTTTGTGTTCAAATAATTTTAATTTAAAATCTAGGGCTTAGTTTATTTTATTTTATTTTTTTTTTAAACCGATTCACGGTCCTTTGAATTGCTGTTGACTTAGTGGGTCTAAAGAATTAGCTTATAAACTAGTCCAAATCAAGTTTCCTATTTCAGGAACTAAGAACCAATGGGTCTGTATCTAGTTCTAAGTCGGTTTAAAACCGTGCCTAGTTCTAAATACATTGATGATCAAATCAAAATGAGAAATATATGGCTTCTTTTGTGTGCCTACAGCTACTTGCTCTATCTTGTTCTCCACGAATATCTGTACATAGTTGTTTGATTCATGATTAAAATAGCGTATCAAAAATCTAGGCTTGTATCTCATCAAATGGATATGTTTTAACTTTTGGATACGTATCTAAATCATTATTATTGCACGGTTACCAATCCTAAGAACAATGAAAAAGTTGTTATGTAAATTATTATCGCACGTGGACTCCTTTTGTTCTTTCGTTCTTAATTGCTTGATATAAATGAAACTGAGAAGGCACGTTTCTAGTTCTTTATTGACTTAGTCTAACATGGTCCAACTCCCACCCCACCCCATGGATATATTTACCAATAATATTGTTAGTCTTGGACTGGAGGTTGGCTTATTACGAGAAGGGATAAAAAGGGGGTGGATGGGTGGGTGGAGTCTAAGGTTAATAAAAATATTAAAATACTTTATTTATAAAATAATAAAACCATCTACTTTCTTAAGATTTAAAAGTCGAGAGGTTTTACTATTCTATCTTGGTTTATTCGTTTAACAAACGTCAGGCATTTTAATATAGTCTATGCTTCAGAAGTTGCATTTGCGCATTCCTTATGTCATTCATAACTGGACTAGAGATTGTAAATGAACTTTGTTGGCTAAAGGAGTTAAGACGTATCTTTTGTGGAACTTCAGGACCATCTACAACTTGCATCAACGGGATCACTTATGACATCAAAACATTGCAAATTTTGCACGTAGAATTCTAGATGTCTCGCACGCAATGAAGTCGATAGAATTAAGAATTTTAGGATGTGACAATCTTTGTGAGATTCGAGGTCTAGGAGAACTAGATTCCTTAGTGATACTAAAACTTCATGGTTGCAACTTGAAAGAAATTCCTAACATGTCAAAATCGAAGTCTATCCACATTGGAATTATTTGACTGTGGGAATTTAGTGAGCATTGTGGAATTTGATGAACTTGAGTCCTTGGGAAGTCTTTCTTCATTAAAACTATGGAATTGTAAGAATTTGGTGCGGATGGATGGGCTCTTTGGATAAGAGTCTTTGACTGATTTATGTATACACAATTGTCCATCCTTAAGAAATCTGCATTACATTTCAAGTCTGTAGAATCTGAAACGCTTGGAGCTTCGCGAATGTGAAGGGCTGGTATGGATTGGAGGTCTAGCAGCGTTAAAGTCTTTGAAGGAAGTCTATATTATTGAATTCCAATCTTTGAAACTAGACCCCGATCACCTCTCCAAGTTGAACAGTACGAAGAGTGTGCGGATTGAGGATTACGATAAACTACCTCGTCTAATTAAAGATAATGTATCAAGTTGCCAGATGAATACATCTTACTTTAGGTCAGTCGTGTGGTAATATAATTTCACTTTTTTGGATTATATGTTTATTTTATTGACTAGAGGTGTTCACCGACTCAAGTTAGTTCGAAACCTATTTTAAACCACCGATTCACGGATCGTCAAAAAAGTGAACCGGCCCCAATCCTTAAGAGGACAAGATCGGATCGATTTACTAGAATCAGTGATTCAATAGTCAGTCTAGTAACCCTTAAATCATAAGACTTTTTTCTTCTCAAATTTTCTTTAAATTTTATAAATAATTTGTTAGTTATTCATCTTTTTTTTTTCCTAACTGAATTTAAAATTTTATGTCGTTGCTCATGAATAAAAAATTTTATTTTCGGTTTAACTTTTTTTTTTATCTTGAAATAATTTATTTAGAATGTGTGAATGTGAATATGTCATGTTATATTATATATATAATATATTATATATAGTATTATTATATATTACATATATTGTATACTTGTTTGCATTATATAATATAGTATATTATATATTATATATTATGTTTGAATTATATATATGATATATATATAGTATGTTATATATTATTTATTATATATATATATATTTTTTTTTTAATTTTCTAGATTGATCGGACCTTGAATCGTCAGTTCAAAAGTAGTTTAGCCCACCAATTAGGTGACTTGCTAACCCAATGGGTTACCATAGTTGAACCACTTAAATCCTTAAAACTTAATAATTCAATACTCGATTCGAGTCCACTCAAAACAAGCTCGAGCTGATTTATAGTTCGAAACCAACCTTTATATGAGTCTAAATGAGACATTTTATTTTGTCTTGATGCATAACATTTCTTTTTTTCCGTCTCTCCTCTAATGGCAACAAAGAAGATTTCTTACTATAGCTTCACGATTTTTAGTTTTTTTTTTATTTTTTTTGTATTATTGAGATATTTTGATCAATTTTTTGAACAACTAGTTATTGAGTAGCTTCTTTATATTTACATATAGCTTAGTCTTTACTTATTCCAATTACATATTTCAAAGAATCAGCATTTAACTAATTATTAAGAATTTTCTTTCATAGTATAAATTAATCAGTTTGCTAAAACTATGGCTTCCGTTTTGAAATATATAATGTGCAGTCCAGATGTTTGTTCAAATACCTTTATGACTAACTGCTTAATCAAGAGTTATGTATAATAACAAAGTTTTACTTGCATGATCTTGAGTTTCTAAGTGTACTTCTTTAATACACGTGTTGTTGCTGAAGAAGTCGCTTCGACTTAAACGAAGGAAGTGAACCACTAGCAGAGCAAATAACTTCCCCATTTACTAGAGCTATGTAAAAAAATGCACCCAAACCATGGATTGAATTGTAAATCAAATTAAACCGAATTGAAAAATCAATTTTTTTTGTTAATCGTTTGATTTACAGTTAAGTTCGATTATATATAAATAGTTTGTGGTTTGGTTTGTGGATGGAAACAAAACCATATTATTTTGAATAGAATCAAACCAAACCATTTAATTAAATGAAAAAAATTATGCAATTGTTTTGTACTTTTTTATATTTTTTTCAATCAATCTTTATAAATTTCATCAAATTTTTCATATCTTATTATTATTTATCATAATTTTATATTAATTATTAATATTAAGTTAAGTAAATTCCATTTAAAATATTATATTACTTGGAAATAAAATTTTCAATAAAAATTTAACACAAACAGTTCAAATTATAGATTAAATCAAATCAAACCGGTTTTCATTAGGTTTGAAAAAATAAATTGAATTGTATAGTTAGATTCGACTTTCAAAAAAACCAAATCATTATATTAGGTTCAGTTTGATTCAATAAAGAGAGGTAAACTGGACCGAACCGAATCGCACTCACCTATACCTTTCACAATACAATACGCCACACATGGGCCATCTAATACTAGTGAGTGAAAAATTTATAATGCTTCTACTATCATTTCTCCATTCTTTCCTAAAATGCCATTGGTTTAGATAATTGTTATTTAATGTCAGTTTAATCACCAATTCTCATCTCTTACATGGTAGCTTTCTAATTTTTCTGCCTTAGTGTGATGAAAAAAGTTTACGTTGTTGGTTTATCATTTCAATGGATTCTTTTCTCTGTTATTTCCTGTATCATATAAACTCGATCACTTTTCATGTTCAAACGATAGATTTTCTATCGAGTCACACTTCAGTTTCACGTGATCTATTGGTTTTCGGTTACCGTGTGAACAATGCAAGGAGTATATGGATTGAGGATTGCCATAAACTACCTTAGAAAAAAAAAAAAAAAAAAGTACAATGGATTACTTCGTGCTAATATTTTAGTCATTAATTATATCAATTAGATATTTTTGCCTCCTTTGATTAGCCTGATTAATAAGTAATTTTCTTTATAGTACGAATCAACTTGTTGAATTTGTAGATTATGTTCCAAATAGAAAACTATATCATTACCATTTACATTTTACATTCCTGTTGAGATGAAATTGTCACTCATTGATGTGTTGATCTGACAAATGTTACTAATTACATGGTTTATTTTAGTCCTTTTCCACTAGAATAACTATCATTGGATCTACTTCTTTATTCAGAGGACAAAGCTGAAGGATTAGTCTCTATCGTAAATAAAATATCTTTCTGAGAGAAAACACCGGTTGAGGAAACACGCTCGTTTGATATTCAGTTTTAATAAAACAACGTTATTGCTTTCAATAAAAAAAAAAAAAAAAAAAAAAAGAAGAAGTTTTTAAATTTAGATATTCAGTTTTAATTTTTCTTGGTTCATGATTCTTCTGCTTCATGATTTTATATTATTATGCTTCCTTTGTTTTTGTGTCTTGATGCTGTTGGAGAACATTATAATTGTTCTCTTATTCACTCCCATTCATTTCTCTCATAGTTAGTCTCCTCAATTTGTAAATGCGGTCTGTTAACTCGTATCTCACTCTGTTGGGATTACTAATTTTATCTATATCCCAGTAATGGAGAATGTTCCAATGTAATGATTCACTCTGTAGAACTTGGATTCATATTTTAGGAGAGGGACATTGTCTCTATGCACTTCATGAGTGAATTCAGATTTTATAGACCATTTATAATGAGCGGTAATTTATCATAACAATTTTATAGAGTGAAACTTTAAGTAGTTTTGTGTTAGGAATGCGTAATATTTGTAAAACTTGCAGTTCTCTTAGAGTACGTTAGATCAATATAAATGTATTATTCAATACCATTTCTCTGTGAATTCCGAAATGTAGATAAGGAGACTGAAACAAGCATCTGACTTTAATTTTGTTACTTTCACCCCAATTTGATCCTCCAAATTAATACGATACGTCTTATTTAATTTGACAAAAAAGGAAATAGAATAAGTGCTTTTTTTATAAAGATACTCTCTTTATTTCTAGTTTTAGATGCTTTTCCGCATGTTCCTACCTAGTACTTGGCTATCTTTCTCCGATTTGTTGTCTAGAGCCATCATTTGCAAGTGCATTTTCAGTAAAAGAGAAACCACCTAAATGAAATGTTTAGAAATCGAAAAATTCATGAGACAATTCAAATGTACCAATTTGGGTAGTAAAGTCTTAACTACTATTATTATAATGAAGTGAGGCGTTTTCTGTTTAATGATAATGTTATCTCATAAATATTTTTTGATGAGTTAAATTGCTAATATTTCTGTAGATCAATTTGATGATCATTAGATGTCCATGCTTATGCATCACCAGCAAGTACCATTCATATTAGACAAAGGAGTGCACATGGTATGGAGTTGAAAGAAAATCATCTGTTTGATGAAATTGGGATGACGGTGATGACCGAAAGAGAGTTGGCAACAAGTCTTGTTCTAATTTTCTTCCTGTCCTTGTTATTTCCACAACTCTCATTTTTTAAGGACATTTTCTCAACGTAAGCATCGAATATTACACAAATTTTCCTTCATCACAGCGAAATATGTCTTCACTGATGGAATGCAAGTTGTTGAAGTAATGGGATCTTCCTTTTTCTGTCTCTATATCGCAAGAACTGTATATCTCTAAAGTTTTACATAGCCAACACAATTCTAAAGCAAAGTTTCTGTGCTATTCCAGTTGGTTTATCTTACATTTTGCCATGCTTTGCTACCAGTATCTTCGTATGCCTTTGGTTTTGAGATTGGATTTATGTTTCACATGCGGATCTACTTCGGCATCCTTTCAAACGAATAATTTTACTAATTTGATTTAGTGCATATCCCCATGAATCTAGATATTATCCAGCCTAGGTTTTGCTACTATGAATATAAAATTATCATATCAAAACGATAAATATCGGGCTTATTTCTATGAGCTTACGGCTGCACCACTCCATTTTATTCCCCATGATGTCCATAGCAATTGTGATTGGTTGGGTTAGACTTGGGCGAAGGGCCGAATCGATTTTGAATTGTTGGTTCATAGGCCAAGAATACAGTCAATTGTGATTGGCCCGTAAACTGGTTGTTCCGGGCTAATTTAATAGGCCCAACGGTTTCAATGATCGATTTGAGGCTCTTAAACAGTTTTTTTTTTTTCCTTTTCTTTTGTGGAGCCTTCAACCCTTTTTTTTTTTTTCTTTTTTTCTTTGTTCCTGCCATAATGTATATATTGCAAACAAACAAAAATTAAAATATAAAGAAGTCTCTTACAATACAAAGAACTAATCTGATCAAATAAATGAAAGTGGTTTGGTTAGAGGAAAAATATTTTTTACTGTATTTTATAGTCGTTCGAAAGGTGCTTACATATCCTGTTAATTGGAATCATATCACAATAGTTCGGTTTAAATTTTTAGAAAACCTTTAATCTATAGGTTAATTTTACGTTTTGTAAAAAGAATCCAAATGTACGTAGATATCCATTTAAAATTTTTTAAAGAAAAATAATTTTACTCAGTCATAATTTCAAAAACCCTAATGCTAGATCACCATTTTTAAGAAAACTTTACCATTTAGTTTTCCTAAATAATTGGAATAAAAGAATTTTTTTACGTAACAAAACTTTTTCAGATATGATGAAAAGAAAACTTATTATGTCTCCCTTTAAGATATCTGTTCATGTTCGTGACCAGGAGTAAAGCTTGCGGCTAAGGTTGGACTCTATCATATTTGTTCCAGTCACTAAAGTAATCACTCTCATCGCTTGATATCATGCATGGTTCTTGTCGTCTACTAGCCGCCTTGTATTAATCTTTTGTACAAGCACTTACCTCGACGTTGACAACATATAGAAATGATGAGCGTTCTTTGACGATTAAGCCTGTTGTACTAAATGCTCAACAGCGACTGTTGAAGCCGAAGCAGTGAGTACTTTACGGGCGATGCAAAATCGAAGTGAATAATCCCTTATGTGCCTTTGTTACTACTATAAAACATCAAAGTCGTTGATAGAGATATTCTTAGAAAATTCGAAATTCATATTGGTGTAGTATTGCATCTCAAACATTGGACAACCAAACTGTTGTCTCTTCAATTTTTGTGCTAGTAATTACTCACTCATAAATGAGTAATGCCACTCCTCGATGGGTAGCAAAGGAGAAATTAATGACTAGCCATCGTACTAACTTTAGTAATAGTTAAGCATCTCCTTTATAACGGCCATTGCTACCAACACTTCTTACTATGCTTCTACACTGTACATGTATTGAGAATTCGTTAAATCTTAAATACATTAATAATAACTTCGCTTTACAATAAGGATTTAGAATAGTTACTACATGATAAATATAAGGAATGTCTTTATAATAAGTTAATCACTTCAACGTCATATCGTATATGTATGCGTGTAAGTTTAGGTTCTCACAGGCTTAAAGTAGCACGCTAAGTATATTAACGATTGACATAACAAACAAGTGTACACCAAGTCTATAAACTTGTGAGAAAGTCTTAATAGCATCACAAAAAACTTTCAAAACTTTTAACAATTGAATACATATATCTTAATTACTCGGGAGAATGTTAACTTTCCGCATGTTGTACATTGCAAAGTCATACAGCAGTTTGTTGTAAGGAACTGTACTATGTAATAACTCATCAATGGAGTTACAGCAACATTATACATCTATCTTAAACTTCCAAGACCTCTTCTCGTACTTCATGCAAAAGTTTCTCCACTTTTTGTGAAGAGACGGCCTCTCTATTATTGTCTTAATAATGTTTTTTATTTGAGCTATATTATCCTGTAAAGCTACAATGATATTCTCAACACACAAGTTAAGAATATAACATGCACAACATATATATAAAAAAACCCCCTAATGTTGATTGACAATAATTTTGCAGAATAAATATTGATATAGTATTGGCACTTGCATTATCAAAACCAATAAAAAAAATTTCCCCACTAACTTGTACTCATTTAGAATTTCTCTAATAATTTTACAAATGTTTTGTGTTATGCATCGCTCGTTATATATCCTTAAAGCCAATAGTCGTTTATTAAGTTGCTAATTATCTTCTATCTAATAAACAGTAACATCCATATAAGAATTATTACAAAAAAGATCTATCCATATGTTTGTACATATGAATGCATGCATATTAAGGGAAGCGAATTTACTTGTGAGCTCTCTTTTACCTTTGTGATGGAGTTCCTGCATGGCTCAAGTTAACGTTTTGTAGCTAAGCTGTCGCAAGCTAAGGTTGAACGTCTTTCGCTCATATCGATTTTGCCACTCTAATACACTAATGTTGAATGATAGGTACATGTTCACTAAGTACTATGATAGGTTGTACTTATACCTTTCTCCATCATACTTTATTAGCAGTTGATAGTATGAACCACTACCTCAAGAAATCTATTATTACATACTATTTATCTACATTTCTTCGAGATACTTCAACTTCAAGTGCCTGTTAAAGATACCATATTCTTTTCTCATTTTTCACGAGTAACTCACGTTGCAATGGTTGCAAAATACCCTCAAGTTCCCCCTATTATCTATACCTTTATGAAAATGCGTAATAAAAATATTAAGGGGCTTATCTAATCCTAAAGATCTCGAACTGTCGAGCCTATATTGTTCTTCTATTTCGAAAATAATTTCTATCTTGTCCTCCTCATCCTCAAATATGCTTACGGGACAACTCATCTGTAGGGGTTCAAATTTTGCAAATCGTGTAAAGACACTCCTAAGAGGAGGTTCAAAACTAAGAGGTGGCATACTTCAGTGACTCATGCATTAAGGTTCAACATTAAAGTCAGGAGGTGGTGTGCTATGATTACTCGTGCAATGAAGTTCTGAATCGAACGCAAGAGGTGGTGTAACTTATTATTCTACGTTCTCAATCACATCATGTGCTCTCTACTCATTTAAGTTGTACTTGTTATCCAAGAATGCTTAGACGTCGTTGAATCGTTGTGACTCAAACGACGTACCAATTTCAGTACTCTTACTCTTGCTCTTGCCCTTCTTTTTTCTACTAGATGAGGAACCGTGTTTCTTACCAGAAATGATATGATGCAAAAATCTTTCAACGGATGCTCAAATTTTTTCTCTTATTTATTATAATAAAGATTTATGAATAAAAGATCAAAATAATATATAAGACAAAACAAAACAAGTATGTGTATATCAATGTTATGTACTAATGCAAATGGTTCAATATGGTGGATTGAAGAACTATGTTTATATATTGATGGTTAATAGAAGAAAATATTTTTATGATAACGTTTCATAATTGAAAAAATTCGAGGATAAAATGGTTGGAGTTAAAGTGTTTTAATTAGTTATTTTGTGAAGTAATAATTACTACATATTAGCACCATCCAATTTATAAAGATCGAGGAATGTATGAACATGTTTGAATTTTGAAATATTTTAGCACTGCAATTTTTGAATTTTTCAATTCAAATCTTGATTTGAAATTGTTCGATTTTCAAATTGCACACATCCAAAGTAATCTGACAATTCAAATTTCTAAAGTAAGGGAGTAGAGAGTGTAGCCCTCAGGAGGGGAGGTGGAGGGGTGTAGTGAGCGCTGTCAAAGAATCAAGCTATTTTTTTTTTCTTTTTTTCTTTTTTTTTCGATGATTCAGCCACTTTCAAGCCGATTCACTGTTCGAAATCTATTCTTACCTAGATTTAGGTTGGGTTATTTTAGACGTCTAAGTGGCTGAGAATTGAGAAGATGAAAATCTTTCAATGGTGGTTGATCTGAAAGTCACAAACAATTCTCTTCATGAAATTCATATTACTTCAGTGAAGTAACTTCGTGTATAGGAATTTGTCAAGCTGTATTTCATGATATTGCTTGAGAATTGAGAAGGCAAGCGATAGCTTATCGCAAGTACCAATGTTTTAAGTAGATTATTAGCCCAGTACCAGCTTAAAAACATCGCACCGCTATTTCTTGTTTTAGTCGTCCTCTCTTAACATTTTATTCATGAAAACAAAATTTTTTACGAAACGTCTACAATATATCCATCACATAGTACTAAGATTGGTGTTTCCCTTTCTTCTATATCGGCATCAGGTGAGGAGGAACAAAAATTAAAAATATTAAACTGTACAAGAAATCGATAATTTAACATTACTAGAACAAATCACTGATGCGTAGATTACTAATTATCGGCTTAAATTTATATGACTAAGTTGACAATGAATTTTGGATGAATATGAGATTATATTATTTGATCAAAGCGGTACTAAGATTACGCAATAGATTAAGATAATTAAAGTATAACACAGGACACTTCATTTGAACAAATAAACTTCGTTCGAGCATATTCATGCGAAAATAATTCCAATGTCCGCTATAAGTTAGCAATATTCTTTCAGGCTCCCATATCATGTGAAAATGGATTTCATCCAAACAAAGTGAAAGCTCGTTCACGTAAAGGTCCTACAAAAAGCTTGGAAATTTCGATATTAGACTCTACATCATCAAGATTTGAACAAAATACCGCATGTAAAATATTTATCTCTTTGTATTGGTACGATTTTTAGATGAGAACTCATGTATATTCATATATTATCAACATATTTTATCACCTTACTATTTATGATATTTCTGTAACATATCTAATTATTTGATTCATAATTGAAAGAACATAATTTAAATCAAGAATCTTCAATTAGATATTTGTTTACTTATACTCATTTCAAAAAATGGGTTGTTTGGTCGATAACGATCTTTAGTAGTCATCCAACATATTAGAGGGGTTGAAAAAAAAAAAAAAAAAAAAAAGAGATCCTATCTTAACTTAACTAGGGTTTTTCAGCTTTGTCCTTTTTTCTTTTTTTCTTTTCCAGTAGCCACCTACCACTTAGAGGATATGGTGCACTCCCCCGCCCATCCCCTTAGCTGCTACCCATGGTAGCTAGTAGGTTGAACAATCCCTTTTCTTATAAATGATATATGAATAATATGTATATGTGTATATATATTATTATATCTTTTTTATAATTTTTTTCATTATATAACATTCACTTCTACTCTTTTATTTTTGTCTAATGTTGTACGTGTATCAATTTGCGGTTGGTCACATGATCCACGTTAGTAAATGGAGCTTTACTGAGCTACCTAACGTAGCATAAGTGACCTAAAAACTTTGATTGGATAATAAATTAATTTTTTTTATAATTTAGATGTTTAATTGTAAAAATAGTCAAAGTTGGGATAATGAGTGTGACATTAACTCAAGAAAGTATTATAGATATTTAGGGCAATGTCTTTTAAGTAATAATTACATATACACCTTAAGTACAAATACATCCTCAACATATTTTTCAAAAATATACAAACGACCCCGAAAATGTGATCAGATGCCAAAAATATATGTAAAGATCATAAATAGGGGCAATATAAACATTTTAAAAACAATTCATGAAATCAAAGTTATGGAAGGCAAAACCATGCCTTTAAAGAGTAGGAAATCTATCTGAATTTACAATTCAACTTTTTATGTATGCTGGCAGTGAGATGTTCAATCCTACCTCTCCCTCCTTTCACAAAACTACCGCTTATATATTTTCTGGTCAAACTGAGTGGGGAAAAAATAATGAAAAGAAAGGAACACAATAGTTGGTTGATCATAAAGCTCATTCAAATCAACGATGGTTAAAAGTATCCATCCCTTAATGATAAGGGTTACGGTTGTCAATAAGTTGAAACAGCCCCTTACGGGTTATTCGCGGTTGACTTTACCCAAGCTTACGTCATAAACGAACTGGACCGACTTTACGCTCAAAATAAAACCTTTCTATATAAACAAGTTAAGCCAAATTTATGTTTAAATTATAAACAGATTTATTCATTTTGTTAACATGCATCGCGAATTGACTCGTAAGCAGATCACGATTTCATAAGCAGATTCACAAACGAACTCGTGAGGAATATGCAAATTAACTCGCCAGCCGATATAATATTATTAAAAATCATACTACGTGACAAAATATAATATAAGAATATAAAAATGGGAATAATCTTAAAATATATTAAAAATACATATCTTTCAAAATTTTAAATTAATTTTAAATTTTAATTTAATATTAAGCCCGAAGTTTAACTTAAACTTGCTTCCATATAATTTAGGCTAGGTAAAACTCAGCATGACGTTTACCTAAACAAACCAAGCTTCCATATAATTTTTGGGCTAAGTAAAACTCAACATGACTCGAGTTTGATCATTTTTGAATAACCAAGCCGTCAAAAGCGGCTCGGCTCATTTATCAGCCCCAATTCAGGCTAGAAAGGAGCTTTAAGAAACCAAATACAAATAAAGAAAGGACCGTTCCTCGCAATCCAGTGTGTTAGAGACCCACTGGTGGTGCCCCGGTAACTGAAAGCATTGTGGAGAACCAATTCCTCGTATGTTCCTACATGAAACCCAACGCTACAAAACTGAATTGGAAGCGAGAACCAAAAGTACCTCGTATATATTGATAAATAATAACAAATGAAGGTAATATACGGAATAAAATTTGGGAACAAGAAAAATAGTCTGCTTTCAGCTATGCTCTTCCCCAGCACCAGAATCATTCTGCTCCGCGCCAGCTGCCGCCATCAACTCGTCGAACTTCTCGGACTTTCCCAACACTATTTCAATCTGCCAGAATTTTGCCTCTCAGGACAAATATAAAACTACAAACATGTAGTGCATATTAACTATACGTATTGCAAACTGCATTTCATCCTTCAAATTAACTTCTTCTTTTTTTGGGTTAATTAAAACTTGCAATCCTTAAATTACCACATTTTGCATAAATTACCAATTGGCTTTGCATGATCCAGCAGGCATCAAGAATATGCCACTCACTCACCTTAGCTTTTTGAACAGGACGGCCTCTAGTTTCATCCTTGATATCAACAGCTGAGGTTGTTATCTCTGCAAGAAGACATTAAATTTCATGCTTGGGAAAAAAATAAATAAATAAATCTACTGATGCCAGATACTATAGAGGAAGATAAACAGCCATACTCCTCTCAACAGCCAATCCATTGTTTTTCAATATCTCAGCAACAGTGACTACAGTAGCTATAGCTGCAAACATAAAATAACACAAAAAAATTATATTAAATGTTACAGCTGAGATCCTTTCATACAAAATATTAGAAGCTAAAAGAACTACATTGTTATGGGGAAGCTAAAAGAGAATACTAAAGCAAGAGCACAAATACCAGCAGAGGCAAATATAAATAAAAAGCCTACTAGTTGCATGGTTCATATGACATATCCAACAATGCAATTGGAATAAGACCACTCTCCTTAACCTTGCAGGAGAAGAACCGGTACAGATGGAATAATAAACCTTGAAGGATCTTTTTAAAAAAAAAAAAAATGGAACAATAAAAAGGATTAGACACCATCTGCATGCACAATGCCCAATTATGGGAATTAACAATAAAGGTGAAAATGCAGATAGCTTAAAAGTTCCCTGCATCATCAAAGTCAAGCAACTTCCCAATTCTGCTGCAATCCTTTATTACACTAAAACAAACGTTTTATTTTCATCTCCTTTTTAGTTCAGCTACAGATATCATCCACAAATTTGAAAAATGGAAAGGGATATTGAGATGTGGTATTTCAGTTGATTTAAGCTCCAGTGTGTTTGATTCCAAAAGAAAAGGGGTTACTTTTTTTGATGAATCAAAGACATGGATGAATTAAGAGGAAAAATGAGGTTCGTGCAGAAATTATCATTAAAAGGAGTGATTTCTGAATTGTTTACACATGGTCAACAATTTCTAGACAATTTAGAAATGGCGATCTATTTATGGGCTATTCTTTGCCATTTTGGGAGGCATGGTAGACTTCTTTCTCCCATTTGTCTACTTCAGCTATGTCATTCGTTCTTTGTCATAGGATTTTTCTTATGGGCTCGTGAAGTTCAACGGTAGCCAATTGTAATACAAGTTCAGGAGACCAATCATAAGAAGTGAAAGAAGTCACTCAAAACCAGCCTCCACTGCAAAGAAGTCCATGGTCTTCTTGTGGCGATTATCACATACAATAATAGACTTCACAAATGTTAATCTGAATCTGTCCAGCCATTTTATATGCCTGTCAATGGCTTGGCTGGTCTGAAACAAGCTTTACTTTTTAATCCAATTATACAAGTGATGATTCTTGGATAATGTTTCTTCCCTTAATCAAGCTTATTCTGTGAATATTACAAAACCAACAACAGCAAGAACCAACCACTATAGCACTTGATGGAATAGGCAACACACAACCATTATTTTACTGCATTTGATCCAAAATCATATTTCTATAGGATCCATGTGTGGTGTAATATCTGGAAGTTTCACCTTGTCTTCTACAACTGCACTATCTATCATAATACCATTAACTATAATATTCAAATCTTCTTTCCTAGCCATTCACATGTATAAGCCTTCAAATATGTTCAAATCATATTAACCAATCCTCAATCCTTCTCTTCATCCATGTTCACTCAATATTCTACTGAATAGATCATCACTGAATGCATGAATTATCTGCTAACTGCTCCATCTCTCCATTGAATTAAACCTTAACACAAGTTTTGGCCTACTAAATGATCCCAAAACTAGCAACAGCATTGTGTCATCTTTTCTTCACTAAACTTCTGGGAATTTACTCCAATCAACACACAATTTGAGTAAAATTACTTTGCCTCAGAGGTTCTTGAAGACAATAACTCAAAATTTTCATTTATTCCTTTGCTTCTAAGGCTAATTTATTATCCACAGAAAGAGACACCAATAGAATGCATCTCACATGTGGTTCAGGATCATCCATTACCATATGCAAAGGTATCTTATCAAACTCAACAGCAGCGTGACCCTATTGCTATCCATCAAAATCCCTCCACTCAGTTATAAACTTGACAAATCTCGTATGTATGTATGTGTGTGCATATGTAGGTATGTTGTATGTATGTATATCTTTTATGACTTAATTGACGCAATTATTGGAATCATAATGTTGCATATCTCTCTAAATGACATGTGATTTCATATAAAGATAGGAACACCATCTACTTAACATATAAACTACAATGCAAATAATAACATCCACGCCTTCCTAACATATTCTGTTGATATGTTAATGGTGATAATTTTTTAAGTTCTTTCTATTGTAATTAATACAAGTATAAACTTCAAACTAGCATCCGTGCACAAGTGGGGTTTTGTTCTGGCTCATCTCTAGTCAAAAAGAACTTTTATTCACATCACTTAGATCTCTCCTCTCATCCACTTGAGATTATCACACAAACAGAGTTATCAACTCTTACATAGTGTGTGCATGTCTAAAGTATGCACTTTCATTGTCATAATTCAAGCTTTGCTTGCTCTCACCAAGGGCCTTAACCTACACATCACAGATGTTCCCAAATAACTTCATATTTTTGGCACCATACGGTTGAGTCTGTTCATGATCATGTTTAGTTAAAGCTGTCACAGACTACCCTGGAAATTAATAAAAGAAATTTAAATTTTTTTATCAAACTAAAATGGCATCTTACAAACCTCTGAAACCTTTTAATGTAGTTGGCAATTCTCTCAGTTAAATTCTATAAATAGACACCTGTGCACGATTCCCCAAAACTGATAACCACTTCATACCAAGGAAGATAGTGTGCAAAGAGTATTATTTCAAAACTTATTTCCTAGGAAGGCAAAAACAACCTAAAGCAAAACTAATAGACCACCCCTTTAATTACAGGACATGATCTCAATTGCACTAAGTAAATCCAGAAAACATTTATTAATGGCATAAAGTGCATTATTTCCTTTCCCTTTTTTTATTTCTCAACAAGTGCATTATTTTCTAATTCATCTCACGGAGTCATACTGAAGGGATTCTCCTAATTGTGTTGTATAATCAATAACAATAAAGATATATGAGAAAAACGTACCCATTCCAAGTGCAGAAAGCTCCACTTCATTGAATTGTTGCATGTATCTCTGCAACACATAACATATTCACCCATCACAATCACCAGCAAAGTTACCTTTTTTTCTCTATGTCTGAAACATGATACAGCACTACAGACACACTATACTTGAATCAGAGTCCACTTAGTAATTATCAAGACACCAGAAGAAAAAGTTTTCCTTTTCCCAGTTTGATGACGCATTTAATGAAATAACAAAGACGTAAAAGAGTACAAGTTTATTACTTTAGTCTCGGATGTTACTTATCAGCCTTCAACTAAAACGAAGAATATCCACGAAGATGTCCAAAATTAACCATAACATTCCATTATATTACACCGCGAAAATCTCGAGTTCAAAATACCGTCTAATTTAATTCCATGTGTGGGTCTCGATCAACTAATCTTTCAGATAAACACTATTAAAACAAACCGAAACCTAGATTTCAAAACCCTAGTACCGTTTCAAATAACAACCAAACCCCAAAGTAACTTCCCATAAGAATAACTACAGATATGAACTACCAAACCGACGAATATTAATTACATGCATTAATTGGATGTATCCATGTATGTGCGTTCAAGGGAGATTAGAAAAGGTGGTACCTTGGCGAGATTAACGTAGAAAAACAAAGGCTTTTTGGTATTGGAGACTTGAACACGGTTCTTCTTTTGTGAATCGCCACTCAAGCTCATGTTGTTGATGCCTTCAGCTATATCTTCCACCGCCATTAGGGATCCCAACTTGATTTAAAATTCGAGAAAGAAAACCCTAAACCTAGATAATTTGGCCTTGAAGCAGAAGTAGGAATAGCAAGTCTGTAGAATAGAATATAGAGAGGGTGGAAAATATCGAAGGAGAGAGATGATACCGTGTAAACTCGATGGACTGTCGCTACGTTCCTTACTTTACTCGCCTTTTATATATATCGGGCATGTGTTGTGAAGTGTTAGGTTTAACCCCGAATTTTAGAAGGTTTTCACTTTTCCTTCTTTTTTTTTTTTTTTTTTTAACGGATGCATGGTTTTTCTAGAAATACTTGTAAAAATTTTGTTGGGTAAAATAATCGGATAGTAAGGTTGCGAAGGCACGTGACCAATAAGTAATTTTGTGGAACCACAGTTTTGCATTAGAGGCTCATACACCATACATGGCGTTTAGTGTGATTGGGTTCAAGACTAAAAGAGTATATACAACATATATAGAAAATTCTACGGTTTGATTATTGCAAAGTGACTACTTTTTTTTAATTCAATTGATTTATAGTAAATTATGCTTACCAGTAAAATAAGTTATTGACAGTTTACAATAAAATCTACAACGTTATGAAAGTTGTTATTGACAATTTTCATGAAAAAATATTAACAACCTTATTTTTTTATCAATAATTTGGTTTTTACTATTGGTGAGAATGATTTACTATTAATTAAAAGTAACCTTATCGTATGATTGCTTTTGAGTAACCATATCCTAAAATGCTCTTAATATGCATATATACTTTTAGTGAAGTCCTATTTATTCTAAAGGCACATATTGTGTAGGCCCCTTTTATAGGAATTTGATTTGCTCTAAAGGTATAAATTCATTATATGCCTTTATTATAGCTTTTTGTATCACGTTCCGAAACTATAGGGTTGTAATAATCATGCTATGTAAACCATTCTAAAGTAGAAATTAACCTTACGGTCGCTATCTTAGACTTGAATTACATAAGACATTCACGACTAACTCGCTTTGAAATAAACAGTTCATAAATTAAACATGTTATTTACTTATGAAATCATAAAAAATACATGTTTATATTAAAATGATCTGAATGTGTTTACCAGACTCAGTAGCTTAATCATAATCTACTTGAGTAATAAACAAATTAATACTAAAAGTTTTAAAGATAAAATCCAAACTTGAGAGTGTATTTAATCTTTAACTTTATATTCTCACTCCCTAAAATCTATCGATTGCTAGCTTTAGGATAGTTATATGGCCACTTCTTAACTAGTACCTTCAATAACATCTATAAAAATGTAACCGACTAATTATTCAATAAGTTAGGATGAAAACTTAAAATTATACATTAAACACAAATAGGGTTATCAATTAAATTAGTTAAATGCAATGCATGTATAAGTAAATACCATCGCATAACGTTATCTGGTCCATCATGAGATTAAAAAAATTATACTCGCTTTAATTCAAGTTGAGAAGTTTTTATGTTTATACAATATCTCATGACCAAACTCAAGCTTGTGTAATGGAAATACCACTACTCTCGTGACTACTTTCGAACTATTAACTTTACCTTTACTGTAACATCCTCTCCTATCACTTAGTTCGATTAAGAGTAAAGAATGGACACATTATGCTATCCAAAGCAATCATTTTCGAAAGAATCAGTATTTGGCTAAAGAACCCTAAACATCTCTCCTAATGAGTTGTTATGCAGGTCTACTTTAGGCTTACAGGTCATATACTCAGTTAGGTCCAATTTAAAGTATTCAATCAACTCAAACAAATCATACAAATACAAGCTAAAATAGTAAACAAGAATCATACAATCAAATTCAGAAATATACATACATAGGCATGTAGATAGTTAACTATCTAACAAATACAATCAAGTATAATCTCAAACCTTTGAGTACCATAAAATAGTACTCTGAAATACAGTAATGTAATAATCACAACTTACTTAGACCTCCCACTTGCTCACTCAAGGTGCAACCCGCACAGGCCACCACCAATAATTCCTATAATATAACTGTTATTTTAGTTTCCACATACTACTATAAATAGGTTTTATTCTATAATTCTTATTGTTATCTTTAACTTAGAGTTTTATTATACCTAGTTATTTAGGTTTTTAAGTCTCTTTAAATTATTCTTAATTTAAGCTAAGTTTTAATTCAATTTTTGAATCGGCTTCTAAATTAGGTCCTAATTTAGTTTTTTATTACGGGTTTTATACGCGAACCCTAAGAACTCGTTTCGAATCATTATGTGAAGTTAATCACATTTCACTTAAGTATCCTAAATATCCATTTTAGCTTCTAAACAATGTTCTAGTTGGTACAGTATACCTAATTCCAAATTTAACTACTAATTTAGCTCCTAATATGAGGAAAATTTACATTTTTCATATAATTATGTAAATTTATATTTCATATCAGATTTATTTTATCTTATTATTATTATAATATTATCAATTTTAACATAATATTTTTTACTCATTAATTTCCTATATTTATATATTATCTATTATTACCTAATATGTACTTAATACATACATCTAACATTCTCAACACTTTAAGCGTTTTCTTTCATCACCAACTAACATCTCAAAATGTCTAAATATATCATAAATCAGAATTTGTACCAATTTGACCCTACATTATAGAATTAACTTAAATATACCCTTTTTTACCTACATATTATACATAATATATACAACTAACACCTCAAATTCCATTAAAGCTATAAAAAATACGTTATACTCAATAAATTATAATTGTTATATTCTGATCATAAGAAGTATTGAGATAGTTTAATATAGATTATTTTTTGAAATATCAATTTTAGGTCTAATTTTGCTAAANCTTTTTCTTATTATAATAGTTTCAATTTGAACATAATATTTTTTACGCATTAATTTCCTATATTTATATATTATCTATTATTACCTAATATGTACTTAATACATACATCTAACATTCTCAACACTTTAAGCGTTTTCTTTCATCACCAACTAACATCTCAAAATGTCTAAATATATCATAAATCAGAATTTGTACCAATTTGACCCTACATTATAGAATTAACTTAAATATACCCTTTTTTACCTACATATTATACATAATATATACAACTAACACCTCAAATTCCATTAAAGCTATAAAAAATACGTTATACTCAATAAATTATAATTGTTATATTCTGATCATAAGAAGTATTGAGATAGTTTAATATAGATTATTTTTTGAAATATCAATTTTAGGTCTAATTTTGCTAAAAATTAGCTTAAATTATATAAATGACCAAATAAAACTATAAAATTCAAAGTGAATATTCCTAAAATCATAACTAAGCTTTATAAGTCATTACAAATTATATTCATTAAGAAATTTAATTAAAAACATATTATTTCTTTCATATTAAAAACATGATAGATTCAACAAAAATAATTTTAATAAATACTAAACATATAGTTTATCAAAAATTATTTTTATGTAAATTAAATATATCATATAAGGAATATTTAAACCAAAAATTAGCTCGAAATAATATTATTTACTAATTTTGAAAATTGATACAAAATTCATTGGAATCAAGCCATTCTTAAGTAAACTATATAAGAACTTCTAATTTAAAAAAACTGGTTTGATATTTTGATTCTACATTAAAAAAAAAATACCAAGGAAAACCAAATTTCATAATTTTTAGATATTGTTTGATATTTTTAATAAAAATAGCAACTTAAAAGTAAAAATCGCGTATTTTCGATTCTTTAGCCACCAGAGCTCCATTAGCAATAAGGGTAGGTTAGTCAAAACTACCACCATGTCAGACCTTGGACCTCCAATAGCCACTATATTAGATCTTCATTTGGTACTTATTTCCTTATCTAACTATAATTTATCAATTTTTGGTAAAATTGTTTTCTCCTCTCTTCTAACCTCTCTCTAAATTTTTCTGAACTCTAAACTAATTAAAATGAATTATGGAAGGAGTTTGGTATTTATAGAAGAGGTTTAGGGTTTTCTTTTGATTTTGAATTGCTAAGTGTCCTTATGTTCTAATTTTTTTCACTTTTTAGTTGGATTGCTTTAATTGGCTACTTTTCAAACTTCAAATCCCAACCTTCCATGCCCTTTTTCTAGACATTTCTACACTTTCTAGTATTTTTCTTTATTTTTCCTTAATTATTTATGAATTTTCTTTAATTAACTTGCATTATTTTGATATATTTCATATATTTTAAGTAATTTTACGTATTTTTACCTACACATAAATAAATATATAGTACAATAAATACTCTTAAATATTATTTATGTTATTTTATGATTTCTAGTGTCCATATAATTTATCTCTATCAATTCATTAGTTATAATAACTCATTTTAAGTGTTTTCGATAAATAATAGGTAATATACTTATACTTAAATATTATAATAATTAATTATTTTATTATTTATTTTCCTAAATCGAGATTCATGAGATCATTTTTACTAATATTCTTAATTTCATCGTAAAATTTAGGCTTGATCGAATAACTTGATCGTCTTAAATTTCACAAATAGAACCCTGAATAGTTAATTGCAAGGTTTACACTTTATACATATAGGTATCACAAAATCACACTATTAACAAACATACACACATGAGTCCATATCAATATTGATAGTATCACAAATATCAAGACACCAAACAACAACTCCTAATGCATACACTAATATACAAGACAGAGTTGAACTCCATATGTATAAAACTCCAAAATGCAAATACCAACAATAAAGTATAAGCACAAACTCTAAATATAGATTCTAATATCTAAGTAACCTTTAACTCTAAAATGCAAAGTTAAACATCAAACTAATAAGACAAACTTAAAACACACAATTTGGGGAAAAAACTTGAAAGACATAATAATAATATGATAATCGTAGTATAATAAACCTTTAAGCATATCAACTTGTATTAACATGTATTTATAAAAATATGTTCATTTATAAAATTACAATGAAAGGTTACATATAATATGCTTTATTTACTACTACTACTCTTCCTCTAAAAGTTTAATGGCAATAGGGAAACAACTAGAGCTCACTCTATGGTTCCTCCATTATGGCTACTAGGATAAGGATAATTCACATCGAATTCTATTGAGCATAAGAGAGAAACTACGTTACATTATTCCCTAACCCCACATCACCCCCTTTCTACAAACATCTGCTCCATCTACCCTTTCCTTTTCCCCTTTCCTCTTTTTCTCCCTCTCAAGCATAAAAACATACATCTTATAAGTCAAAACACTTCTTTTGAGGAATATTTGGAATTAAGAGAGGTGAATGTAGGAGACAAGATGGAGAGTCAAGAAGGAACTCAAAGCATCCATTGAATGACTTATAGTATCATTAAAATACCTATTGTCTATTAATTTTGTAAGACAGCGTACATAGTAAGGAGTATAGAGCACTAACATGCTCACATAAGTAAGATCGACATAGAAGTTAAGGATTTATCTAGTATAACCCCTTAATGATAACCCCTATCATGCATCCGTCTTTATCCTCCACCTTTATAATGAGGTGGTGTTATTACCTTAACTTAGGTTATGATAAGGAAATGAAGTGTGGTAGCTTAGGTGGACATGGCTAACAAACACTTCATGCAAATTTAAGGATAGGTCTTGACCTCGAGATAGTCAGGAAGTTAAATGGAAGTCGAATGTTTAAGCAAACCCGTGTATAAATGATTAGATATGACTCATCAACTACCTCATGCGGACTTAAGTCACCAATCATATGACGCATGACTAGCTTCTTAAGGTCACTCCCCATTAACCTTGCTCAAGGATTAGACAAGAGTGTAATCAAAATATGGACAACTAAGCTTAAGCTAACATAAGAGCAAGTAGGAAGAAGATGACTGTCAAAATGAGAATATTCATTAGATCATTTCCATCTAGTTGATGACCTTAAACTATCCATCTATTTAAGGATGGCATGAAGGCAAGGTATCTTAATACGAGGTAAGTGTACCTATCAATTTTAATATAGCGAATGTAAGTCCGAGTCGATCCCTTAAAGACTTCGAGTACTAATGCTAACCTTATCTTTATTATCTAATCGAAAAATTGTGATGGGTTAAATGAATTAAAAAATAATAAAATTAACAAATTAATCTAATTATGAGACTTGACTAAGCAATTTAGGAAGCGATAAAATCAAGAATGACTTCAAGAAGGCAAATAACATATTTAGGAATTATTTCCTCTAGTGTTTAACATGTGACCACTTAAATGTATCCAATTAAATCTCTATTATTTTTTATTGGAGAAATTCACAATTGAAGTTAACACCTTTCTCAAGCATATTAACCCTAATCCTAAATTATTTACTAGAATCTCTTTACTTAATAATATAATTTAGAATCGCATTAATGTACAATGAATTCTCACATAAAAATAATAACTTTTCGGAAGAATCATGTATCTTATCTCTAAGTACATATGTAATTCTCTCCAATTATGTCAAGATCTCATTACCCATGTAATTTCTCGATCATCATGCATAATATCATAAATTGATACCCTAGAAATATCAATTAACAATTAAAACACATAATTGAATCAAGATAGATAAAAACTTTATTGAAAATTATCAATAAATCTAATAGTCACATGGAACCTTAGGTTCCACAATCCTAAATACTAGAATCTTAAGCTATCATGATAAAATTAAAAACGAATTGAAACAAAATAAAAAAGTAAAACATGTAAAACCCCTTTTGTCGATAAGAAAACTCTTCAATCTTGAAATTTAGTGTTACTTATGCCTTTTTGTCCTCCTTCTCTTTAAGTCTCTTCTCTTTTCTTTGTCTAAAAGTCCTCTACAAAACCCTCACAAGTCCTTATATAATGTATTATAAAGTTTCTTTTTTTCATCACCAGACATTGCTTGGGACACAGTTGTGTCCCCAAGTTATGTAACTTACTGACCTTAGCACAAAAATCACCTTACATGAACACAACCTAAGGATATAGTTATATCCCAGACTGTATAACATTCTGACTAGAAATTGCAACTTTTTCCTATTATTTATGTAACTTCATAACTTATTCATTTGAACTCCAAATTGAGTGAAACTTGATTCATTTTCAATTCAAGAACACATTCGAACCTTGAAATTAAAATTTTACTCAATTAAGTATCAATTTCTTTGAGAAAAACCAAAAATATAAAGGAAATACTATAAAATCATCATGTGAAACGTATTTAAAATAAGAGTTATCACATCTCCAAAGGTTTTCTAAAAGTGGCCTAAGAACTTCAAATCCCTATTAGACATAATGGTCTTTGGTACGCCATGTAGTTTGACAACCTCTTACAAAAATAGAGATGCAATATAGACAGCATTATTAGTCTTCTACCATTGGATGAAGTGTACCATCTTGCTGAATCTATTCATATAACCATAATGGAGTCATTCCTATGGGATGTCTTCGATAAACTAAGGATGAAATCTATACTCAATTTCGTTCGTAGTTTGGTTAGAATAGATAAGGGCAAGTATAAGCCCCTTATCATCCTCAACCAAAAGAACCTAGACTTTACTAGCTCATATGTTCTCTTCTTGCTAAAATGGCTAAATAGTTCACCTTCATTTGCCTTACATACTAGTAATTCTGCCACAAAACAGGTTAGGATATACAACTTCCCACTCTTAAACAAATACACATCCTCTATGAAGTAATCATTCAGAGTGCATCCTTTATAATACCTTGCTATTATCATATCAAAGTGTAGGTCTTTGACATATGACGCTTTGATGATAGAGAATCTAAGAAACTTGGTCTGCAGGATGGTTAAGAGGGAGTATCTTTTGGACAGGGCATTGGCAATCACATTGGTTGACCCTCTCTTGTACTTCACCATATATAGAAACCCTTCCATGAACTTGAACCACTTAGCCTATCTCTTTGAAAATTTTAGTTAGCTCTTGATGTACCTCATTGACTCATGGTCTATGTAAATCACAAACTCCCTAGGTAGTAGATAATGCTACCAAATAGTTAGAGTTCGAACTAAAGACTAAAACTCCTTCTCATAGATTGAGTAATTGAAGCCAACTCCTTTCAACTTCTCACTAAAGTAGGCAACAAGTCATCCTTCTTACATTAATACAATACTTATGCATCATACTTCATACGATCCAACGTGGACGAACACACGATGTCTGATATCGCATGAACCTAGGGGATATGTTTGAACCTTAAGATGGTCTGAAAGATAAATGATATTCGAAGGTTAAGCGAGGGTATCCCGTATATTGACAATGGATATGACATACCAACCCTTCACACGAGCTCAAATTCCACTTGATATTATACATAAGTGTGGCCAAAGATCACTTGCCACTAATCTATACTCAATGAGCTATATAAGATTAGTCGAGAGCAAGTAGAAAACACTTCACTAATGAGAGCATGTTTGAAAATTCAATGGTATTAACTGTTGTGGCTATTACAATATACAAGTATTTATACAATCCAATTATGGTAAGACCTAAGTTAGTATAAATTATGAAAAATATTCCTACTAGTAAAGGAAAAAGGAATAATTTATAGGGGTGAATTTGTAAATAAGCAAAAAGAAAATTCGGTGACAGAAAAGGAAAGTACGTATGTCAGAAAAAGACTAGGTACATATCAGCTATCCATTCTATAATCCTAATGATACTGCTGGCCGAGTAGAGCAGGTTTTGAACAGATCAAGTTTAAGTCGGCAATTCGTTAGCTCGGATGTTCGGGGCTAGGAAAGGATTGGTTCAGGAGGTGACTCATTGTCAAATCGACCTCAAGTGGTCATTTTCGAATAGTTGTCAACTTGGCTTCGGCATGAATCAGGTCAGCAATATACTGATTCGATACTTGGCCTTAGATAGGTTTATTTTGGAGAGGTCGGCTAGATACATAGGTTAGTCACCTCACTAACTTCTTGGATGATGTAGAAAGCAAAATAACTTAACAAGTTAGACTAGAGGATGCATTGCTTCTTGGAGTTTAGCTCCCCTCGGACAGCTTGACAAACCGTATGAGCAAGTCCTTGAGCTCAAGAGTGCGTGATTAGTCTATGATTCCTATCATTCCCTTTGGGCTATTTGAGATTTAGGATCAAATTTGGCTCAACTCCATGTTACTCATCTGTAAGAGCATATGGGTGGAGATCGATAACGTTGAAGGAGTTTGAGACTCCATACTCTTCAAGTAGTTCAATCCAGTAGGCATTAGGATCAATCTTTTCAAGCACTTTGAATGGTCTATAAGCATTGGGAGATAACTTACTCTTCCTCAAGTTTAAGAATAATTTCTTGCTAAGGTAGATCTAGACTAGATCACTTGGTTGAAATTCCCTGTTCTTCCATCCTTGACCTCGTCTCTCAAGCTTGATAGCAGTTCGACTTAAATGTTCCATGACCTTCTGGTGTATGGCTCTAATAGCCTTGACTCTTTCTACAGTTAGCTAATCATCACATGGGCTCGAAAGGGGTGTTTAGTCCATTGGGAACTTAGGGTTGAACCTATAGGCAACCTCAAATAGTGACATGTTTGTTACATTGTAGGCAGTCCTGTTGCAGGCGAACTCCATGATTAATAGGCACAAATCCCGATCGACATGCATAAATCCTAATCAGCTATGTTTCAACCAACAGCAACCCGAAGTAAAGTTCCCACTATCCTATTAACAACCTCGGTTTGTCCATCTGTTTGTGGATGACAGGACGTGTTGTACAATAGCTTGGTTCCCATTTGTCTCCATAACGTTCTCCAGAAGTGGCTCATGAACTTTGAGTCCCAATTTGAAACAATGGTTTTAGGCACTCCATAAAGTTTGACTATTTCCTACAAGAAAAGAAAAGAGATAAGCAAAGCATTGTTAGTTTTAGAATAAGGCATAAAGTGCACCATTTTGCTGAATTGATCCACGACTACCATAATGGAGTCCTTCCCTTAGAACATCATTAGCAACCTCGACATAAAATTCATACTCAGCTCAAACCATGGTTTAGTCAAGATAGGCAAGGGTAAATAGTGTCCTTACTCTATTTGGCTCTTCACTTTTTTGCAGGAAGTACACCTTTCCAACATAGATTAGACATCTCTCATCATTTTTGGCCAAGAAAATCTTGAGGATAGTATCTCATAAGTTCGGTGCTGGCTAAAGTATCTAGACAATCCTCCCTGATATACTTCGCGCACTAACTACTCTCTCATGGAACAGGTCAGAATACATAATCTCCTCTTTCTAAACAAGAATCCATCCTCCTTATGATAGTCATCAAGTATTCAATCTTCCTCACAATTGGCATGGATAGGACCAAAATGTAGATCTTTAATATACAAATCCTATATCATTGAAAAACTAAGCAGCATAGTGTATAGCTTAATTAGGAAGGAATGTCGTCTTGATAGAGCATTGGCCACTACATTGTTCTTTCCATTCTTGTATTTCATGACATATGAAAATCCCTCAATGAACTCTATCATTTGGCTTGTCTATGAGACAACTTGGGTTGGCTCTTTAGGTATCTCAAAGATTCATGATCAATGTAGATCACAAACTCTTTGGGTAGTAGATAGTGTTAATATATAATCAAGGCTAGAATCAAGGAGTAAAACTCCTTATCATAAACAAAATAATTAAGTATAGCTTGTCTAAGCTTCTCATTGAAGTAAGCAATAAGTCGGCCTTCCTACATTAGCATGACACCTATGCTTAGTTTAGATGCATCATACTCCACTTTGAATACTTTGTCAAAAGCTGACACAAGAGCTATAGTTAGCTTCTCCTTCACCTCTTCAAAACTCCTCTACTCCTTTTCTCCCCATCTGAACTTGACATTCTTCTTTGACAGCTTGGTGAGTAGGGTCATGATCATATTGAAACTCCTTATAAATCTACGATAGAATGATGCCAAGCTATAGAAGCTTCTTACATCGATCGAAGTGGTCAATACAAGCCATTCAATGCTCACTCTTATCTTCTCATAATCAACTCGTATTCTACCACCACTTACAACAAACTTTAAGAAGATTACTTTAGGTCGGCAAAATTTACACTTCTTTAGATTGGCATAGAGCCTTTTAGCTTAGAGTTTTGCAAAGACTGTTCAGAGATGCTCTTAGTAAGTCTCCAGATCAAGGCTATACACTAGGATGTCATCAAAATAAATCACTATAAATTTCCTTATAAGTTCTTAGAGCACATGATTCACCAGTCGCATAAATATGCTCTGCACGTTCGATAGTCCGAATGACATCACAATCCATGGTGGGTCTTGAATGTGGTCTTTCACTCATCGCCTTCCTACATTCAAATTTGATGGTATCTAGATTTGAGATCAATCTTGTAAAATACTCTTGCTCTATTCAACTCATCCAACATATTATCAAGCCTTGGTATGGGACATATGTACTTGATGGTAACGTGATTGATTGCTCAGCTATCTACAGACATCCTCCATGACCCATCTTTCTTTGGTACCAACAGGGTTGGTATAATATTAGGGCTAAGGGACTCTTGTACATACCTTTTTTTCATCAACTCATCTACCTGTCTCTACAACTCGGTATATTGTTCAGGGTTCAACCTATAGGTAGGCTTATTTGGTAATGTAGCTCCTAGTTGCAAGTCAATTGCATGTTCTACGCCTCAGATGGGAGGTAGGCCTTCTGGTAGCTCACTTAGAAACAGGTCGACAAACTCATCTAACAAAATTTTCACTTCAGTAGGTAACATCTCCTCCTTGGATCTCCTCATCTCTAATAACCTTCTAACTATCATATAGGTCGACTTGTTGAGCTTCTTCTCTCTCTTCAGCTCAGTTCAAGTCATCACTAAAGCCTCTTTTTCAGGACTTAGCTCAACTGGGCCTATATGATTTTAACTTTTTCGATAGTGATAGGGCCCAACTTCAACTTCCTGACCTCGTACTTCGAGGAATATGTATTCTTCCTTCCATTGTTTATTACAATTAGGTCAAATATCTATGGCCATCTAAGCAAAATATGAGATGCACCCATGGGCAACACATCACAAAGTACTTCATCTCGATAGTTTATAATACAGATTGGCACAATCACTTGCTTGTTTACTTACAAGGCTCCCTTGTCACTAAGCCAGTGCAACTTATAAGGCTTAAGATGAGGCTTGGTTAGTAACTTTAATTGTTAGACCATGAAAGCAAAGGTTGCATTAGTGTAGCTCCCACTATCAACAATTAAGGGTATAGGACTTACATTCATCTCTCTCCTCAACACCAAGGTGGTAGGCAAAAAGTCACCTTCTTCACTATAGTTGACTTTCTCCTCCTTAGACAGTTTAGTTTGTCCAGTCTCCTTTGGCTCTTCTACTTCCTCATCGGTACTATCTACCTCAATGGTTAGCACTTCGCCTCGGATCACCATGATTCTCTTATTTGAACATTGGGCAACCATGTATCCAAATCCTTAACATTTGAAGCACTTAATCTCACTTGTCTTTCTCCCTAAGCTTTAGCCCTTCTCAAACTTCCTTGAAATCTCCTTCTCCTTTACTTAGATAGCCTAACTAGGTCTGGTCTCAATGAATTTACTTGGTTCTAATCATGCAGGTTTGCTTGGAACAAGTTGGCTAGTGGTAGGTTAACTTATAAGAGGTCAGAATCTTCCATTTTGATGTCGCTCAATCATTCGAGTGGCTTAGATAACATCATCAAGTAATCCAATATCCATGGTTTCCAGAATATCTCTATCTTGTACTTCAGCCCATCAATGAATCGAGATACAATTCTGTCTTTGGGCTCAATGACTTTGCATAGAATCATTAGCATCCGAAATTCCTTCATATGCGCATCTACACTTGATCCTCCTTACCTCAACTCCTGTAAACTCTTGAATGCATCAAAAAAATAGTGGCTAGGAACAAATCTTCTCCTCATGACCCTTTTCATCTCATCTTAATTTCTAATCTCATGTTCTCCTTTTCTTCTTTGTATGGCTTACACATTCTTCCACCACAGAGCAACATAACCAGTAAACTCTAGCATAGCAAGTCTAACCTTAGAATTATCTGGTACTTTGTGGCATTCAAATTGCTTCTCAATCTAAGTAGTCCTTAGCATCACCACTCCTAGAAAAACTTAGAATACTCATCCTCAACCCTTTAACTCTAGGGGCTCGATCGTTCCTCTCTTCAAGTTCATAGTATTCCTTTACTTCGTCACCTTCTTCCTCTTTGATTTCATCGAATGCTAACTTACGTCAAGCAACCCTATCCATTCCTCCAACTCGAGGCAATTGAACTAGGCATTAACTCGGCCAAACTAACCATTACCTCTCTCAAGCTATTCACATCCTCTATTTAGACCTATTTCAACTCGCTACCTATGTTCATTTATGATAGTCACCAGACTAGTCAAGAGGTCAGTGAGTCTATCCAATCGGCTACCCATTGACTAGGGTATAAAGGTCCCTTGTTGACCTTGGTCATTCTGAGCACCATTTTCTTAATTACCTAGAGTTCCTTGAACACTTGAATCGAACATTGTCGGCTATCTTACGGATTGATAATTAAAAATACCACTCAAAATTCTCTTGACAAATAACAGCAATAGAACAATACCTAACACTCTTACCACTATGTTAATTACACACGGTAAATAAGCAAACACTTACACTTTGTTTCGCGTATAAGAAATAGGGAAAAACAAAGTATGAAATTTCTTTAACACTACTCACCTGCCAAACTCCTATGACAACTACAGAACATCTAACACACATACATGAAATCAATACCAAGTCACTTAGAGAACAAAGTAATAGAAACTAGCTTCGAACATAGCCAAAGGCTTTAATACCAAGATGATACGGCCCGACATAGATGAAAACACGATGTCCGATATTACACGAACCAAGGGGATTGGTCTAAACCTTAAGATGGTCTAAAGGATAAATGATAGTCGAAGGTTGAGCGGGGGTCCCCATGCACCAATGATAGATATGACACATCAACTCCTTACAAGCTTAGGTCACACTTGATATTACGTACAAACATGGCTGGAGGTCACTTGCTACTAGTCCACACTCAATGGGCTAGATAAGAGTAGTTAAGAGCAAGCAAAAAACACTTTACTTACGAGAATATGTTTAAAAATTCAATGGTATTAACTATTGCAACTATTATAATATATAAGTATTTATGTGACCCAATTAGGGTAAAGCCTAGGTTAATGTAAATTACAAAAAGAATTCTTACTAGTAAAGGAAAATGAATAGTTTATAGGGGTAATGTTACAAATAAGCAAAAAGAATATTCGATGATAGAAAAGGATAGTACAAATATAAAAAAAAGATAGGTACATGTCAAGTGTCCATTCTATAGTCCCAATGACACTGTCAACTAAGCAGAGTAGGTTCTGAATAAATCAAGTCTGGGTTGGTAGTTCGATAGCTCGAATGTTCGGGGCTGGGAAAGGATTGGTTCAAGGGGTAACTCATTGTCAAGTTGGCCTTAGGTGGTCAGCTCTGAATAGTTGTTACCTCAACCTCAGCATGGATCAGGTCAGCAATGTACTGATTCGATACTTGGCCTTGGATAGGTGTATTGTGGAGAGGTTGGCTCAACACACAGGTTGGTCACCTCGACAGCTTCTTGGATGATGTAGAGAGCAAAATAACTCGACAAGTTGAACTAGAGGATGCATTGCTCCTCGAAGTTTAGCTCCCCTCAAACAACTCGACAAACCATATGAGTAAGTCCTCGAGCTTGGGAGCATGTGATTAGTCCGTGATCCCTATCAATACTCCAATTCAAAAACTTTCTCAAAGTTTAGGAGAGCAAGGATAGGATCAGAGATTAACTTCTCCTTTACTTCTTCAAAACTCTTTTACTCTTTCTCTACACCCCTTCAAATTCTATATTCTTCTCATCTAGCTTGATCAAGGGAGCCACAATGGTAGTAAAGTCCTTAATGAAGCATTGGTAGAATGAAGCTAATCCATGGAAACTATGAACATTGGTAGAATAAGTGGGTATTAGCCATTTTAAGAGAGCTTAAACTTTTTCTCTATCAACTCTTACTCCATCTTCACTTACAACAAACCTAAGAAAGGCCACCTTAGGTCAGCAAAAGTCATACTTCTTAAAATTCTTAAATAATTGTTTAAAATAGAGTATAGTGCAAATAGCTTAGAGGTGCTCATAGTAGTTCTCCAAGTCAAGGCTTTACACAAAGATCCCATTAAAGTAAAGGATTAGAAATTTTCTTATCAAATCATGGAGCACATGATTAATTAATCTCATGAATATGCTTACAACATTAGATAGACTAATAGGTATCACCATTCACTCGTACAATCCATACCTTATCTTAAATGTGATCTTCCACTCATCTATTGGTCACATCTTTATTTAATGGTAACTTGATTTTAAATTGATCTTTAAAAGTACCTTTACCCCATGTAGTTCATCTAGTATGTCATCTAGCCTTAGGATTGGATGTCTACACTTGATAGAAATCTTATTGATAGCTCAACTATCAATACACATCATTCATGAACCATCCTTCTTTGGTACTAGTAAGATGGGCACAACACATGAACTTAAACCCTTCAGCATGTATGTTGCATAACTCATTCTTCTATCTTCTGGCAAATGAAAAGCAACAAAAATCTTCTCAATGTCTTCCATCTAATAGTCAACTACAAATGCATCTAACTTCTTTGAGTGAAACTCTTTTGCCATAGTAAATTTGTCTAAACTAATCTAGTTCTAAGTCTTTCTCACAACTAATGTCCTTATTAGGATGTTTACAGTTTGTAGCAACTGAAACTTGTGCTCACTACCTACCTTTAGACTCCATGCTAAAATTGTCCACCTTGTTGAGGTTGTCTCCCTTCTTGGGGTAGAGGTATGCAATCACTAAGGGCATCTCTATTAGCTTTAGGTGTCAAACCTATGGTTAAGATTCTCCTAGGAGGCATTCTACAAAAAGGAATATAGGAAAGAATCAAGAATAGATAAGGAACAAATAATCAATTTATAGCAAGGAAAAGGGAAGACACACTATAAAAAAGAAACATAAAATAAACATCCATTTGAAAAACAACATATACATATATAGAAACACAATAAAGCACTAACTCCCTTAATTTAAACCTTTACATCTTAATCCTATTCTCCCTTGTCAACCTCACTATTCTAAGAATCAACTACCTATGTTTATTAAATTGACCATGTGCTAGCTCTAATGCCACCTAAGTAGCAATGCCTTAGTTTTCTGAAATGCCATAACCCACTACACTAGTGACATAATAAGGCTCTAACAACATATCTATAATGTCCATCAACACTTGCTTTGACTACAACGAAATACATTTAAATTATCACTAAAAAATAAATGAATGACTCACAATTGAGTAATCCCAATCCACAAATAATATTAATAAATGATCAAGAGTTTAACTTTTACAAACTTACTAATAATGATCTAAGATAAACATTAAAACCTAAGACTCACCCATTACATAAATACTAACCAAATAATAAAGAATCTCAAGTCTTAATTTCAACTAAACAGCTCATGATCAATCAATAGTTTTCTAAATTCAATCTTTAATACTAGTAATCCTAATCATGATAATAATATAAGTCATCATTCTCTTTGTTCTGATGCTAATCATATGGGTTTCTAAACTCATTGTAATAAACCATCTCTTCATATAAACCTATAGCTAAAAAGAAGATAGTGGGTCAAGCTTAAGCCCAATACATAATACCACAGGTACTTATGCATGCTACACAAAATCAAAGACACATACATTAAATGCAACATAATAAAACAACCATTTGATTTGATAATTTTTAATTTAGTCCACAACCAAAACAAGGATGCTTATATGCCCGCTCAAACTAAATATGTATATAGTAATCATAAATGAGAACTGCCACCTTAAGCCTCAATATCACTCAATCTACCATAGATTTTTAGTGTGGTACTCCACTAAGGAAAACGTCACATATATATCATCAAGGTGCCCCTTATGAATCTTCCACCTTGACCCCTAGGACGAGCCAAACATAAAGAGCACTCATTTATTATAGCTGGATATTAATTAGTCTAGTTTAATATTCCACCTTAACAACTATAATCAACACATATAGTATCACGTACATGCAATTGCAATATATCCTATCTTTGAACCTAAAACCAATATAATACCCGATACAAAATACAAAGTATAATTTAATTAAGCATTACAGTTGATTGATAACTTTACTTGTTAAATTTGCCACAGTTAAAAAACTAATATGAATATGGTAGAAAATAATTAAATATAATATAATATAACTTAATATAATGTAGAAGAGAATGAATATGTGGATTAACACAAGCTAGAACTAGCTAGTTGGTTTTAGAAACGCTTTACCATCATGAATGAACCAGCAAGATGATTTGACCCTTGATTGCTACACGTATGAACCAATAGTTCGGTTCTCATCTTCTTTGATCATTCCTCGTGGTCCTTAACAGCAAAACTCATACCTACAATTCAATTTAACCCTTTTCTCCCACCATTGATAATTGCAAATCAAACTCCTATTATTACCTTGTTTCTCTCCACCACTTGATGCAAAAACAACCCAACTAACTTCATACTTCTCCTCCAACTACAAGAATCACTTGCCAATAACAACAATAGCATGGTAGAACTCAACCAATGAAAAGTACAACCAAGAACATATTTGAGACTTACAAAATCAATAAGATTACTGTTTACTTAGTTCTTGCATAAGGTCTTGAATGATCAATTAATCTAACATGAGAATAAAAGTTTTCTTCAATCAAAAAGTCATCCTAGGTTAGAATCTTCATTTAAAAGCAAGAAAATCACAATTAAATAAATTGTCTTACCAACCAATACACTCTGAAGGTGATTCAAGAGTGCTTTCCTTGAAGATTTCCAATAAGGTCTGGTTTTTCATGAAGAAAACCCTTAGCAAACTCATATTACTCTTCAAAACTAAGAGGAAAAGTATAAAAACAAAAACATTACCTTAGTTTTTTGTAGTTAGTTGAACACAACAAAGTGAGTTTGCTAAGGAGAGCTTTAGGCATGAGGAAGAAGAGATAAGAAATGAAGAAGGAAGAAAAAGAAGAGAAAGAATAAGAGGGAGAGAGTTGAACATAATATGCTTAATGAGAAATATTTATGAGGGAATAAAGGAAGGATATAGACAAATTTTCACAAAAAGTTAAAAGTTGATTTTGCCCTTAACATAAAAGTCATCTCTTTGTTGTATGTATTATTTACTGATGTTGGATTTTACAAACTAAAACCTTTAGGTTTGAGCAGTATTGGTTAGCAATTGATGTATGTAAGAAAACAATAGCAAGGGCTTGGGAGATTAAGTATCAAATGTTATTTATATGGATTAATGGTTAAGCATGATGATTATAAAAAAGCTTTACTAAAATATATGTGCGAGAACCCAACAAATAATGCTAAGATGATTAATAAGTTATCCAATCAACTTCAAACTAAGTAGAATAAGAATGTCAATGAAACTAATATTGATTATGCAAGGAGAATTAGGTAAGAATTGCGACAAGCTAAAGAGAGGGAAGAATTGTTTTGGCACCAATAGACTTAACTAGATAAGATCAAATTTGCCGATAAACACAATAATTTCATTCATCAAAAACCTATTTAGAGACATGCAAGGAATAAAATACTTAGAATCAAGGATGATTATGATGAGTAGTTAAGGTAAGAAGAGGATGTAATGAGATGGTTTTCTATATTTTTTTTTACTGATATATTTAAAGCTGGTGATAACTTAGTGATAAAAGATGTGTTATAGAATCAAAGGTAGTGATTATTAAGGATATAATAGGCAATTAACATGCCCAATAGAGGGTAATGAGATAAATCAAGCCATTTTTGAGTTAAGATATCTAGAGGCTCCTATTCTAAATAATGGCCTTTCTTTATGGTTACAATGGCACATCATGGTAGACTATTTAATTGAGGTAATCTTAAGTGTGCTCTTAAAGTTTCAAGGCTCATTAAGGATAATGTGGTTATTTTCCATGAAGTTTTCCATCATGTAAAACTTAATAAAAATAAGCCAAAGATTTAATTGTGCAATATAGTTAAATTTAGTCAAAGCCTACTATAGACACCTTATTTTTTTATCTCACCACCCCTACCCCCTTCTTAATAAGTTTTATAATTTTTTTTAAGTGGTAAAAAGGGTCTTAATTAAAAAGTACAAAAAAATAATAATAAATCATAGAAAATAAAAAAAAAAAGGAAAATTGAAAATCATATAAAAATTGGAAAATTTAGAATTTTTTTTGTAAAAAAAAAAAAGAAAAAAGATTGGAAATTGAAAATTAAAAAAAAAATACAAAAATAAGAAAGTTAAAATATTAATAAAATGCAAAAAAAAAAAAAGGATTTTTAGGATAGCAAAATAAAATACTAGATTAGAATAGTAATAATAAAGGTTGAGCATTCAATTATGATTTTTTAATAGAAAAAACATTTGGGGTCAAGCTAAATCCAAAATTTAACTTTAGCTTAAGCTAGCTTATTCCATATATGCATTTAGTTTGTATCTATGGGACACGAGCTAATAGTCCATATAGTAAAACATTTACACACATGCACAAAAGACCCAAGTTAGATCCTTGCTAAAGGCATTTGGTGCATTTTTCATCTTTTTAGTCTTGAGATTTATTCCAGAGGATATTAGAATTTGGCTACAAGAGTTATAATAGAAAGTTTTCAAATGTAATCAAAGAACCTAGAATAAATCTTGTTGGTCGTATATAAGATATTATATAAGATATCAATTTATCCCCATTTGGTCGTATAATCAAATGAGGATAAATTGATATTTTTAAACCTTTTTAAAACCTTTTTTTTTGTTATAAATAACAATTATCTCTTTTAATAACTTAATTTGGTAAACAATGGTATTTTAATTATCTAGCACATAACAATTAAATAATGCAAATGAAAAAAATAAAAAAGAAGAATATCAGGCTGAGGATTTATAAAGCTTCAACCTTCTTTCTATTACTCTCTTCCAACTCCACTGTTGAGGACCTGGTCTACTTTATCGGTGCCGTTTCACTTGATTCACTAAATCAAAATCACGGGAAGTTTACAAGCACTTGCCACACATAGACTTAAATAATACTCTACTCTGCCTATTTAGCCTTTCTACAATCTAGGGATCTACGATCTACGATCTACAGAGTACAGTCTATCTTTACTCTTCTTCGAACAATAAACAAATTGTTACAAGGAAAATAAGTGAGAATAACAATATGAATCTCAAAGGAATTTTGGATAAAAACACAAATAACGATTGATGAAAAATCCACTTCAATTCAATTTTCTAAAGAAGTATCTGAACTACTTTTTGTACTCTTTTAGATAGTAGAAAATAGCTCTCGTTATAAAGTATATGTAATCTCTTTGTTTCAAGATTCAAGATGTATTATTTTGAATCAATTTGTTTACTTTTATACTTGTGTCTTCGAACGATTAAAAGATAATGAGAATTATCTTTAATTCATCTTTATCCTTTTTCATCAACTAGATCATTCAAGGATATCTTAGAGAAGATCTCAGTAATTTGAATTTTAAATTTGATTCTCTATGCTTACTCAATAACTTCCAAATAAACTTCGGATTTGAAAATTTACAGTAAGATACAATTATCCAACCATTTCCAAATCAACTTTAATCTTGGAAAATGATCTCACAAAATTCGAAATTAACCTTATCTTTATCTGATATTAGATATTTTCTTGTGATTTATCCAAAGATAACTTCACTTAAAAATAATTCCCATGGATCTTGATTCCATTTTAAGTGAAACGGGATTAAGTGTATTTCCCTAGTATACCTAATATAATGAAGCTAGGCCTTGATCTTTTCAAATTTGATATAAATTAATTTTTCACGTTATTCTTCCAGACTAACTATCTGAATAACCTTCTGAAGAGTATCAGTATTCTTTTCTTCGAAGTTTTTAAACAAGTTTCTGAAGTATTGTATCAATTCTTTTTATAAAAGCTTCTAAAACACTTTTTAAAGATTTTTAGACTAGTCTCTTTTTCAATCAATCCAAACCTTCTGAATAAGTTTATGAAAATAACTCAATTTACAATTTTAAACTTTTTGAGGACCCTTCTGAATACTTGCATTATTGATTATTCATTAGCATTCATTTATTTTTGTTATCATCAAAATATATGAGAGATATGTAACAAATCTCCAGTCTCCTTAAATAATAATTGAATAATTGTTAGGCTTCTCATCTTGTTCTTTTCCTTTGTCCTCTATGTTATCAAAATCATAAAAAGAACTTCTTTCCTTTCAAAGCTATTTTTATTAAGTCTTTACTTGATATTCCTAATTTTTGTAAATAAGTCCTTCAATAAGTATTCATCTAACCATTGTTTTCATTTAATAAATCTAGTAGGCTTCTCCATCTTCATTTGCAGTTTATTAATTATTCACATAAAGTTTTCATTCCAACCTTACTTCTCTTTGCCCAAAAAGAAAAAAGTGAAAATTCTTTTTCTTTCTTAAATTTATCTCTCTTTCTCTTTTTTCTCATAAAATAAAGAAGGAAAAAAAAAAGAAGAAGAAAAAAAAAAGAAGGAAAGAGAGAGTGAAGAGGTCACTAACATTTGCAAATTCTTACTAGATTCGAGAAAGAATACAAGATAACTTAAGGAGCAGAATGAAGTAACCCATGACTAGCTTGATAAGACAGTCCAATCCAAACACAAACCCTTACCCTTGGCTCAACCTAAACCCTTTGCCAATAAGACAATCCAAACACAAACCCTTAGCTTAGGTAGCTAGGTCAACACAATACCTTACCCTATTAGGAAAGCTAAGTCCAAAACATGAAGCCTAATCTATTTAAAATGCAAACCGAATATAACCACAATCTTGAATGCAAGAAAGCCCAATTCTAGACAAAAGGGCAATTCGGAACTCCTTTGTTAACTTACTTAACTCTAAAGAACTGGGATAGTATTAAGATCAAGCACAAAAGGGGGCAACTAACTCAAAACCTAAGGAGCATCTAGCTTACAAGTCAGGGCTAACTGTCTTGTTCAGCATATGCATACTTTAAGGGAATTACCAATCAAATTGAAGTAGGTGGACACAAGAGAAAGACACCATCAGTATTTAGTTCTTGAAATTTAATTTTAAAATCAAATCAAATGAAACATGTCTTTTCACAATCAAGTTAAGGAACATTTCAAAAGATTAAGGGGGCTAAGTCAATTCCTATCTTGGGGCAAATCAATACAAAGCCCTACCTAAGGAACTAGTAACTCACTTTTAAAGGTTTAGAATGAAAAGAAGCAAACCATGTCCTACATACTAACCTATAAAACACTTCAAGAGATGAGTGATATCATGGTAGGGATGTTTTGGACTTATTTCTTAATAAAATGCCATTTTGAATTTGATACGCAAGTCAAAATGCAGTTAGGCATTCATTTGCCAATCTTGTTGAGCATATTGTATGAGATGTTTTAAAAAATTTAAACTCTATTAAAAACCACTTTACAGTGGAGCAATTTGGAGAGGATAAAACTAGCTCATGCTAATTCAAAGATATAATAAGTTATTTTCTCTGAAATGAAGAAGAGCATATAAGAAGCTTATACATACTATCCAAACACTTTAGAAAGAAAATCATCTCTTGGGCTAAAAAAATTAGACAAAAGGGAAATAGACAATAAAAGAATGGGGTAAAATAAAATAAAATAAGAGAATAAACAAAGAAAAAGAAAATTAAAAAAAAAAGAGAGAGAGAGAGAAGAAGAAAAGAAAATGAGAAGAAAGAAAAAGAGACACCTGAAAGTTAAGCCTGAATGCAACATAAAAATCCAAAAGATACATCCCATCCTAACAAGAATATAAACTTGAACACGATTACCCCAATGCAAAAATATGGTCCCGACTCAAAGCCCGAACAACTCCAAAAACACAAAGCCCTCATACCCCTTTTGAATCACATTTCGAGCCCTAAAATACAAAACCTTCTTATCCATCCTAAAAGACAAAACACAAGGCCTACCTACCCTCAATTTCAACTACACTCAATGAACATTGTTCTAATCATAGAGAATAATTCATCTTGAATGAAAATTTTCTTTGAAACTGGGGTAAGCACACCTCTAGTCTTTCATAAGGGTTTTTTACTTGTAAAGTAAGGTTGAATAAGTAATTCTTTCAAAATAAGCCTTCTTATGGATCCTTCTTGAAAGTATTTAACCAAAACCTAACTCATAATACTGAACCAAAAAAGATCGAGCAAATTAAACAAGGTGTATCACTTAAAAATTGGGACATAAATTTTGCAATAATAGTGAATAGAAGAAAATCAAATCAAGAGTATGTAAGGAAGTCCACTTTGACTAAAACTAATCATGAGCTACCATTTCCATAGGAAAGATATATTCAAACCCACAAAGTCTCCATCATCAAAATCAGCATGATGTTCAAATTTGAACAAGATTTGCCTTTGCGGTACTTAGGTTAGAAGATATTTTCAAAGAATAAGAGGTATATAAAACACTTCACATGGTTATTGAGGAAAGGAAGGGTTTAGTATATAACTTAGGTTTCTTAATGAGAATTAGTACTTGTTAGCAAACTTCAAAAAGAAAAGGGGAAAAATGGAGAAGAAAAGGAATTTGTCTTGTAAGCAATGAGGCAATCCATTTGGAGTCTTTGAAAATACTAAGTGCTACTCCCATTCCCTTCAAACATATTGATCTCATTTTTCTTACTATCCTAATGACCATATTTGTCCTCTTTCTAAGGTATTAGCCTTAACTCAACAACAATTCAATGGATACAGTCCATAACATTCGATCCTAGAATCTGCTTTCCTCTTGAGACAAAGTTGTTCAATTCTTCTTAGTCACTAAGCCTAAAGAACTCTTTCTCAAGATTGTTTGAGTACTTCTTTTCTAAGTTAGCATTGGTTACCAAATTCCAAATACTCCCAGTTGATTCGTCAAAGGCAAAGTTCTACAATGCCTCTTAGGTTTTCACATTCTCCAATTGTCAATTCCAACCAACCTTAGTGGCTCAACTTATTTTGAAAGGAAAACTTTGTCAAAAAGCCTATGTAAGATACAAAATGTTAAATTAGCCCTAAATGCAATTTTTGCCAAATTCATGTCCTTGAATCTTGCCTCCTTGCACTCAAGATCCCTTGTAATCAAACAATGCAGTACCCTTCAAAGTCCATTAGCCATAGGTGTCCTAAAGGAGTACCTAGTTCTTCTTACAAGCAGCACAATATATGGTGGAATATAAAGCTTTATCTAAATCATTGGATATACCAGTTCCTTCAAAAGGTTTTGAGGAAGTTTATATTAAAATTCATGTGGACCTTTTGTCTAGCATGGCAACATTTTTGTTCTTGGGGAAAATGAGTATATGTTAGAAAATGACCAAGATTTGATTTTCTTTATGGTAATGAAGCTTCTAGTAATGCATACAACTTTTTTTCATATGGTAAGATGAGATAAGACATTAAACTTGGATACGGGCTATGTTGGAGTTGATATTGACCATCTTAATATGGTGAATTTATCCAAATTTCCAAAAAATAATTTCACTTTTGAGGAAACAACTTTTTGAGGATAATGGTTTAGTTGAATGAAGAATGAAGGTTTGGCAACATAGCCTCATGAAAAAAATTAGCAAAAACTATTGACTTGGGGAATAGAAATGGTTGGCAAACAAGGTAAAGAATCCACTGTAAATTGGGAGGAACTAAGAAAAAAATCAGGAGATTTTGTCTTCATTTGCCACTTGAAAGGTTTGCACAAAAAGCAATAAAGAAGAAGGGCTCATGCCTAATGGCTATTCTTGTTTTTGCCTCATGTTCAGTCCTCGTGTGTAATCCTGCTGCCTAGTTCAGATGTAAATCAAGAGACCCAATCCAGCATATTTGTTTCCACTTTGCCAACTCAAGGGACTTTGCCCTAATAGCACGATCCTTCAAATAAGCCCTAGTCATCAAAGTCAAAAGTTTTTCTTTGCTCATGCAAACTATTCTTTCTCGAGTTAACCCTAGCATTCCAATCTAAGCCAACAATTTCAAGTCTTTCTTCGAAGTCATTGCAAAATGATTAACCCTTGAAAGTTCAAAATGACCCTCAATGATTCCATCCTAATATTAATGGACTCTATTTGAGACATTTTAAAAGAATGAAAATTTGATGAAAACAAAAAGACCCATCAATCCAAGATGCTGACTTGATATTGAGATCCATCAATCTAAGACAATGAGTTGTTGAAATCCCAAGAGTTTAGAAATAGCTTTTCCATCTATCTAAGATGGTACCCTTTAAAAAGACCTAATCAGGTCAAATTTCTTCCTTCCTTAAGATTGTTTCTCAACAAATATCTTTATGATTCCCCTTAATAAAAATTCCAAAGTAATCACATTCTATTCAGTCTTCCCTAGTGAGCTTCACCAAAATATTCATTAAGATTAAGAGCATTTCAAAAGGAGAGGAGCCCTTCTACATCCTAAGATAATCAACTCCCCTTAAGATTGTGAGCTTTTCAAAAAAGAGGAGCCCGATCCCTCTCTATAGTAGTTAGCTCGACCAAAAAAATCCCTTTTTGCCCTCAAGATAATCATTAGTATTATCTCTTTCTTTAAGAATGTAAGCTTTTGAAAAAAGGAACCCGATCCCTTTTTAGGGTGGTTAGCTCATTTAAAAAATTCCTTTCCACCCTTAAATAATTTTCAATACTATCTTCCCTTATAGGATTATTATCTTGACAAAAGGAGCTTACGCCCTACTTAGGGTAAGTAGGTCGTCAAGGAGCCATTTTTCATCCTTACATATTCTTTAGTACTATTTGTTCCCTTATAAGATTGTTAACTCATCCTAAAGAGCCTGAGCCCTTCTAAGGTAATTTAGCTTGTTAAGGAGCTCTTTCTAACCCCTTAGATAGTCTTCAGTCTTATCTTTCCTTTTAGGATTGTTAGCCTATCCAAATGAGCCCAAACCCTTCTTAGGATAAGTTAGCTCATCAAGGATCCCTTTTCGTCCTATAGATACTTTTCAATACTATCTTTCTATTTTTTTTTTTTTTGGATTGTTAGCTCATCTAAAAGAGCTTGAACCCTTCTTAGGTTAAGATAGTTCGTCATAGAGCCCTTTCCAACCCCTAAATAATTCTTAGTACTATCTTTACCTCTTTAGGATTGTTAACTTGTCTAAAGGAGCCCAAGCCCTTCTTAAGGTAAGTTAGCTCGTCAAGGAGGCCTCTTCAATGCTAAAATAGTATTCAATGCTATTCACCTCTTTAGGATTGTTAACTTACCAAAGGAGCTCAAGCCCTTTGAAGGGCAAGTCAGCTCGTCAAAGAGCCATTTCCACCCATCTAAATAAATTATTCACATAACTCTTAAAAAAAAAAAAGAAGCCCTACTTGCTTTAGGGTAGTTGGCTAATCTAATCTGCTTCTCCAAATCACCAGTGAACTTAGGATAATAATGGTCTCTCTCTCTTGTGTCTTTATAATAAAATTTTATCCAAACTTCACCATAAAAAGAAATACCTGTAAAAAACCCATTTCCTTACCTACCCCCCTTACTTCCTAAAAGTTTTAAATTTTCTTTAAGGCAATAAAAAACATCTTAGTTGAAAAATATATATATATATATAATATAGAAAAATATAAAAGAATTAGAAAATTGAAAAACATATAAAACCTAGAAAATTTAGAAATTTATTTGAAAAAAAAAAAAGATTAACAATTGAAAATTTGGAAAAAAAAATTAGAAAAGTTTAAAAAATTAATAAAATGAAAAAAATAAGAACTTTTAGGATAGTAGAATAAAATACTAGATTAGAATAGTAATAATAAAGGTTGGGCATTCAATCATGGTCTTTTAATAGAAAAAACATCTAGGGTTGGTTTTGGCGTAAACTAAATCCAAAATTTAAATCTTGCCTAAGCTAGCCCAATCCACATATGTATTTTGTTTGCATATATAGGGCATGGGCCAATAGCCTATATGGTAAAACATATAATTTTATTGTTTATTTAACATGCATTCAAAACAAACTTAGGGTTTACACACACATGCATATGCATACATACACATGCACACACATGTATGCGCACATTATGTAACTCCCATAAATTTTGCATTTTAAATATAGAATCAAGCTTAAGTGCCAATAAATAATCTCTAAGCCCTTCAAGACTAAAGGAATTAAGACTAATAACAACTTTAAAACAAAACGTTGAAACGAACTTGAAAACTTTAATACAAAATTCAAAAGCCCTAATTGTATACAAAAATCCGAAATTCTAAATTAAAACCTAAACATAGAGAAAGTGCTAGAACGGTAAATAAAAGTCAAATTCACTAAATTGCAAAAATTCAATATTAATCAATTAGAAATATTCCTATATAATAATAATTAGCTAAATCAAACCAATTAAAATAATCAAATTAATAAAATTACTATTTTACCCCTACTCCTATAAAAGTAACGTATATATTTGTATGTAAATAATATAATCTTAATCACATAAATTTAATATCAAGTAATTAGAGATAACCATAAGCAATAACAACTAACTAAATTAAGCTAGTAGGAAGTAAAATTAAGGAAATTACAAATTTGCCCCTATGAGTATGCATCATACCATACATGTACAATTTCCCTTTTACGTACCATTAATTATAGGACGTCCTGTATTATATCTATTAGCATAAAATTGAACCAATAAAAACACTAAATTAATTCTAAATATTTTAGAATTATGCAAATTCGATATCAAACGATTAGAGATGTCTTTAAATAATAGTAGCTAACTAAACTAAGCTATCTAGTGAATAGAATTTATAAAACTAAGAAATCACACCTATGAAAATGTATTTTGCCAAACATGTGCACACGTATAATTTTCTTTCATGTATGATATACTATAAGACACTAATTGATTTAAATCAAACCAATTAAAAGATTAGAATGATGAAAATATATCCTTAGCCCTATAAGACTAATTGCACCATACATATATACACGTACGATATAATTTTATTCATGAATGTTAAAAATGTATAAAACACCATATAATGTTAAATCGATTTAACTAAACCGATTAAAATACTTGATCAATGAAATTGTAATTTTGCATATAGATTGCACTATATATATATATATATATATATATATATATATATATAGAAGAGAGCTACTTCTAAAATAGTTAGGTTTACTATACTCCAATTATGCTATGAGTGTATTCAAATTCACAAAGAAGTGGTGTAAGGAGGTAAAGGTTATCATGGCAAGATTCTAGTTGAAGGGATCAAAATAAGAGAAAAATTCATTAGAAGCTATGGAGAAGACATCACCATGCCTCAAAATAAAGGAGGCTTAGGTTTTAAGGACTTTGAACTTTTTGATGATGCAATGTTAAAAAAAAAAATGACTTAGAGAATTTTTTTAATTCTAAAGCTTTATTAGTCATAGCACTAAAAAGTGTTTGCTTTCTTTAAACAAACTTTTCAAACTTAGGAGTAAATCATACTACTATTGGTAGAGTTTACAAAGAAGAAAGGAGATCATATTGGAGAAAACTTATTGGCATATTGGAAATTGATGTAAAGGGAACATGGTTCTTAGATTACATGATTTTGGGGTTCATCCATTAAATCTAAACTATACTGAAGCTAAGCAACATGTCAATTCTTTATGAATTTGAACCATATGCAATGGAAAGAAGAAGAACTAAAGATGTGGTTGTTTGAGAAGGAGGTGAATGCTATAAAATCATTCCACATTCTTTTCAAGGCAAAGATGATGGATTGTTTTAGCTTTATGAATGTAATAAGCTACATAGTTAAATCTAGTTATGGAAGCTTGAAATGGAAGCAGGAGTAAATGTGATGTGAACCAAAGCCAAGGACTGATAAGGCTGATCGCAAGGGCAAGTCCAAGCTTATGGAAAACCTAAAAAGAAGGGTGAAAATGTGTGCAAAAAACAATGAGAGCAAAACAAGCAAACTATCAATCCGTTTCAAGGATATGACATACTAAGGAACTACCAAAGATTCACGACTCAACTCGATATGAAGCATAAGTTGATCCAATGAGGGTACTCACCACTTAGCCTTGCTTAAGAGTTAAGATAAGAATGAAGTAAGTAATAGAGAACAATGCTCACAAAAAAAGAGAAGTGTATCTTCAATATCAAAAAGTGTAAGATAATGTGACTAGATATATAGTAGGTATTTACACCCAAAAAATTAGGATATCCTATCTAAAATGGAAAAGACTAAAAGAGTAATGTCTAAAAGAAGTAATCTACAACGAATGATAAAGGATATAATTGAAAATATAGTAAAAATGGGTATCTCGTATGGAAGATTCTGTCATATATGGCTCTAACATGTGGCTCTATAGGGATGGGTGACTTTCTGGTAGAAAAGACAATTTATACTATCAGGTTAATGACTATCGAGCCAAAGTGGAAAGAAAATTGTGCTAAGCCGAGCAAACAATTCTTCTAAGGTGATTTCAACTCAGATGTATTCAATATGACTCAAATTTAGGTCAACTAGGTAGGTAGTCGGATGGACTGAGTTGATGTTTAAGTATAGCTCACGCCGGTAACTAAAGACCATCAATTAGTACGACAAGATTCAGTTAGGTTAGGGCATTAGGTTGGTAGATTACAACAGCTCCGATTCCTCAGTAGTGGAATGTAAGAAAAGAATTCACCTAGCCATGCTTTCTACCCTTCAAGTCAAGGGTACAGTAGTCTAATTCCTATCAAGATGAAAGTAAATAAAGCCCTCTAATTGTTTCAAATAGCTAAGAGGCATTTAAAACTTATATGGTCATCTAATGTTTTGTCAAAAATAAAGCATCATGCTTGGAAAGCTTACTAAAATTCCCTTGCAATAAATGAAAATTTCTTTTGGAGAAATTGCCAAGAATCATTCAGTAATCAATTATGTAATTCAATATAACTGAGCATTTATTACTTAGGTGTAGTTGGATGAAACTTATGTGGTTTGAGTTGTTTGAAATCAAATGTTTTGTGATTCCCTCAGCTATGTTCAATAGATGGCTATGGATTCTTATAGAAGATTTCATGAAAGTGGTTAGATTGTAATGCCCAAGAAAATTCAAGAAAATATTTTCAAAATGAATGGCATTCTTATAATTTGACTTGATGGGCTTAAACCCCTTTACCTTAAAATCTACCCATATTAGCCTTACCCTTAAACCCTAATGCATTTCTAAAACCCCATTCCTTTCCTCTCTTCTTATACTTACTCTCTCATATATTAAACTTAGTTACGTAAGCTCTTTCAGGCTCCAATTACATAAGGAAAATTCATAATTAGTTAAGTTAAAAGCAAAGATTAGCTTAGGTTAATTCTCATAGCTCATTTCTTTGAAAATATTTCATTCCAATAGGTTTTATGAGCATAGTTTCTAAAATCAAATTTGGAATTCAATGTTGATGCAGCATCTTAGTGGGTTTCCATGTATTTTCGAATTTACCAAGTGTACAATCCATTCTAAGTAAGTAATTTTCCTTTTCTCTTGCTAAGTTAAGTTTGGTAGTTTTGATGAAAGTAGAGTGTTTTTGGCTGATTTAAGTTGAAATTTGTAATTTAATTGGGTTAAAATGCATTTTAGTGATAAGTTGAAAAGTGTTTGAGGTGTACTTAGGGTTAAGTTGAAGAATGGAAGGGAAGAAGTGGGTTTGGAATGTTATAGAAGGTAGATTTTTGCTTCTCTATAAGGGATACGACCTGTGACACAATTATGTCGCATGACTGGGTCCTTTATGCTTGTGCTTAAGTTTTGTGTGAGGTTAAAAAGTTACATGACAAAGCGATATGGTTGTATCACCTGGCTATGTTTGATAAGAGAAGCTTTTTGGTCAGTAAGTCATACAGCCAGCGAATAATCATGTCACCAGGCCGTGTCAACTTGTAGCTCACAAGTTCCTCCTTTTTTTGTTGTTTTTCTTAACAAATTTTAAGCAAATCTTTTACTAATCTTGAGTTCCCATTAGGTTTTTTTCTTTTTTTAAATAAAAGTTCCAACCTTTGCCTAGGATTCTCAAGCCCTTTAAGGGTTGAAAAAGAGCCTTCGGTGAGTGATGAAGGGCGTTAAGTGAGTTAAGTTAGGGTGATTAGGAGTAAAACTTAAAGTTTATACTATATTAGTTTGAGCAATGGTTAAGGGATAAATGTTACTCTCTTTGATGATATTTTCATATCCTGGTTCTCTAATTAACTTAATTCAGGACTTATAGTTGGTTTCATTCGACTTTTAAAGTACGTAATGGGTGTTTGTTAGTTATGCTTATTAGGGTAAATAAGTAACTGGACTAACTTATCTCTGATCTGAAACTTGATTTGCTGGTTGTGCTTAGGTAATTGTAGGGGCTAATAGCGACAAATCCCTAGAGGGCAAATGCTTATCTCATATGAGGATTTCTTAGTGGACTTACATATAAAGATAATACAGCTAGATTTAGGTATCATGGTTTCTAGACTCTAAACTCATATGTATAGCTTGTCTAGAGGCCAATGGTAGCAGATCTATAGGGACAAACACTGTAGTTTGTATTTAGTAAAAAACTTATATATATAAATACAATGTAGTAAACTCATGAGTACCCCTTTCTTAGCTTGCCAATCTAAATTCAAGATAATTAATTGACTATTTGCTATAACTCTTTGTTATTATTCGCATTAAATGTATGTGTGAGACTAGTTTGACATTTGTATATGCTTGTGTATTACAAACTGGGCTTTAGCTCACTCTTTCATTTTTATAGCTCAAAGTGTTGAGATGAAGTTCATTGTTATTATAGTGATCAAGACTCAAGTGGGAATGTGAGACGTATAGTACCGTACTAATTTGACGATGTAAATGGGTTATAGAGAAGGAATTAATGGTGTTGAGTAGATTAGTAGAGACAATTAGTATTTTATTGTGATGATGTAGTTGAAAATCTTGGGAATTGCAAGAAAAGAAGTTTCTTAGACTTGCTATAGGTTCAGTAGCTATAGGAGCTAAAAATCTTGTTGAAAGTTTTTTCTATGGTCAGATTGATTCTCCTGTGAGTCTTTAGAGTTGTTTGTATTTGGAGAGTTTATTTTACTATATTGTCGACAAGTTTTACAAGCAAATTAGAAACTTTAGAAATGTTATAAAGCCTTAACTTGTTATTAGAAGCTAAGGACACATTAGGGTTGTAGAGCCCTTAGGTTTTGGGGTTATTACAGCTTAAGCTCATTATTAGAGAGTTAAGGTACAGTAGGTTTTTGCTATGATTTGGTATGTACATCTAATAAAAATAATCTTTGAGTGGAAACAATTGAATGTACTTTCAGTTATAGAACTAGTTAAAGCTATAAGCTATGCAATAGGTTGGTTTATGATTGATACATAAAATTTAAGGCGATTAAAGAAGTTATCTGATTGAACCTAAATGTTATGACAAAGTTAGGAAAATTAATAGAAGTGGTCCCACCAGTTTAAACTTAAGAAAATAAAATAATTAAATACTAAATTTATTGGATATATGTATATTAATAGTTATTTATTGAAAACGTACAAAATATATTCCAATAATTAATGAATTATTAAAGATAAATTATATGGATTTTAAAAATTATAAAATGAGATGAATAATTTTTAAGAGTATTTATTAAATGTAATTTTACATGTATGAAAATATACTCGTAATTACCTAAAATACCTCAATTATACTAAAATATATTTAAAAATTAAAAAATTAATAAATACTAAGGAAAAATAAGGTGGCAACATAGGACATCAGGATTATTAATGTGGTAACTTGGCAAGATAGATTAGTAAACTTTAGGGAATATTAAGATACCTAAAGGAGGGAGATTAAAGTGGAATTGACAATTGGAGTGGGAAAAAAAATTTCAACTGACGCACATACACACATCTATAGAATCAAATCATCACCTTCTTAGCTCATTTTGGACACTTTGGAGTCTAGGAAAAATATTGAGTATATTTGGATAGTTAGAGAGAAATTAAAAAAAAAATAAAAAAAATAAGTATAATTAGCATAAATTAAGATTTGACTATTAAACCAAGACTTCATGTGGAACTAACCCCACCACTTGACAAAGTCCCTAATGCCAGTAGCTCTTGACAAAGGGGGTGGCGCCATCGGTGACCAAAGGCTAAATCGCCGGTAAGTTGCCAAATTCCATCCAATTTTCAATAATTTATTTAAAATAACAAATTACATCTAAAAATTACGAATTTTGGTTTTCCTTAGTAATTTTCTATGTAGAATTTGCAAAATCAAGCCATTTTTTCCAAATTGCGAGTGTAAATATATGTTCCTTAAGAAATTGGATGTGTACACTAATTTTCACTTGTATTTTCAAAACAGCAAACGATTTAGTTTTGGCCTCAATTTTTAACTGCAAGATCTTCACATATTATATTTTTATTTTATGTAAATATTTTGTCAAAATTGTAAAGTTGGATTTTGAAGAAATTTTGATGTCAATAAAAGCAGTGCGCTAGTGGCCTATTTTCATAAGTTCATTTAATAGTCTAATATAATCTATGATATAATCTAGGTTTCTAAATGTTTAATCATGATAAATTAAAAGGAAAAGATTTTCTTGGAGTAAATAAGATAGTTTGTAATTGGTTTGATGGGTAGAAGAAGGAAAAAGAATGTTTCATTTGCATACACTTATATATAATGAAGTATAAATTGAGATGTGTTAATATAGGATGTGACTAAAATTGGAAATGGTATTTGGTTACTAATCCTTATCATAGTTGTAAAGAGTGTGTTGAAGTCATGGAGATTATGGATGGAAAAGTGATTGTGTGCTAAATCAAAGGATAAATAATAAGTTTTATCAGAGGCTATATGTAAATGGCAAGTCAAAAAGATGTTCAAAAGTTGAATCAGGGACTCTATGATAAGAATCAAACATCTTAACCTTTAAACTGAGCTCGAGTTCGAGATCTTGAGGGATTCATGAGGCGGATTTTATTATTCTAACCAATTCCTGTCGAGTCCAAGTTGATCCTCACTACCAACAAACTCCATATGCTGAGTTGAGTAACTTCTCGTTTGTTAATAATCAAGTGTCGGTCTGAAATATGCTCCACTTACAAGTTAATCCTTTTACATGTCTACTTGGCCATGACCATATCAACCAGTAGCTTGGTAGTATTGGTGTCGAGAACTTAGAGAGCATCCAAACCCACATGTCTTAGATGGACATCCAAGTCTACTCAGTACCTTTGACTTAGCAATCTCTATCATGAAATTAGTAAAATTACACCCACAATTTATCTATTTTAGTTAGAAATTCATCCATCTATTGATAGCCACGTGTTTGAGCAATCATATTATAAAATTTATCATACAAGACAAATGTTTTCTTGATTTTCTCTTTATACGCTTTTCCATTCATTATATATTACTTATTTAGGACTTTACCCTATTTAGTCATTTCCATTTATAGTTATTGTCCTAATATTTCGAGTATAAATACCCTTTGTAATATGTAGCCACATCATCATCATACAATCAGATATTGAATATACTTCTCATTATCCATAAGCATTGCTCTTCGTTAGCTTGTTACATCACTCTTATCCTAATCCTTAAGTAAGATTAGGTGACAAGTACCCTCATTAGACCAGTTTGTGCATCATATCGAGTTAAACCAAGAGCTCTCAGTAGTTCCCTGATGCATCATATCCTTGGAGCGGATAAAGGTTTTGCTTGTTTACTTTTACTATATTTTATGCACTTCCCATCTTCATTTTCAAGCTTTCTACAAGCTTTGACCCACCTCCCATCAACCGACCTTATCAGTCCTTAGTCTAATTCATATCAATTAGGACAAGCCAAGCATAAACAACAATCATTTCTTAAGGTAAGATACAAATTAGTCTAATTTTTGTTACTAACTTAGCAAATACAATCATCAAACACACATTACGTACATGGAAAAGCAAACCAAACCAATTACAAGTTTTGAGTCATGTGTAGTAAGAGAATGGATATAAGAGTTTAGTAAATCAAAAAAATGAACTCATCTTGATCTTCCATTCAATTAATCCAATTCAAGCTTTGAAGTGAAACCCTCAACCTAACTTAGACAATGACTACTAGAGATATGCAAACGGGTTAAATGGGCCAATCCGGCCCAGCCCACTTCGGGCCGTAGGTTAAATGGGCCGAGCTCATTTGGCCTGTTTTTAAACTAGCAAAAAAACGGGCTAACCCATTTAAAAAAGGGTTAAACGAGCCAACCTGTAAGACAAATGCATAAATATATTAAATGAGTCGGCTCAAATTGACCCACTTTAGCCTGCGAGTTAAACTGGTCGGGTTTATTTGACCCACTTTTAAACAAGCCAAAAAACCTTGGCCCAAACTTGTTTTAAAAAAGGGTTAAACGAGCCGGCCCGTGGGCTAAAACTCACTTGCACACCTTTAATAACTACTTAGAGTATCCTATGACCTTACCAAAATTAAGCTCCTAAAGGCTTTGAGAAGGCTGAAGGTCGACTCTTTAATGAAGGAAAAAAAAAAAGGTTTTGACATCATAGATAATTGAAGGCTTAGAGGAAACTACAAATCAAACTTAATTAATCCATTCCAACTCCTCTTCCCAATGCACACCCTTCACCTTTCATTAAGAACATTACACATCGAGTCCAAAAAAACTTATCATATCTTAGTAATGTTTGTGACCCTTCAACAAATGATAGTTAACAAAAAAATTTTAATAAAAAGGTAAACTAAATACAAAATAATGTTTGTAGCTTTATTGAAGAATGCCCTTGTTAACTCTATTTTAATCTATATTAGCCTTACAAACCACTAAACACCTTCAATAAAAAATCATTGATAAAAATAGCAATATATAAACAAGATAGTATCTTTAAGTGAAAGTGGTTTAAGTTGAGTTTTGATTGATAAAATTTGAATAAAAACTTTTAGAAATCAACTAGGAATGGAACTCGAATAAAAGCCAACAAAACAAAGAAGAAATAAACAAACTATCCTAAACTAGGGCCTAATCGGCAAGCTAGTTCCTTTAGGAACCATTAGGCTGGTTGTACAATTAGCCTTCTCAAAAACCAAGAACTGGCGAGCCAATTCTCAATAGCTACAATTTGTAGCTTATGATGTCTTTCAAAGATCACTCAAAACTTATTCAAATCCAACCTATTCTTTAATCTAACTTTGAAACAATCAAACCAATCACTAAAATAAGCTCAAAGACCAACCCAAATATCAAACCATCAAGTAACTCCATGAAACTTCTATTAAGCTAAAAAACACAATGAAAGATGAAGAACACTTACTTGTAATAAGTAAATCTAATCTTTGAATCCTAAACACAAACCAAACCAAAGAAGAAAAGTTTTAGACATATACATTTAATTGAAATTTTAAAAGCTATGCCAATACAATCTATGGAAATGAAAAACTTCCAAAGGAAAATGAGCTAAGGGAAGTAATCTATGGCTAATCCTTACCTCTAGCTTGACAAGATATGAATTTTCTTTATATAATTAGTGCCTCAAAGAGCTTAACTAGCTAGGTTTAAGGAGGCATTGTGAGAAATAGAAGATAAGAAAAGAATAAGGTTTAGAGGATGTAATGGGTTTTGAAATAATAGCTAAGCTAAATGGGTTTTAGGATGAACAGGAATTAAGTCCATCAAGTAAATTCACAAAAATACCACTTATTTTGAAAACATTTTCCTATTTTTTTATTGAGCATTATATCTAATCTTAAATATTTTAAAATTGAATTATGATAACGGATGGTTTATTATCTTTTTCAAATAAAGTTAGGTGTATAACTATAATTGAAAGATTTAGAGTCCAAAATAAAATGGTTTTGCTTAATAATATGAATATAAATAAATAAGATAAATATAGATAAACTAATACCACTAAAAATTAAAGATTTAGGTTATTATGTGTTATCGGTTAAGCTAGTTACACTTGAATTAGTTAATATTTCTAAAATAAGATAAATCTAATTTAGTTATTGCAAATAGCTCCTCTCTTTCTCTCTCTCTCTCTTTGGGTTTTAGGGGTGTTGGCAAGTATGGGTCAATGGATAATCTTATTGTACGGAATATCAACTCAAACCTTACTCCACCAAGTAGATAATATAGGTTACAGCATAAGTTTTAGGTAGTAGTATCTCGAAATGTACTTTGCATGATAGGATATAAGTATGAAGTCAAGATACCTTATTTCACCATGAAACTTATACTCTAATGTATAAAAAATATAAGTTTTATGGTACCTATTTTTTAATAATAATTGAATAACATTAAGAAATAAAAAAAATTACTATTGTTCTTTGTATATTAGTCTTCAAGAAAAGAACAACAAAAGGTAAACTTATAATAAAAGCCTAAGATTGTGCATAGCTTATGTCTACTATATAGTTCGTCTTGTCTTCTTCTTCTTCTAGTAAAAATCTTTATCTTCTTTTGTTATCTTTTTTTCTTTTCTTTTAGCATCTTTGTTCTTTTTTACTAACTTTAATTTAGTAAGGTTTTAAAAACATTTCTGTTTTTAACTTATCATTCGATATACTATATTAGAATTACTCACATAAAATTTTTATTTTGATAAAAAAAAAAGTACAAAAGAAATTGAAGTATGACCCAATAATTGGTTTTAACATTTACCATTGTAAAAATATTTTCTATTTTATCTACCAAAATTTTATATTGATGAACTCAAGATGTATTGCAATCAATAGAAATTATTACTGGCTGGTCTATTGACGTTATAGTTATAATTTTAATATTCACTATGCATCCAATATAAAGTTTAGAAGGAAGATAAAGAAAAAAAATTATAAATTCCACAAAGTATATTATACTCTATAAAATCCGTAGGATATAAGATGATTCTAAAATATCATAAGATACGTTCCAAACACAAAAACTTAAAAACTTTCACCTATAAAGTAGGGTACGAATAAAGTTTCATACCGTTTCAACCTTATATTCGCTTACCTTGTTCACAAGGTTGCTGGAAATTTATAGGCAAGACGATTACACCTTTTGCAGCAGACCACTCGGAAAATCCATGATGAGAGAGCCTTCTCAAAACAATTAGGATAGAATGATTTACGATAATCGAAAAACCGAAGATAGTCAAAGCTAGATGTTGTAGGCATGTATTCTATGTGAGGAGAAGGTAGAGGGAAAGGATAGTTATTCCCTATTTCAGGAGCACTTGTAGTACCTTTAACACCTAAAACATTATCCATTGCCTGTGAAAATATACCTTGGATTCACACAATCGGACTAGCACTATTATGAAATGTCAACGATCAGGCATACTTCGTTCTCCACTCCCAGTTCATTTAAAACAACACAAGTTCTCAACTCCCAGTTGTTCATTTATAATAATAAGTAAACCAAAAAGAGGAGGAATAAAACACGTTAGTTCACGTAAATAAAGAAGAATTTATAAAAAAAAAAAAAAATAGAATAGCACCTTCAGCGCATGCATCCAACCTTCGAGAAAGATCAACAGACGTAAATAGCGTTTGGGGATTATTAGAAAGACATATCAATATCTATAAGACATCAGTGCACATTGGAGATCGAGAAACAACGAGCTTCAGTAACGAAGGGGAGCTCCTCGCCAAGACCCCAATCAGATTTTTTGGCGATTAGATCAGTTGAACCCATCACATTTTTGTTTCCACCATAAATCTTAATACTCAAAACACGTAATCCGTACAATCTGTGGTTTAAGGTAGAATTTTTGTTAATAAAACCTTGCTGAACTGTCCATGTTGACTACGGGAAGACTCTACCCATCACATAATTTCGTAATAATTTTATTACCGATATTCTTGAGACAAAATATGCCTTCAAGAAAATACACCAACCAGGCTGTGTAAAATGCGGATGAGAATGTACAGAGATCTAATTAGCGTTTTACAGAAACTCAATCCTCTAGCAGATGCTTTTACTGAGGTCTGATGATAAAAATTCCAAATTGCACCAGCGGCTTTGAATTACCCTCCCCTTCTTTCCCGCCTAATATGTCTTGGTCTTAGCTTTTACGATGGGGATAACATGCCACTGCAGATCCTCAGGCCAACACCAAATTAGCAGTACTTTTCTGTGAATCATTCTGTTTTGATCGTTTTTCTTCCTCTTCAAGTCTACTCAACCATTTAAATCCGAGATTACATCCTGCTTTTGCTGCCATCTCAAAGTGTTTTCTGGCCATTTCCACAGGATTCGTCATGTCAATGCCATCACTCTTTGTTCTTCGGGCAACTGGTCCCTTTGTGTAGTATTTAGTCAGCCGCTCTGGAACTTGTACACCTAAGCCACATCATGAAAATAAGAAAAGATTTAGGTTAGTTGAAAAGAAGGGGAAAAAAGAAAAAAGTAAAGTAGTTGCAGGCCATTTCTAAAGGAAGATTTTTGGTTTTATATGGATGATCGTTCTAAATTAGAAAAGGAAAAGTATATCGAAGAAGAGCAACAATTTTGTCAACAACTGAATAGCAGGAAAACTAAAAGAAATTACAACCATTCAAGCTGATAAATATAAAGAAAATAGCAACGATTAGACTTGATCACTCCTAACAAAAGCTCATTTCAACAAATTAGCAATAACTTCTTCACCTTCTCACTCTGTGTGATTAGCCAAATTTCAACCAAATTTTTATTTCAATTAAAATTAGTCATTGGATGGGGAAAAATGCAAATCCACAGTGCCCATCCCAATGAAATAAGACCAGAAGGGTTTTCTACCGAGGGATAATGGTCGTAAGCATCTAATCTTTCCTGATCTACCCCATGGCCATCTCTAATTTCAACAACCTTCTCCTCAGACAACCAAAACATAAGCTGTCATTTAGCTTTCTTGATTATAATAAGAACAGCCCACCAACAACAAAAATCAATGGTATCAAAGCTCCATCCTAAACATACAGTGAAATCTCCTAAGGCACAGACAAGTATTTTGTTATGGAAAATACAAACTACAAGGATGCACAATATAAGATTGTGCCATTCAAGCATGCATACAAGCATAAGAATAGGAAGGATGTTTAGTTACTGTGGTCATGATGTTTCTTTTGAATATTGTTGACTGTATTAGTGTGTTTTAATTAATTTTTTACTGTCATGCGTTGTTATTGTGTAGGGTTCCTGTATGTTTTATGACAGTAATATTTTAAGTGTCAGGGGAAGTTATAGGAGGTGCAAGATGCAGTTATATAGCATTTGTGTGGGAATTCAGGCGGTGGAGTTAGAAATAATAAGCTGGATGATTACAGTTACTCATGTAACTGTCTCTTGTGTAACAAACAGGTTGTTTCGGCCATGAATGAAGTCCAAAAGTTTTACTAAAAATCATCTTTTCATCAGATCCCTCAACATAGGTAGACAAAGAAAGAAATCTTTAAATTGGGTTGAATCTAGTACCATTATTATCCGATCCTCTTAACATATTTGTCCTTCTAAAAGCACAACAAAGGTGCAAAAGTATCCAACTCTATATTCAATCATTTACCAACTTTATCATTGCCTTTGACATGAGCACATTACCATATCCAGACACTGCCAATTAATAGATGCTCCAGGAATAGCATGTTAGCATCCCAACCCTCAAGCTCCACATATTGGAGTCAGACCTCAAACTTGAATGCTCACAAGTGTGGGGAGTTAACCAGTGAGGCAATGCCTGTGTAATGTCGTCAAGATCTCTATGCCAAGTATCTTCATAGCCTTTTGTGTTGGATGCCAAATTCCAATAACATTAATTTAATGGGTCATCTTAGCTTTCCTCTAACTTGGGGTACAAAATAAGATTGTTGCATCATGTCAGGAATATCTCAATGATATCTTTTACAATAGGAAATAAAAGATTATTTTTTGCTCATTTTCATCTCACGAGACATTATTAGATTTATTGTATTTTCTTATTTAGGTGTTAAGTTTCCTAATTAGTTTTTTATGATAAAAAAATATATTATAAGTTTTTATTAATGTATTAACAAATGTGCAGCTATTCAAACAATTGTTCAAAAAGTTTAAAATTGTAAATTGAGCTATTTTTAGAAACTTATTCAAAATATCCGAATCGATTGAAAAAGAAACAAAATATATTATAAGTTTTTATTAATGTATTAACAAGTGTGCAACTATTCAAACAATTGTTTAGAAAGTTTAAAATTATAAATTGAGTTATTATTAGAAACTTATTCAAAAGGTCTTGAATCGAATGAAAAAGAAACAAGTCTAAAAAAAATTCAAAGAATGTTTTAGACGAATATATAAGAAAAATCAGTACAGTATTTTAGAAATTTATTCAAAGACTTTGAAAATGAATAAACTAATATTCTTCAGAAGGTTATTTAGATAGTCGATCTAGAAGAATAACATTGCAATTTAATAGATATCAAATTCGAAGCAAAAAAAGCCTAGCTCTATTAGATTAGATATATTAGAAAAATACACTTAATCCCGTTTCATTTAAATCAGAATTAAAATCTATAAAGATTATTTTTGAGCGAATTTATTTATTTTTGGATAAATCAAGCTATATACAAAAATTGATAAGAATAAGGTTGATTTCGAATTTTATGATATTTCAATTTCAAATCTAAAGCTTATCTAGATATTGCTGATCAAATTGTACCTAATCAAAGATAAGTTAATAAGTTCAAGTTTAAATTTTAAATTTTAAATTTCAAGATTTTCTCCAAATATATTCGTGGATTATCTTTAACATTAAATATAGATAAATATGAAATGAAGATAATTTTCAACAAATTAGCAGTTAAAAAACTCCAGTATAAAAAGAGAAAGAATTCAAAGTGTTAAACACGTTTCTGAAAAAGAAAAAATACGTGTTACATTTTGATTATAATTGAATTCTACTATCTGAAAGAGCATAAAACATTTCTCAAATACTTCTTCAGAGAGTTGAACCGAAGTTGATTATTCATTAATCATCTTTTCTATTTTAGTACGAAATTATTTGAGATTATATTATTATTTTCACTTGTAATTTATAAACTTTATTTGTTATTTGAATGTTGAGTAAAGTTTGATTATACTCTGTAAATTTATAATTAACCTAGATTGTAAAAAGGCTAAATAAATAAAGTAAGAGTATTGTGAAAACTTTGTGTGATAAATTCTTGTAAATTTTTTTTTATTTTTGACTTAGCGGATCAAGTGAAACGGCATCAATAAAGTAAACTAGATCTCCAATAGTAGAGCTAAAAGAAAACAGTAGACAGAAGGTTGAAACTTTATAAATCTTAAGCTTAATATTTTCCTTACTATCTCTCTTAATTTGCATTATTTAATTTCTTTATTTGCATTAAATTGTTAAAGTATCATTGTTCACCAAATTAAGTTATTAAGAGACGTACTTTCAATTTACATCAAAAAGTTTCAAAATTTTAAAGATATTAATTCAATCCTCCCCTCTTCTCTCGATATCTTATACGGGACCAACATAAGAAAAGCAACAATTAAAAAATTTGCATAAATATGCTACTATTATTAGCAATAATATGTGGAAAAAGTTATTCAGAAATTACTTTGAAGTAGTTTAGGAGTAGCCCTAAGGGATCAAAGGGTTCTCTTCTCTCTCTCTCTCTTTTCAGATCAAATGGTTCTCTCTAAGGAGTCCTCAAAAACCATAATTCCACAAACCTTAAGCATGTTTAATAAACTTCATAGGAGTGGATCTAATAGCAATTCCTCCATTGCAAGTTATTACTATGTTTGGTTCACAAAATTGATATTCCACAACATTCCATTTGCTGTCATATGAGGAATTGTGATTTCCTCATGAGACTAAAGGTACAGCTATTTATTGGTCTTTTATGGAAAATCGCATAAGCTACCTATGCAATATTAGCCCAACATTCAAGCCAAATTAAAGCTAGGGTATATTGACATTTTCATATGGTACTTATAATATATTATTAATGCCCTCTTAATTACATTCAAGGAAAACAGTCATTACTTGTTTTTTCTATTCCCAATTCCATTACTACCATATTCTGTCCACCAAAAAAAAAAACGTGCCATAAACTCACCATAGTTAAATCACACCTTGTGATTAGATCTACAAACAGGCCTTTAACATAAAACCTTCCATCACATAAGTTTTAGAAGGCTTCTTTTCCTAACTTTTCTCATTTTAGGAGACCAAGAAATAGAAAAATGGAGATTTTCTGTTTCTTCTTGGTTCAGGGAGTCTATTCCTCAATAATTATAACTCAAACAGATATCTAGGCACCAAATCAAATTCAAGATCTCTTTGTTCCATAATCAATGATTTAACCTGAACTCACAGAAAAGGACTTTCTACAGAGCTCTCAGACTAAAACACAAGGTCAATTTAAATCTGGACAATAACAAATTAGATGTCAAATTGGAGGTGCTATACTGAATAATTAAAAAGTAAGCATACAAGACTTTTAATATGATCTGCTCTGCATCAGCTATTCATCACAAGAAGGATGCAGATAATCTTTCAACTTTTAGAATTGTGAACTCAACACAGACAAAGCATTTCTAAATAACTAACCTCTAAGGAGGAGGGATCCATAAGCGATGGCAGCACCAACATGTCCCTACAGAAGTGCATACAAAGTCATTATTCCATGGCTTATTCCATAAATCAATACATTCAACATTTATTAACCAATTCATAATGATTTGAGGGTTATCTGTATGATTACATGTTGGTTTTGTATATTATAAAATTAGCCAGTACATTTCATGTGAAATATACAAAATAATGTACGCATACATTACATAATTATATATGTGAAAAGCTACAACCAAAAATAAAAGAAAACACGGGGATCAAATGCATGCATGATCTCAGCACAGTGATCATAATAATATGGATTTTGGGAAAAATTACATTGAATTTATGTTGACAGTGCATTCTCAAGATTCTCAACTCCTAAAAAGTTCAATATCATCATACTGTTAAAGAATTCAAAGCTGCTTGACATAAAAAAATTCAATTTTCTAGATTTACTTTTGGCAGATTTATCAAATGTGTATTGAATGCTTGTATCAACATATAATTGTTTCTGTGAAATATATTAATATTAGAGCATAGCTGAAGGAGGTCTATGTAGTAATTTCGTTTTGATGAGCTTGAATGAGTTGATCAATATAGGCCCTGAAAACATAGAATTTTGAGTCAGAATCCTTGATCAAAGGAAGAACTCCTACTTCCAAATATAATCCAGAGATGGGAAGAAAAATTGAACACAGAATTGCAATTCCAATCCTTGTTTGCTCCTTGATACAAGATGGGCCACAAGGGACCCTATTAATTATGCCTAACAGCACTGCAAAGCATTCCAGAAGGACATTTGAGATTCACTATGAGAGCTATGGATAAACTAATTGAATTTGAGACTCATTATGGAGTGTGGTCACTTAAAAAATGGATCATGAGAATTTTTATGGGGCATTTACTAGGCCTTTTGATATTGATTCAAATGTAGCCTGAGCATGGGCATAGATGCAGGTTGTGAAATTCATTAAATTATCATTTGCAATCTTCTTTCTTCTTAATACTCATTCCTTGATTTCAGATGCATGCTTATTTACCTTCTTTACTTTCTAACTTTCATATGTGACAAAGTTCATGGTTCTCCTAAAACTAATTAGAATTACAAACTTCATGGTTTTCCTAAAGCTAATTAGAAAATTCTAACACCCATACTCTTGGGATCAACGAGTATTTTGACCAGTCATAACTAAGAAGGCTTGTCTGCAACCACATATGATAAATTGTGTCAACCTAAAGCTAATGCACCACAACAAACATCAAGAACAATAAGTAACCTTTTCTGAGGCTCTATGGAAACACCACATTGCTGAGGCCATATCTTGCTTCACACAGTCTCCTGTCACAAATACGGTTCCAAGAAGGTAAAGAGCACCAGGATGCATCTAAAGCACAGCAAGCCCTAGTAAGATTCCAATGCTATTTAAAGAAAGTTAATGTACATCTTCCTCATCGAGACCTACCTGGTCCACTGCCTTCTCCAAATAATAGAAAGCTTGTTGATCAGACGTGAAGTTCTCATGCTGTTAGGGGGTAAGGAAAAGAAAGTGATGAATATTAAATTTATCCTCTTGAAGAATGATTCCCAAACAAAAGTCCATCAACCAGTTACATAGAATGAAATTTGGCATGGATAATCAAATAGAGGTGCTCACCCCAACCCTTAAGTGACAAGCCAATTCATATTGTGCTTCAGGATCACCCATATTGGCAGACTCTACTAACAAAGCAGCACCCCTACCATAAAGCAAGAGCATAAGCAAGGAATTCATGGCCAATAATTAATTGACATCATCAAAATTTTGTAAATGCACAAGAAACCAAAAGAAGGAACAAATTGTTTTTCTTCAACTTTAGGATATCCATTCAAAAGTAACAATATAAAATGAAAGGAAAGAGAACCTATAGATAAACAAGTATCATTCATTTTTTTGCAAATATAACATCTGAGATAGTACATTCATGATTAATAGCTATATCAGGTTAAAATGATATTTTTTGGGTAAATATATCATGTCGAACTTAAATACAATATTCCATGTCGAGATAAACTTTTGTCCCATATCAGCATTATCTGAATCATCCAAGAAAGTCAATCTCCTAAATATTCAGCCAAAATAAATAAATAAATTCATTCTCCTAAGTAATCTGAGGAATTCACATAAAATATGATGTAAAAATATGTCAGTAAATGCTATATAAAAGTAAGACTGCAAAAGAAGTATTCTCTTACACAGCTAGACATTTCCCCGGGACATGATACTTCAGATGGAGTTTAGCCAACCAATATCTCGCACGTGTATTCAAAGGGTCAGCCTCAAGAGCCAACTCAAAATTTTCCTTTGCTGTCTATCAAAAAGTTGCAACACCAAATGAAATGCCAAATATAAATGAGGACAGCATGTAAATATACCAAATAAACAGAGCAAACATCTCCTGAAAAACCCTCTGACTACAACTAAAATTCCTTTTTGGTTAAATTATAACTAAAATTTAAAAGGCAACATTAAGCACTCCGTTCAAACAGTGGTAAATTGAAAAAAGTTGTTCAAGTATACAAGGTTTACAAGGAAGAACATATAATAGAACCAACAGAACTCAGCATAATGAAAACGGATATTGGGATGAAGGAGATGATGTTGAGTTGGAATATTAGAAAGTGGCTCTGGTTTGCAAGGGTTTTTGCTATAAGTTTGTTCATGCTACAATAATACCCACCAAACTACACCATCGTTCTTACAATGAGATAAGTGCAAAAACCAATAAGCATTCCGTTAAAGAGACATGTCTGGAAAAGCATCATTGTATCATTCAACTAAATTCCAACAGAAACGGAACTTGGAAGCTTAAATCATTGGGTTCAAATAGTTAATCCAGAGCACTCTAATACTTCATATTCCAAAAGTGATCTTACGCCTCACCTAAACTAAAAACCCGAAATTCTAGTTCTGTGCCATACAATTATTTTCTCCAAATCAACTGCCTGTGATAAAGTAATAAATTTGCTCCCTTGACACACCGTAAAGCTAATTGTTTTATCTCTGAGTAACTGAACTGCCTGTAGTTGCTGTCTTTTTATGCACAATCCCCAATTATTTTAGCTATGAAACCCTGTTATAAGCAAAGAACCCAGCAGACAGATAAAATTCGGCTGTCCAATTTTTGTCTTAACTTTTTTATCCAATTTGTTCAGTTCTCCGCATGATGTTATATTTTCACTTAATTAGAGTGTAATTCAGGCAAATATCTGGTTATAAACCCAAAACAGAAAAACAATGAAACACAACTCAGTTGGTGAGACGCTTCCCTGTTAATCAAAATGAAACCAAAACGGATTGCCGAACATGCACTGAATGGGCATCAAGCACCCCAAAAACACTATCTCTCTCGCCATTCCGTGATAATTAATGAAGAGTACCGCATTGCATGAGTAACTAAAATGCAAAATAGTTAAAGGACATTTGAAAGTATACCCTGAGAGAAGGAATTAAGCGGCGATCATTGAGTTCGCAATAGTCAATAACACGATCAACTTCTTTTAAAGCATTCCAACCTTTTGCAATGAACTCTTTGGCCTTTCTGTTTCTACTGTGTAGTTGTCTCTGCATAGAAGAAAACGAAGATTATTGGAGAAAATATTGAAAATGTAGGGTTTTTGTGGTCGAAGATTGAAAGGAAAAGAAATCGATACTTGGAGGATATAAGAGTGGTGGTTGGGTTTTAGAGGGAATTTGGTGCAGAGCGAGCGTAACATGTTCGTGTTTATGTCTATCAGAACCCGGGCAAGCCCAGTTCTAATCGGCGTACATGTATTGTGTGTTTTTGAGTGTGTTGCCGATGTTGTTGTTTTTATTTTTCTTTTTTATTTAATATTTGCATTTCTTTTCTTTTCTTTTTTTTTTTCTTAAATTGGTCACACTTTAGTATTTGTGTTTGATCCTCCATTTTTTTCAAATTTATTCATATTTCCTCAGCTAAATAATCACTAAGCGTACCCTAATGGTATGCTCAAAAGTAAAAAAAAAAAAAAAAAAGTTAATTAATTAATCACCAAATCAACTAAATAGTGCTTTACTGAAAGGAAATTAACTAAGTGAAAAATAAAAAGAAAAAGGAAAAGATATTTATATTTTATCTCTCCTTTGAGACTGCCATTACAAGCACATTCGTATGTTTCATTTATTAATTAATTTTGGATGTGGAAAAGGAGAAATGGGACAATGGATGCAATATAATTTTAAGTTGAAAATTATTATGCCATTATTCAAATCCTCCGATATCTACAAAAGCAAATCTTAAAGGGTTATTTTGTAAAGTTAAAAATTAAAAGGAGATCACGTGCTAATAACACTAAAAATTCTCTTTTTTTATTTTTAATTTTTCTCCTACCAACAAAGAAATTTTCTCGAATTTTCATAATATATAGAGGTACAATTAAATAATTTGACTCAAATAATATTGGTAATAGAAAATACATTACATGATACTAAATACTACCATTTTACATATCTGTTCATTTTGCTCCACTTTTCTTTATCTATTCCTTATTTAAAAAAAAAAATCAATTAAAGTTAATGTTTCATAAAGTGGGAAAGTGAACAATGAAAGTTAATTATGTGGAGAACTGGATGTTAGTTTTATTATAATATATATATTTAAAATAAAATGAAATATTAAGATGTAAGACCACATGAAAATCTTTCTACTTCAATATAATAGATTGTATGGGAATATCAATATTTGCATTAATGTGTTAGAAAATTCATAAGGAGATATGTTTACGATTTTTTTAATAACACAGGCTTATGCTTCCAGAATATTTTGTTCTATTTAAGATTTTCCAACCAAGCATGTTATCAAGTTTGAAAAAAAAAAAAAAGGAAAAATTATAGAAATATTATCTCGCTTTAAGACTTTTTCAAGCAAGTGATTTGTATTTTTTTTTCTCCAAACATATGACTTGTATGTTTAAATTAAAGTAAGTAGATAACAACAATATTTTTTATTAAATTATATTATTGAATAAATTTAATTAAATAATATATTAAAAATTATTAAAAAAAAAAGAAAAGTGCAAAGAACCAAAAAAAAAAAAGAAAGAAACATCCATAATTGTTTTTTAGCCAATCCAAGATCAAGGTTACTCGACAACTATATTAGAAAGGGTTGAACGACCTCGAAGGTGATGATTAACCATTCCTAACCCTTTAGTTATTTAGCAACGACCACAGGGTGATGAATGATCACCCTATCACCTAGAAACTTATAGAAGAAAATAGAGAGAGAGAGAGAGGCGATAAGCGCTTATCATTTTCTTATGTTTTAGTATTATTCTTTTTGTTTTGTTTTTCTATAATTTCCTAAAGTATTTTAATATATTATTTAATTAAAGTTATTTAATGTTATGGTTTTATCATATTAATTATTATGAATAATTGTGAAAATACTAGCCCACATATCATTATTTAGTTAGTCTATATGGTAGTCCAACTATAATTATCTTATTGGTTAGCTAAACACGTTAGTTAATCTCTTATATAAATGTCAGCAAAATAACAGTTACGGTAATAAACCAATAACAACCATTTTATAGCTTCATTACGTTTTCTTCATCATCATTTCTTCCATGACAATAAATAGATTTTCCATATAGTATTAAAGCTATTGTGGCCAAATTCCCTGTCATTTTCTTTAATGAGGAACCATTGAAGGGGAATTCTTTATCATCTTCATCATTAGGTATCATCTTGCTCGTCAACATGAGTATTTCATCTAAAGGTATGTAATATGAATCTTCTATCTCAGATCCTTTACATTTATCAAATTCAAAAAGGCCTAGCTAAGCAATAGAACTATTATCTTTAATGGTTTGAATTACTTGGCATAGAGTTGTTCGATTAAGATCAGATTGAGCGCAAAACTTAAATTAGGATTTGTGATGGTTTGATTCCTAAACCTAATTCCAATTCACTTAATTTGATTAAGTGGCAAAGGAGTTACTATATGGTGAGATGTTGGTTACTAAACTCAATGGTAAGTGACATTTCATATAATTTCTTATATGTTTAGTAGGCTTGTAAATTATGGAATGAAGTTCTCGAGCAATACAGGTAATGTAATGGTCCTTTAATTTTTCAGATACAACATGAAATCAGTAATCTCAAACAATTAAATTAGTCCACATATGTTTACTATAACAAGTTGAAGAGGTGTTGTGATGAACTTCAAGCTCTTCATGCTTATTTAACTTGTGAAAATGGTAGGTTAGACTATTGTACCTATCAATTGAAAGAAACAATAGTAGAATTTGAATCGAAAACAAGGTTAATTCAAATTCTAACATGGCTCAACAAGGGCAATGAAATGGTTTGCAATCAAATTCTTACTATATATCCATTACCTAGCGTTAATAAGGCCAATTACTTGGTTCATTAAGTTAAGAGACGAAAACAAATCACAAATTTAGGATTTGCTGAGCTTGAAGTTTTGACCTACCATACCAATAGAGTGGATCAAAATCAAGATGGAATTGGCAAGGCTATTAATGATGAAAGGAAGAGTAGACATTTGTTTTGCAAATATTGTAAGCTTGAAGGCCATCATATTGATAATTGTTTTCAGCTAAATAGATATTTGGAATGGTATAAAGGTAAGAGGGTTAATAATTCAAGAGAAATAGCAAAGTCAACCACGAACTATATTATTAACTGAGCAAACTCTAATTTGAATATGTTAACTCCTTTAGATACTAATTGTGTAAGAAGTTCTTCTATTGTTACAGGAAGTGAAAGAATGAGTTTTGATTGTAGCTAATACAATCAGTTTACATAGAAGCGATGAAGATGATGCAAACTAAGCTATGCAAACTAAGCAAGAATCACTTATTAAACTTTGTATACTTTACTATTAATGTCTCCTCCTTTTGCTTTAATGCAGTAATTAAGCAATATCGTTCTTAGATTGTTGATTCAGGAATCATGGATCACATAACTCCTTTCTATTCCATACTTTTTTTATATTCATATACTTAGCCAACCCATTTCCATTCATTTACTTAATGGTTCTTGTCACGCCCCGAAGTGGCAGAGTCGTAACAGCCCCGCCGTATAAACTATCCTAAGATAGAAGTTGGTTTTACAATCGTTATCTTAGACCTGATTTATAAAAGGCGCCCATGACTAATCCGCTTTGAAGTAAACAGTTTTTAATTTAAATAAATCATTTACTTAAGAAAGTGAGGAATTATATATATACACTATAATTCAGTTATTGCAATTAAAGTTTACAATATTTCTCTATAATATATTTCTTAGTTATTACATTATTCAAAGATGAAAAATAATTCTAAAATAAAAACTTAGACTAAAAAAAAAATATGTGTTTATTCTTCAATGTTTTTCCTCACTCCCCAAGATCCAGCAGTTGCTAGCTTCAGAGTAGTTGTTTGTCGTTTATTAGCCAGCACCTGCACGACATCTATAGGGATGTGAGTAACTACAGCTTAGTAAGTTAGGATAGAGAACTTAAAACTATACTATAAACACAACAAGGTTTTCAATCAACTTGTTAGGTGCAATGCATGTGCAAGCAAATGCCATCGCACGACGTTGACCGACCCGTCGTGAGATTAGAGAAATTGCGCCCGCTCTAACGGGTTGAGGAGTTGCTATTAATGCAACAGCTCACGACCAAACCCAGGCTTGTGCTATGGAGACCTCGCTTCTCCCGCGATTACCTTCGAACCACTGACTTCACCCTCGCCGCGACCTCCTCACTTATCACTTAGTTCAACTGAGGATGAAGAAGTGACCATTATACAATCTTACGCTATCCCTTTCGAAGGAGTCGATATTTAGCCGGAGAGTCCTAAGTTTCCCTTAATGGGTTGCCATGCAAGTCCGATTATGATTACAAGTCGTATATTTGATTAAGTCCAGTTTAGGGTGATCATTCATTTCATACAAACCATACAATATAAGCCAGGACAACAAACAGAATCATAGCATCACTCATAATCAAGCATATGCACATAACCAACTATCTAACAAGTATAACCAAGTATAATCTTAAACCTCCAAAACACAACATCGTATTAATCCCAACTTATCTTGACTCCTTGTTCACCCACTTAAGGTCCGACTTGCTCAGGTCATCGCCGATCATCCTTATAACACAAACGTAATTTCAGTTTTTCGTATAACTATTATAGGTTCATTTTATCCTATAACGCTTATTATTATGTTTTGTTTAGAGTTTAATATGCCTAATTATCTAGGTCTTAAGTTTTTTACAATTATTTTAGGTTTGGGGTTAGGTTTGGGTTCGATTTCCGCATCGATTTCTAAATTAGGTTTTAGTTTGATTTCTAAGTAGTGTTTTATACTCCAATCCTAGAAATTCGTTTCAACCCATAATGTGAAATTAATCACATTACTTCTCGATCACCTAAATATCATCATTACCCCTAATCAGTATTTTATTTCACTTGGTACACTTAAATCCGTATTAATGTACCGAATTCACTCCTAATGTGAGAAATTTTTACATTTTTCATATAATTACATAAATTCAAATCTTCCATCGGTTTTATTATATATCCCTATTATTTATATAATATCAATTTTTGTCCTAATATTTTCTATTTATTATGTTTCCAATAATTACATATTATGCATTATCACCTATTATATACATAATAGGTGA